>CM025849.1:21092265-21261463 GCA_003952965.2 Morella rubra | reverse complement strand
GTTCTATAAGTGTGAATAGGACTGGAGATGGTGTGAGATGTGCGAATGAGGAATGATTCAATGTAAAGACAATATTGTGCAAAGTCATGCAAAATAACAGTCGTAATTTAAAGATACAAATCTAACATTTCGAGATTGGCCAAATCAAGATTAGGCCACGTTATTTGTCGCTTACGTTATTAAATTACATGACCAGCCTTGAAATATTAATTTGTTTTTTAAATTAATCACATACATCTCTGTACATAATTTGTATAATTTATCTTTAAAATCCATTCGCTCGAATCGATATACTTTTCTGAACAAGACAAGAGTACAATCGACTTCTTCGGTCCTAGGGAATAGAAAGCGTGGAAAGCTGTTAGATGCTAGAGTTTAGATCGATGCCATTGGGGCTGGTTGGAGATTGGAGTTATTTATTCAAATGAAAGGGAAAGAGGGTGCAAGAGAATCTGATAATTGCAAGTTTTGGCTGAGTGGTCACCTTTCGCACTTTTCTCGCACAGGAAAAGCTTTGGTTTTGAAAGAACCATCCATACTACAAGAAAAGCTTTAATTGTTAGAGAATATATTCAAATAATAAAATCTTCCTCTTCCTATCAGCGTAAGCTTTTGGGATGAGTGGTAGATTCACATGGTATCAGAGCAAAATTCCTGAAATTCAAGACCTGACTCCGCACTCCATCCCAATTTTAATTAAATATTGCATGTGTTGGGCCTCCCAATTAAAAGAGAGTCCGGCCCACACATGAGGGGGAGTGTCAGACAATATATTCACATAATAAAATCTTCCTCTTCTTATCAGCCTTTTTTTAGGAAAAAGATTCGGTTTAAAGGTATGTGCAAAGATAATGAAAGGGACGGCCGGGATTCAATTTCCTTGATCCAAAGGATAAGATTGAGACATCTCATTTAACGAAGAGAATCAGCTCCTGAGTGTCTTGGCCCGCTTTTACTCAGCCGGGCTTTTGTTTTTTGTTGTTATCTTTTCTATTTTCGTGAATGCTCCAGCCCCGCAGCCTTCTCCATTCTTTTTCTCCTTTCGATTCTTTTATCCTTGCAGTTGCTCTCCTCCCTTAGCCGAATCTGCTCGTACCACTCACAAGAAAAATTTCCTCCCTGTGCCGGATCGAGCTGCTCCCCTCACCGGGTCCAATAACGTCAGATGTGATTTACTGCACGGACTGACCTCCTCCCCTGGCCGGACCAAGGTCTACTAGTTCTCTTCACGTCAGTAGGGAAGACTGTTGTTGTGTGTAGTGGTGCTCTCTCCAACAAGGTCTCTTGTCCGGTACTTGCTCTCTAGTACTGCTTACTTGACAGCAGTTTCAAATCGATCGGCAAATGAAGAAAATTGGAGATGTCTCTGCATTCTGCATCATGACAAATGAGAGGAGCAGGGCTACTGGGTTTGCTTTCTTTTGATCCAGAAGTTTCTCATTGCCAACGCTGTTTCTAGCTGAAGCACCGATATTGCCTGCAACATTACCAATGCGCTCAATATCTCAGGTACAAAAATAACCTTAATGTTCTTTAATGTTGGCGTGTAGGGAGAGAGTCCAATGCTTCTGCAGGGATCAGGAGGATATTCCTGATCTACACTAAATACAGTTCCATCCCTTTAAACCCAACAGAAATTCATCTTTGAATGCACTTGCAAGTAAACTAAATACATATTACTCGAGGAAGAGAATAGGCAACCGAGAAACAGGAAAGCCTAAAGAAGTCCAGCATAGCAACTAAAGAATGCATTTTTTTATCTCTTCCACTATTCGGGAAGACGGAAGTTTAGTTTGTGAAGTCTAGTGTGATGCTGCCTCATCAGCGAGATCTTCACCGTGCGTTCTAGGCCTAGCTGAAAAGAGTGGAAGCCAGCTGGATTCACTAAGGGTGAGTAAAAATTTCGGTAAGAATCGGAATTTCCGGTTCTACTTTTGATTCCGAAATTTCGGTTCCGATATATAGGAATTGGAACCGAAAGTTATTTTTGACAATTTTCAGAACTAGAAATTTTGGGAATTACCAAATTTTCGATTTTTTTTTCTAAAAAAATAAAATAAAAATAGTGTTCAAAATAAAGTATAACATATGTAATTTGATTGAATGTTTATTTTAGAATCTAGATTTTGGATGAAAATTTTACATTTATTGTTAATTTATGATGAATAACTAAAAAATATAGAAATTTTCGATTCTTTTTTTTTTAAAAAAAAAGAAAATAAAGTATAACATATGATGAGTACCAAATTTGTTTGAATGTTTATTTTAGAATCTAGATTTTGGTTGAATGTTTACATTTATTGTTAATTTATGATAAATAATAGAAAAATCTTCCAAATTTGGTGCAAAAAAATATTTTTAACTCGTTAGGGCCCAAAAAAATATGTCCAAAAAAGCTCACATGTCGAACCGGAACAAAAAAAATTGCATTCCGATGAATACCAGAACAGAATCCAGAATTGCCTTTCTGATTCTATCCGTTCCGATGTATACTTATTGTTTGTCGTACTTAAACCCTTGTCCCGTAATGAGAGATATGAAAAATGTTTCTATGAAAGAATAGTATGTAGGCTGACTACTTCTGTATAGTCCACGTACATTTTCCCAATCTCAAAACCCTTGCTAAACCTTAGACCCCTTCCCATTTCAGATCTTTAAATTTGGTACCGAAGCAATACGTTTCTAATGGCTGATGGTACTCCATTTGCCCAAATTGGATAGGCATTAATGACCAATATGAAACAAAACCAAGATTATCACCAGTAGATGCTTGAAGCCTTGTCCCGACAAATGACGCAGTTGTAACTTGTTTGAAAGCATCAAAACCATTTATGTACAACACAGCAAAACTGGTGAGAACTCATGAAATGATAATCCACCTACTGGAGAGTTCAAATAATAAGCAAACTTAGCATAACTCGAAACTAATATCTAAGCGTGAAATTTAAAGAACAAACTAATAAGTTAAGGTGCAGTGAAAATCAGATCTAAATAACTAATAATTGGCAATATAAGAGCTGAAACTTGAAAAGCCCCAAATCAAGATTCTCAATACTAATTCATGGGCATTGTAATACATATGATATAGAAGTTAGAATATGAGAGAATTAAGCAAATACCAAGCTAGAAACAAAACCCTAAATTGGACTTCAATAGTTCTAAGATTCAAGAAGAAATGGAAATCTAAATTCAAGATTCTCAAATAAATGTAATAGAAGAGCAAACAAACTAAAACTAACAAATCTATAAGCTACAGTTCATCTACAAAATGAAAGACCAAGCAAGAAATAGACAACCAAAAACCGGATTGTTATAAACCAAAAATCTGAAAAATAAACCATTAAATTTGAAATAAACATAGATGGAAATGTAAAGTATGAAACTAGAAGAGAAATAGTGGCAAAAGGTGACCGGAGGGTGGCTGGAAAAGGACTGATCTGCTTGGTGAGCTCTAACCAACTCCCCTTCTGCAGCCTCTTCTTTCCCATTTCCGTTTGTGCTACCCGGCCGTCTCCCTTTCTTTTGCTAAATTGCTTTTTCATCCTTTCTTTTCGTTTTCTTTATTTTTTTTCTTCTTTGCTTTTAATTTTCAGTTTCTTCTCTTATGCGTTTTATGAGATACGTAGATTGGGGTAGTGGGTTGTAACAAGTTATAGTTTAGAGAAGTTTTTGAGATTAGAGTGTTAGTTAATCATAGGGGGAATTGTAATTAACCCTTCAAATTACATTGTATATTGAGATATTTGTAATTTGAGAATATTTTTAGGTGCAGATATTACAATTTTGTGTTGGTTGAGAAATTTATGGAATATCTATTTTGGTATTGAGTTTTATAGAATAATAAATGTGTTTTAAAATTCTGTAAATAGACAATATGTTCAACAGAATATCAAACGAGAAAGTGGTTCGAACTAACTGAACCAGTTTGAAGAACAAAATTATAAATGACGAAATTCTTTCGTTGCTAAACAGATAATAAGTTCGAACAAAATATCGAACGAGTATGTTGTTCGAACGAAATTGTTTAGTTCGAATCAAAATAAATTATCATCGTCTCTGAGCAGATAACAAGTTCGAACTCAAGATTGAACGCGAATATGGTTTGAACGAAAGTTAACAGTTCGAACTGAATAAATTATCAGTGACAAAATCCTTTTCGTCACAACTTGTTTGTTCGAACGCAAAGTTTTGTTAGGGCGATTATCCACGACGACAGTTTCGTCGAGGAAAAGCGCAGCTTTTTTTCAATGGGATTTGGTATTAGCGATAAAATTTAATTATTAGTGGCGAAAAAAACTGCCATCAGCGTTTCGTTGCTGAAAGTCGGAACTTTCATGAACGAATTTGATTTTCGCCGTAGAAGTTCGTTTTTGCGTCTGTCCCTGAATTTCGTCGCTGATGGGTATCAGCCACGAATTTGTGACAACAAAATGTCAAGCCTACTTTCAGCGACGAAATATTTCGCCGCTGAACCCCAGAATTGTTGTTGTGCTAGTCATGAATCCTCTGGCTTCTATTAAGTGGGTACTGGTCCAACGGTTGTTTTAGACATCCCTATTATTACATATATATATATATATATAATTAAATGTGGAAATTAGAAACGAACAAAGGAAGAGGTAAAAGGAGAACAGATGTCTCATTCAGATCAAATAGAGGGTGTACATTCTTAAACCTTCATTAATATTATTGATGGATATATAAAGATATATTTTTTCTTTTCCTTTTTCTAAGCATATGAATAGCTTGATTGATTGTGCATTAATTAAGTACGTGCCATAACATGCATAACATATAGACTAGCTTAGTTACTTGCTTCAAATTTTTGTCCATGATAGAATACTTCTTTCAATCACGATCTTCTCCTTCCACCGGAACCGCTTTCCCTCTGGCAGTTGAAGTAATGTGCAGCCACTGGCAATCCGAGATTGTAGAGCTCAGCGAAGTCCTTGGTGTTGAAATTCTGGCGCCACCCCGGTGCATATACTGTCTGCCTACCCATTTGACGGAACAACACGAAAACAAACCGATGGATCCCTACCACTGGTCGTGGACTTTCGTAGCACACCACCTCTTGTCCTACACCCATTGAATTTGGCAATACATCATATGTCAATCAAGGATACCAACAATAATAGTGCTAATCAAACTATCCCTACAAATGCTTGGCCTAATTCTCACAAAGCCATGCAAGCATTGTTTCCCGTACGACATTGCTTTCCATGTCTCAAGAGAGGTGTCTTTAACTCTTGATAATTTAATAAACCACATGTGCATGCATGTATAGTATAATACTCACCAAAGCTTGTCCCCGTAGTTGCTGGAATATCAGTCACCAACCTGACAAAAACCAGAGACGAAAGTTAATTTTAGTTTTGAAAAACTTTGTATAGAACTGTTACGAATAATCTCAAATTTCTCCTAACTGGACAAAATAATCATAACTACGGCATATGCACCTTCAAATAAAACTAAATTAGAAAGTTTAGAATAATAAATCCTGACACCTTAGTGACCGTTAAACTATATATATATATATATGTATGTATGACAATACCACAAAAAAGTATAAATATAATTCAAAAGTTAAAAAGTTATCGTAAGAGTTAAGAAAGGCCAAGAAGAAAATAATAGTTTATCACTTGAAGTCCTTTTAAAAATGGTTTCTTAGTTTGTTAAATGCAATATATATTTACAATATTAGCAATGCATGGTAGCTAGCTAGATTTAAACAGCGGGCAATAATATTTAACTGGCTGCCAAATCACTCTAATATATTAAGGAGAGAGTTGATAGCCCTTATCATGGTAGTCGATTAACACTATATATGCAAGTCCTTAGATGGGGAAATATTCTATATGCGTTCCAGAGTCTATCACTACCCAATGGAAAAAGGAGAATAATTTTCAAGAAGAAAAAAAAAAGAATAAGGAGAATAATTACGTACGCGCGTACGTATTAATATAAGAGAAAGAAAGGAGACAAAACTTCAAGGAGAAAGATCAAACAAGGAAAAGGACGGGGAGAGAAGATAGGAGTAAAGCACGTACGATGACAATATTGTTGGCTTTATCATGGTACGTATATGCATGCATATCCCAGAAACCTTATAAATCGAAAGATACTTTAGTAGTGGTCCTCCAATAATTTCACATCCATGAGAGATACGTGCCCTCAATCGATCAGGCAGGAAGCAAAACAAAAGGACAAGAGATATTTGTCAATTTCACACGAAAAAACAGCACTTGGGCTTTCTGGTAATTATTAAAATAAAACAAAAGGACAAGCTGATAAATACATAGAAATATATAATATGTATAGATTTTTGTTAAAAATCAAGAAATATTTTGAAAATCCAATTTTTCTTTTGCTCAAAAACTTCTAAAAGGAAACAAAAAGTATCTTATCTGAAAATCACAATAGGGGGATTTCTTCTTCCTTGTCCTTTTGCTTCCCCTTAGGCTTTCGATCGATCCTGTTGGTCAATAAATCTATATATCATCGATAATTTTTAAATTTTGAATTATATCCCTACCTTTTTCTATCGTTATATATACATATAGGAGAGATCAAGAAATATATATTCTATAAAAACGTATATAAATAATTAGTATATTACGAGGTTTCTCAAATATTAATTTCTGGATCCGCCGCCATCCCGTACGTCCTCAACAGCTACCTATTTTGGATTGCTTTCTGCTGATTATTGATGCTCCAAGATGAACTACTTTCCCGGAAAGAGGCTGAACGACTGAAACAAGATATTCTGGTTCTTCTCTCTCTTGCTCTCTCTTGTTTTTTTTTTTGGGCCGACCTATATACCGCCTACCAGTCGTTTTATGGAGGGAGCTAGGGATGTCAAATAGAGAGTCAGAAATACCACCAGCACTCAGCATTCTATTTTGGCTCGAGTTTATCGAGTGCTAGAGAGTTTCAATATATCCACCTTGAAGAGCACAGCTCGCTGGCGACGAGAATATAGGATCGATTTGATCTCATTTATACCTACTTTCGCGTCATAATCTTTACAAGAAGAAAAAATCTATACAAAATGTAAAATAATATACACACGTCAGGTTACATTGCTTTTTGTTACACAGAAAAAATGAACTCAAACTTTTCTTAGATAGTTATACTACTATAAAAATAAGTCAAGATTCGAAAGCACCAAATTTAAAAATAGTGATTAATGAGAGTAAGAGAGGTGGTGTAATGTTGATCTGGCGTGTAAACATCGTAAGAGAAGAAGAGACGACGCGTATAGCGCAATAAGCGCGCGAAAAGTACTGCCCTCGAAGTTCTGCTTGGATACACTTACGAGACTTTGGGGCAACGATTCCACAGGACAAGCCACGACGAATATGAGCACTTGCAGTGGGACAAAGGACCACCAAGTAAAATATCAAGAAACAAATAAGTTCAACAGATTCGGTAGATATACATTGACGAAAAGAGGATAGGATATTACCGATAGACATCTGAGAGCGACCGGCAGAAGTGCTATACTCTGATAAAGAATAGAAGTTGACCGATACAAACTGGCAGAACATGGAGTAGAACAGAGGATTGTGTGGTAGAGACTTAGTGCATTGTAGGCAGCAAAAGATAATTAAGAATCGCTCTGAGATCTTCACGGGTCCCAACTAGACAAATGAGATCCAACGACTAAAGGCATATGAAGTGACTCATGTAACCAGCACCCTGAAAAGAGGCGCATGTGAGAGCTTCAAACAGAACCCCTGATTATAGTTATAACACCTCATCTAATCTGAGTTACTCATTAATCATTTCAATTTTTTGTCTCATTTCAAACTTACATCTAAATAACGGCAAATGCCGAGCTGTGTCGTTCAATGTGGGGAGTTCCTAACACTAACTCTGGCTACTACATAGAGAGGGCAACAAGGACAGTAGGAGAGGGGACCTTTCTCCATAGGTACTCAGAACATATTCAGAAAGCACATAACAGTATCTAAGCCCCTAGAAGTGCCCTGCTCATCAGCCCTGCAAAGTCTGAAGAGAAATCTAAAGAGACCAGCCATCTATTCGTTTGCTGACTTCAAGACCGAAACACACATATAAACACGTATATAAAGAGTCAGATGTTATAAGATTAAAGAATAGCAGCACTTTGGCACCAATAATTTTTAATGTTCATCTCGTGTTCCATAATTGAGAGAAGGTATAAAAGTAATAGCATAGTTAACTCTCTAATACACCATTGGTAGATGTGAACGACTTAATCGTACACGATTCCGCAAAGTAACTCTCCGAGATATTTATTATTCTATGTATAAGCACACACGGCGTAGTACTCCGGTATAATATCTTTGCGAAATCACACGGGATCTGATGGTGCAGGAGAGGAACTCTACGGAGGTGTCAGTAAGCCAGGAAGGGACAGTATGATGTATCGGCAGGTCGGGGCTGCGAGCAAGCACTATCGACTAGATCACATGCCCAAGCTGAGCCATGGTTCTCACTTACACGCGCATTGCTTCTGTCAACGGTCATGAATAAACACGATGTAACAACGAAAACAAAAAACACACTAGTATAAACGTATAATGCATGTAGCCGACTAATGTGCCGCTCTTGCAACAATATTTGAGAAACTTGCATGATGGGTTGAGGATGGGATCTACGTAATTAAAGACCAAACGGAAAATGTAGTAATTGAAGAATATTAAGCAGCACTATATATATATTCACCTTAAATGTGGTAGTTTGACCCAATTATACAACTAAGGTTTCGTACAGAGGGAATAAGATAATTGAACGCACGAAGTAAGTTTTGCAACATACTGTTCATTCTACCATAGACAAAAGTGTCAAGAGAGCTTCGCGAAATTGGAGATCTCCACCTTGACTACTCAAAGTTCTTGTAAAGGATGGAACTTAGTCCACGTTACCGTAAAGAACTGACGTTACTCTCTTTTTATCCCTACTTCTCATAAAGAATAAGTTTCTTTAATTTGTTTCTTCACATATAATCAATAAATATCTTGTAGGTTTTGATTTCCATTAGTATGTAACGAGGAGAATTAACTTACTATCTTAACACCAATCCAAAGGACAAAGTCATATTAATCACTTGGGAACTAGAGAGCGAGCGTAACCAGGTGATCGCTTTAGGAGTGGCCATTGACTGGAAACTGTCTGGTACTCGACTGGGCCACACGAAAATAGAGTAGCACATGGTGTCTTGTCAATCGGAAAACACCACAAATGCCCTCGTCGTAATTGGATTAGGGCTTCTTCAAAACCATTCACCTGGCCCTTGCCTTTAGCTTGGAGATCAGACCAGCTGCTGTTGTCCGCGAGTAAAGCGTGTCAGCTATGGCATATCGGTAAAACCTGACATGTCCAAGCCTCTTCGTTCTACCTAAAGGCGGACTAATGAGTAAAATACTTTTAGAGCGCTCACGCATAAATACCTTATTATGACGGAAACAATTAAAGTATTTTATATTATTTTGAGTGGATCGACGATGGAAATCTAAGATAAGATATAAATCAGTATTCCTTGATGAACTTTTGCGCACTCCTTTTTGTTTTTAAGTTTTTGATAAGCAATATAGTTTGAAGCTATTTCTCATGAGGTAAATATATATTTAATTAACTATTGCACACTCTTTGCCAAATATATAAATTGAAACAACTCAAATGGCCATACTTTTACACACTATTGCTGTCCAAATTAATATGGGGCGGAAGTATAAAGAGGGGGAGAGACCTTATTCTTTTTTTAACTCTTATGAATAAGCGTCCACTTTTCCTAGCTAGCTACAGTAATAGGATTTGTCCTTATATGTGATAATATACTAGACTCACTTCTTACATAACATCCTGGAGATAGTTTATTTTTTTGCACCACTACAACAGGTCTGCCCGCATGCAAGATGACGCATCCTGTCTTCCACAGGGAATTGTATCGAGATGTCAATTCCTCAGGCTTGAACCACCAACGCAGAAAGTATACATAAGAGGAATCAGGGAGACTCTTGGACGCTACAAACCGACGAGAGAGAGAGGATAATGATAAGTATGCGTGGCATACATACCTTCATCAATATAAAATGAGAAAAAAGTGACTAGCGATACTTGTCCAAGCAGAGACGAAACTTCACGAGAATAGGCTAGCGCCAGAAACGCTAACTCATAGTCGACTTACCTCAACGAATTGAATTAACATGCAGTGCCCTACGAGAGGACCCAACGTTTTCCGATTCTTCCTTCCAGCACTAATCCATTCCCGAGTTGTATTGAGAAGCGTCAAATAGTTTTATACGAAAAATGACGCAGTCAAGGAAGCGACAGGCAAAACTCGGAGTGTTCTAGAATCACGGACAAAATACATACTACACAGCTAAAATAAAGACCCTTTGGCATCCCCGTTCCTATGTTGTCACCCTCTCATGTTAAATGTCAAGACACGACCCACAGCACAATCATGAAATAATCCGATATATGGTTGTAATCTGAGGAGTGCAGAGGGAACTATAATCTGCAATAAAGGATAGAGTGCGCAAAGAAAGAAGGCATCTCACCATCAAAGACTAATATGTCTATCCGAGATTACATGAGTCCTGCGATGAACCTCATTGCCCATCTAATGATGTGCTTTCACACCTTCCAATAATTTGACGTTCCTTCCCTTCGTGTCTACAAATAAATCCCGGTATTTGAATAAGAAATTATAGCCTGTTACTAAATGGGTGAATCTGAATTAATTATCCACCCGTTGTTTTATATATACTGTTGATGGAACATACAAGTTAGTTGTATTAATTGTAATTTCTAAAACGCGAGCGACCCGAGGTGTCACATTATACCTTCCTCTATAATTAGTGATATGATTGAATTTATCTAAATATATAGCATGATTTAGGTGGTGTTTTTCACCTATTTTTCACTCTTATGTACTTTATGAGAGAGAGATACATCATTAATATAGAGCGTATAGTTGTAAGATTGACTAATTTAAACAGAACTCTTATATTTAGTAACTTACTCATACTCAATCACAGTGTTTTTTATTGATGAGTTATAAAAGATATATAAACTTTTGACCCTACCAAATATATTATATAGCTAATATGATCAATTATTCTGGATGGTCTATACAAACTCTGAATAAACAGACAATCTATTTATTGAAATTATGCAATTCTATCTTTGCTTTAATTCATTAGATTAGGTTTAGGATATATATTTTGAGTTTGTGATAACTGTATTAGAGGATTTGGAATTTATTTAATTGGCTGTTTTGATCTTCATAGCTATCTACAATGGATACAGAAAAAAAGCGTGTTTAATGAGTAAGGAGGCATTAAAATAACTGCCTCGACTAGACATGAGCTAATCCACTCATGAGGCCCAAGATAAATCTAATGAGCTCATGACGTAGATTTACCCGAAAGGCTGTTTTAGCTCAATCTCAGTTATCTTGCCTTGGGATCTCATGTAACGGTACGAGATACATGAGGATTAGTACCAGTCTCCACCAGCAGCGGAGTAGACCGGTTTTAGCGGCAATTTTCGGCGACCGCCGTGTGAATTTGAGATCTTTGACCATAGCATCCGAGAGAGCGTACGAGTAGGATATACCATCCATTTTGCATTCAGCACATCAACGAGTCGACGGAAAACTCAAAAGAGGCGCTTTCTATAGAGAGAATTTTCTTGTATCAGCACATTTGTTGCTGGCGCAATAAAAACAAAAAGACGTCTCTTTTCTCCTTACACCTTTCACGGCTGGTTGCTGTTAAAAGCTGAGCGTTTCGTTAGTCTGATACAAAGCGGCTGCTAATAAGTCACCGTACATGCAAATGATTACTCTTCTATCATATTATGAGAAAGTTTGTGTGAGATCGGGAGACAAAGGACGGGTTGTTCCTAACAACCACGGGCTTCAGCTACAAGAAAGAGCCCCGTGGAGCGGACATGAAGGTGTGTCGATGTTTGAGTCCAGAGGATTCGTGTATGAAAAGGGACGAAATATTAGAGAGCTCTGTGGACGCAGCTAACGCGAATATTGGGATGAACCTATCACTTATGGTAATCAAGGGAAGTGTTTCTGAGTATATCGGTGACGTTTTTGAAAAAAAATAAGAACATCTCAACAAGCCAACTAAATGTGTATCTCTGTGTGTTGAATGGATATGTGTAAATATCTAACTCAATGCTAACTCGCATGAAGTCGGTGTGCGAGAGAGTATGAGGGGGAGAGCCACCTCAAGACACACTATAAGTATAGTGACATGAGAGGTAGAGAAGCAGTAGAGCTACAAAATCATATCGAGGCTAACACAACTTGTCTAAATAGTTGTCTGTGTCGCGTCACTCTCCAGTGTGCGAGAGCTCTCTAATCTCTGTCAGATCCTGCTACAAACATTATCAGATCTCATCGTAATGTGGTTCGAGAGAGTCCGTTACAACAAAGAAATGACACTATATAGGGCTGCGCACATCTTAGCGTACGAGTACGATAGATTTGCAACATGACGGGAAGACCATGCACAAGTGAAATCGTAGGTATTGGTTAAAAACACAACCTAGCCGCTAGTGCGCACCTATCGGGATATTATTTTAAGCCTCACATAAACACGATGTGCACGCATAAAAGGCAGGGAGCAAGCCACAGGATTGCTCCGACGTGAGTATAACAGAGAATGGATTAATATATCGACTTGGCAGACGAGCTCGCGAGAGATTCGGCTTGAGAATATTAGAATCTCTCCTCTACATGATTATTTTCATTGTTCCGTAGCTAGACCTAATGGCGCTCCCCACATGATCCTCTCTGTAAAGCAACACTGTGAGCTCATTAAGTGCACCGTCTTGTCGGATACCAGAACCGGTGGACGTAGACCACAACACTCTCATGTGGCGGCCGATCTCTGCACGGAAATTTGGTGTTCTATACAAAGATAGAGGATAGATAGACTGGCTATATTTAATAATTGCGTTACAGAGAACTGAGAGTATGATAAGGAAAGAATCGACTTATGGGTTCTATCTTCACATATACTAAAGAGCATAATACGACTAAAAACGCCGACCTGTAATAACAAAATTGTTTACGCCGTGTCTTAATGTCTTGACGTCTCATAAGTCGAAAATGAATGAATGTTGGGTCTGATTTTTTTTTTTCTCTTTTTTTATTAAAGAAACTGCATTTTACATATAGTGTCAGGAGAACGTCTTCCAGTCTACATTTCTCAGTGTGATTGTAATGTTTTTAAGCCTCTCTCTGGAACCATATCAAAGTCTATTTATTTACAGTGTTATAAAAAAGATTCATGCATTGTGTAAATTGTTAAATACATTAATAATAATTTAGTAAATATAATCAATAAATTACACCAATCATACTGTCAGGGATGGAGGACATCTAGTAAACGGAGAGAACAGAGAGATCAATGCTACAGAGCTATAAAGAGGCCAAACTAATAACGTAAATTTCATAATTAAGGTTACAATATAGAGAGAGCCTTTAACAAGATCTATTACACCATACGCATTGAGATAAGTCTAGTTACACATGATGCTGAGAGCGATGAATACAATAGAAAGACCCAAAACATAATAACTATTTAATATAATATAATGATGTCATATCACCAACAAATATATAGCAACGGCTAATCAGTAACACTAGTCAACACTATAGTCAGCAGATCTTCAACCTTGAGGCCCCCGATAATCACGATTTGAGCGCCAAGCCACTTTCCGCGTACAAGTTGATAACTTGTCGCTCCATCCTTTGAGATAAGTATGAGCAGATACATCGAGGCTTATATGGGAGAAAAATAAAATTTGACACCAGAAAACAGACAACCACAAATATACCAATCGCTTAAAACAAGTTGAAAGAGAGCCGGATAATAATTGAAGAACAGAGGATTGTAAACAAACAACACTAGAGCAGAGAGAATAACATAATACATAGGAGGCATTTTAGAGGCACATATCTCACAGTGGTTGTTCTCACACTGAAATTCTAAGCACATTACGAGACATGGCAGCATATACCACACAAAAATCTCATAAGCAAATGTAGAGTGAGGGGTCATTTGAAAGCGCGAGAGTCCATACAGCGCAAGGATCGCTAGTGGGATATTAACAATGGTGCTCTTCGAGAGTCGGACGATAATCTCTGCGCGTATGTCCGTGGAATTAGAAAACGAGAGTTCCATACTCCCTTAGGAACTTCTCAACCATGGCGGTAACACTCCGATGTTGTGTGGAAAGAAAAAAATGTGAGAGAGGAGACTATATGGACATCAGCCAACACATAGTTGACGATTTTCAGTTACATTTAAGGCAAAAAAACTATGGTGATCGCACTAAACGCACAGGTTGCCATATTCACTAGTCGAACCAAGAACATGCTGTGAAATAGACGTGAAGTTGTCGTCTCCCTCCAAATAAACAAGACATCACTCGATCGAACCGAGAGACAATTTATTCAAAAGAATAACACAGAGTTTAGTGGCTAGATTGCGCTAATGCAACTAAATCAAATTACTGAATATGGTGCACTATTCCCTTCATCAGATCGTCATAAGAGAGGCGACTGTTTCTGAGCATGCTTGGGCACTCATTCACATTTGTTATGTCGCTACCACTCTTAATTGTTTCTTTATCAAGAAATAATTATGTTTGTATACACATTCTGAGAGTAAGAGTATGTGATCTTAGTGTCCTTGACACAATCTTTAAAAATGAGTATTACAATCAATAACGTTAGTGAAAAAAAGCAATAATTAGATATTAATTTTTGATCATAATTCATAAACCTGTGACTCAACACACTCACTATTCCCTCACATGATCAAGAAAAAAGTCCTGACACTCGACAGAAAACATCTGTTATTGCACCAACTTAGTCTATTAGATCCTATTGAGAAAACAAAAGAGAAAAATTGGTCTGAGAGCTAATTTCACCATTCCAATGTAGGAACTTCCACCAGAAGTAACTGCTCATATGAACCAGACTATCCCCACTCACTTGCATTTTTACAGGTCGAAAGCCTCTAATCGAGAGAGAAAGATATGGAACGCTTGCTCAACAGGTCCATCACGATACTCTTCACAACAGAAAAAAATATATATGTACCTCTGGAGAAATTAGTCTAAATATCTCTGCGTAATCTGGCAATAACAACCTCCCTCCTTGCGGTCCTACTAGATATTAATAACATTAGATAGCAACAACTATATTATTAGATGGCATTACCACAAAATAATAAGATCGAACAGAAAGTAAAAATAGTGACTACAAATTAGTAGGATGACCCTGTAACTCTAACGATAGCTTAAGGACCAACATCTCTATTTGTCTGAGAAACAAAAGATAATAGAATCGAATAAACAATTTACTTAGAGATACTGGATCGCTATCGCTCACACAACCATAACTTGATCCAAGAAACAATACCAGTCGGGAGCATTGCGAAGATCAAAACTATATTTATGAATCACGGACCGGCTACAATGTTATATGGTTTCTGATAAACTCGACATGTACGCTTGCCATGGTGGCAAGCATACCATATCAGGGCCCTGCATGGGATTGAAACAAAAAGGACCAATTAGTGCCCAGATCAGTTCCAAACAGCACTATTAACATTAATAAACCAAATCATTTCAATCGTTGTCTCATTTCAAACTTACATCATCCTGAATGCGGCTTCTTGTGTGTATTTACTTTCAGAGGACAGATGTTACACACAAGAAGATTAGTATGATATTCTGAGCAAAAAAACAATTAGCTAATTGGGCAATTCTTTTCTTATATCACCTAGAAACTTTTGACAAAATCCACAAGCTCGAAACACAAGAAATACAGAGTCACAGTCCAAGAAATCGTTAGTAATAAGCTCGTTACAAAGCAAAGGCTCACATCATAGATATGCAGGTGACGAGCGCCCGACCACTACTGTCAAAAAAGTAAAAAAACATCAGACAGAGAAGTATACTAGAGAGACGTTCTTCCACAGTCTCGAAAGATTCAAATCAGACGCGTCTTCTCATAAATAAATATATATATGATTTTGTCGAATCTCATGTGTATATGCACCTCATGTCACGTAACAGAGTATCTTATTTTGAACACACACTGCCGGGACACGTCATGTTATTGCACCCGTGACGGAATCAAACGGAGTGAAGGTCACAAGTAAGAGACTACCCAGGAAGGTAGGAAAAATAAGATGCTCATATTTCGTGCTGTGTCTGAGAAACACGAGCAAACCATATCCAAGTATGAAGCACTCGTATAATTCTGCGACCCACTTCATATTAACACAGGCATAACGAACGCTCAATTGTACCCGCGAAACTCACATAAATCTAGGGGCACTTTATCGAAGAGCACTAGCGATGTGCGTATCACAGATATATACCCTGTAACGGCAATATCCTAAAAGGGTTGCACATGGTTAATTAAACTTCAAAACCAAGCGAATGTAAAGTCGATTATAATCCAAGAACCTAAACCTATTAATAATTAATAAAGTGATCTTTGAAGCACACTGAAAGTAAGCATACCTGCCAATTGTTTTGCACTATCGACTTCAGCAGGGTACAAGAAAAAGAGTGTTATAAATAATATGGACTTATCAAACATGAACCAAACATATATCAAGGTCATCTGCCTCAATTGACATTCACATCACCCTCTAATGAGGTCTCAACCAGCGTCTATTTTAGAACAAAACTAGATCTTCTTATAGACTATCTATAATTAGAGGACAACGATCCACAGAGACAGAGAGCACACACACCTAGACTTATACACACGAATATAAGGAACATAAATCAAGACTACGCGATTCCATATTCTCTACGAGGCACTAAAAGTCATCTATTTTAAACACCAACAATGAGCGTACGCAGATACAAAGTTTACGAGGTGTCATGCGTATTGGATGGCCATGTTTCATACAAAAATCAAAGCAATAATCTATTGAGGAAGCCATACTTAGAGTGACCGTACTAGACAATCGTTAACAGTATCAGATGAAAATAGCCGCTTTCGAAGGAAGCTGCCTCAGGTAAGAGTGAAAGCCTAGATTGTCCCTCCTTTTTGAAAAAGGAAATCTAAATCAAGCAACCAGAAAAAGCTTGCATGAGTATCAGAGAAGTAAGGCTAAGGGGAGTTTACAATCATTTCTTAAAATACAGCGCATCAAATTTCATTGGGAGAATCAAATTTAGAGAAAATTTCTAAGGAACTTTCTTTCTTGTTTGGAGGTGCATCCAGAATGCTACCAATTTTGTAGTTAATATTATTATAATATGGCAACACTCACACGAAAAGTTAGGGCCTGTATATATGAAACGATCTCAGATAGAAAATGAGAATTCATCTTAGTACTGAATTTGAAGAAGGAGATAACTGTACCGCAGACATACACCTAGCTCATCTCTGCTGAAAAATCAACCTTAAAAGATTACCAGAGGTTTGTAAGGTATAATGAGAGAATGGAGTGTTGCTTCCAGTTAACAAAAACAGAGTATGTTAGCTTATAGTCAATACTGCCACCTGAGTGAGAAACTGACACAGAGGGGCCTCCCTACACGTCGCCACTAGAGTACATAAAGAATAAGCAAAGAAAACATAGTTGATTTCTTTGCTATAACGTATGAGACCCTCGTATTGTTTTTAAATCAGGAGAGATATTGCCGGACAACTTTCATATTATATATAGGGATTGTTCTCTTTGTAGAAGACAAAACCAAAGTGACCAATATAACACTACTCGATAGTAAGATCTGTGAAAGTAGCTCAAACAGGGGAAATTATAGCCTTTTATGTAGTCCGAATCATAGTTATGTGTAGATTCCTTAATCATATTATAGCTGAAGAGGGAAGAAATTCATTTGATCCATATCGGGTATAACAGTCTTAATGCTTTGTCTTGGTAGATAGTTCTACCCCATATCGTGTTACTAACGCTTTTCTTAAATGTGTTATTATTTATTATGTAGAGGTCATTCACTTATTCTTTTAACGTTTGGTTCGCGCTATATAGGATACGCACTAAGTTGTATGCGAAATACTATAGTTCCTCTCCATTCTCGAGCTCTACCAGAGAAATGAAAGGTACGATCGCTGGGCTAAGGTGAGAAAGAAGAAGAGTATGTCTTAGAAAATCTGTAAGGGAGAAAGATAATGCAGGAGAAGGGCGCATCAAGAAGAGACTCATGTACATGGTAAGCCTAACACACGTGAGGAGATCATACTTCGTGAGAAGAGAGAATTGATGGGAGCATCAGGTAGAAAATTAGCGAGCAGTGATATGATTGTCCGAGGGGGAGAGGGAAGCCGTGAGGGAGAATGTTGGGAGCTTCGACAAGAGGGGGTAAGGAGTTGGAGCTGTCGAGGAAGAGGGGAGGGGGCTGGAGTGTAGTCTGTATCTGATAGTATGCGGTAGGTGTCTTGTGAGCACATTACTGTTTTGTTTCTGTGTATCGTCATGGAGAAGATGCTGGCTGAACCGTCTCTTTTGTTTAGCAAAGAGATGCAAAGAAATGCAGAATAGCTCTGCGGAGCCCGGAGAGCTGGAGCTTCTTCGAGCCGAGAGGGAAGGATGAGTGATCGAAGAATCAAGGAGGTCTAGAGCGTTCGTAAGACTTACTAAAAATTGAGGAGGCGCATAATATTAAGAGGCTAGTTACTGGATTCCATTTGTACGTGTTGAACGCGGGAGAGAGATGATTGTATATATGTAAAAAGGACGAGAAGAAACGAGAGGTTGTAGAAGTTTGTAGTTGTATTAGTACCACTTTTTAAGACAAGTATCACACGAACATCCTTTGTACTCTATCTTTTTTATAATAAATTTTTTCTTAAGTTCCGCCAATAGACATAGACTTTAAAACTAAACCACTTAATTCTTAATATTTCGTTTAATTGTTAATTTTATTTTCATTTCTTTACCTCTCAACGATCTGAATATTTATTTTGTCAAACAATCTCGGCTGGGAGCTCTCCACCGTTCACTGTTCAAGGCGGATAACTCTAATGTACCATACCAGAACCGAGAAAAAAATCTAAAGAAGTTTCTCAAAAAAATGCAGACTTCCAGCAAGAACGAAACTTTACACTGGCAGAGCTTCAATCAGCTACAAACACCTTCATGAACGGAATATTCTGGAAGAGGGATCTGTTGGTTCTGTGTACAAAGCCGACTGTCCTGATGGCTAAGTACATGATCCTTTGACTGTTTATTGCCAGATTTTGGCTGTGAAGAACATCAACATTGTTAAGCCACCAGCTGACTCAGCAAATGAATCAGCAGCTGACTCATCAATTCCTCAGAACTCTCTAGAATAACTCTGCTAGAATATTTCTATTAAAATATTTGTACAAGATTCTTGGCGTGTCCCTCATCTATCGTGTATTAAAGATAGTTTCTGTGTACACATATGAAATGAAAACACCTTTTGTGCCTTCTTACAAATATGGGGTTAGAATTGTTCGACTATGGTGTAGGTGTTAGTTATAGTCAAAATCAGCACTTATACTAAATAGATCGGTTTTCAAATATTGGCTATCGTCATTGTTAAGGTAATAACTGACCCTTAGCGATGGCGATTTCTAGTTAATCTATATTTATATTGAGCTATTTTTTTAGCATTTTACGTACTTGGCCCAATATATTTTTTTTTTCTTTCGAATCATTGAACACATATCAATAAAATCTAAAGAGAAACTACATCATCTTTTGTAAACTATGTTTTAAGACCAAGCCCATAAAATCAGACCTAAATTGGCCTTTGAAACAAAGTTCGTCATAGTTAACAAATTAAAGTCATGGTTTAATTACTTTAATAAACACAATAATTTTTTTTTTTTATATAAAAAAAAAACGAAGCCTAGATTCTTGGAAGCTTTTGCACAATGTCTTCTAGAGGAGAAAGGGTGTTTTTTTTGTTAAGAATACCTTGGGAAAGCAATTAGTTAAGGTAAATAAAGAATGTTCTAAAACATTGGAGAAGTATATTGGCCATTGCTCGCGAAAGGCTCTACAAAAATTTGATTAGAAAAGGTGATTTTTGTGGCGAGGCCATTTTGACAAGTGCGTTATGATTGAAACCATAAATTAAAGCTGATAATTTTTTTTTTATTGAAAAAAAAAGAAGAGAAAAGAATCGTTAAACTGAGGCCCACCTCATGTGGGGATATTTCTTCAATCTCTGCCGCCTCCTACAGGAAAAACAAATAATAGTTACTGGGGTTTCTTTGCACAGGAAAAATATTTGGTACAGTTATCATAGATGTCTACAAAATTTTAAATAAAACACGTCTCTTAAGGGGGAGGGGTACGGAAAATGACGTATGCCGTTTGGTATTAAAAAATAAATAAAAAAGAAAAAAAATCTTGTTTTACCGGTACCGGAGAACCCGATACCAGCGGAACTAGACTTTTTCGGTGTGGTTGAACACCCCAACATAGGGCTGTGAGCGTTCTTTCAAAAAAGAAGAAGAACAGTTCATGGATGTTGTTTGGACTGCTTCTCTTTTGAGGCATCCAAACATGGTAACACTTCTTGATTATTGACATATTGTATAGAATATGGTCTGCATCTTCTTGTGTACGAGTATGTCAACAAGATATTAGATAAAGCAAGTTCATCTTTATTTGTTTTGAATCTTGACTTCACATAAATATCCAATGGAATGACTCTTGGGAGCAAGAGACAAAATATACAAAGATTTTTTTGAAGAAAAATAGAAAACTAAATGACAAGGTAAAAGGTAGAATTAAATAGACACAACAATCGAGATCAAGCAATGAATACCTACATTAACTAGGCTGAGTACAAAATGATAATAGCTCATGACACTGGGGCGAAACCAACCACCCACTCGAAGAAAAAGACACAACAAGGAAAGGCTTATTCTATTTTCTTATTCTCTAAGTAAGTTCTTTGTTCAAAAATGATCAATTAAAAAACCAAACCACGTAGAAGCCAAATGGTCAATTAAAGGGGTAGGAGTATTTGACAGGGAATAATGAACCAACTTTTGGGTATAATCAAAACGCAATATTAAAAATCAGTTTAATCATCTCAAAAATCAAATGCACACCCAAAAGTAAAACTTCAACTTAATTTTACCTCCCAAAGAGTTAAAGCGATTTTCTTCAAATTTGAACAGAAGTTGCAACTAATCGACCTCTTTACGCCTAGATCCCTTAACTCAACTTCTTAATTGAGCTATGATTGCTAAACCTCAAATGGTGGACTATTTGGTCTCGATAACTAATACTTTGATATCCTACTCCCACTTGAATGGCACTAGCTTCAAAATCGAATCAAAATCACAAATGAATCGGAAATCCTCATTAACGATCTCGGTCCCGAGCAAAAGCAAAACCGAATGGCTCCAATTTCGCACCTCTAGTGGCCAAGTGGATCCGGCAGTGTTTGTACAGGAAAATGACAGTATCGAAGTGAAAAAGCACCATAGAAGGGTACGACAAAGTGTTAAGCAAGGTCACCAAAACAACTCACACAACCACCAAGTGGTTTGCACACAACCACACCAATTGATCCTCGTAGATCATTCTAGTAACACACAAACTCAAAATAGTATGATCACACAAAAAAATTAAGAACTCCAAAGTTGTATTGTAAAAGATAATGTGGTCAAAGGATTATTAGTCCTAAGAACCACAAGATAAATGTGGCTAAGGATTATTAATCTATCTAAATTAGGGTACTAGCCTAGAATGAACTCCAAGTCACTACAAAAAAGAAGGTCTATAGCGGCGGTCTCTAAAACCGCCGCTAAAGTATGTTTTTAGCGGCGTTTTTAAAAAATGCTGCTAAAAGTGGTCTATAGCGGCGGTTTTTTAGCAGCGATCATGACCGCCGCTATAGACCCCCTTTTAGCAGCGTTTATTTAAAAATGCAGCTAAAAGTGATATCTTTAGTGGCAATCTTTATAGCGGCGGTCAGTGACCGCCGCTATAGACCCACCTTTAACAGCGTTTGTTGAAAAACGTCGTTAAAAATGGTACTTTTAGCGGCAGTCACTGACCGCCGCTATAAACCCCCATTTTCTTTCCTGCGAACACCCCTTTTTCTTTCCTTTCCCGAAGCCAAATTCCCCCTTTCTTGCTTAGAAAAAAAAAATTCCCCCTTTCCCGCCCAGCCCCAAATTCTCCTCCCAAATTCCCCCTTAGCCTCTCGCTCTCTCTCGCCCTCTCTCGCTAGTTGGAAAAAACAGAGACTAACAGAGCCACTCTCTCGTTCTCGGCTATCTCTTCAATACAGGTAAGAGTTATTCATATGAGGTTCTTTCTGCTATTGACTTGTTTCAGAAGTAAAAGATAAGCAAGTGTGTTGCATTATTTTCTTTTCTAGCACAAGGGGTCCCTCTCTCCACATTAGAACTGGCTGGAGGATGAGGTCATGATTGTTTTTTTGTTCCTTGACTTTCTTGTTAAATTTTTGAGATGCAACACTTATATAGTTAAGATAGCACTTTGTGGGAGTGTGTGTGAGGGAATCAATCATTGCTTTCTTATTAAGGAAAATTGCCATTGCTATCTTTTAGATCTTCGTTTCGAAAAAATCCTCAATTGGATATTCTTTCACCTCATTCGGATGGATATCCTAGATTTCCCCATACTAACTTGACCAAGTATTGGAGATATGTTCCTAGGTGCTAGTCGCAGAAAAAGAGTCGAAGATTGCGGAGATGGATGCAGCTTCAAGTGGTGAAGCAGCTCGGCTCAGAGCTTCTATGGAAACTGTTAAGGGGGATCTTGCCGACCTGAAACATGAGCATGTATGAGTCAAACATTTCAAAATGAGTAGAATTTATCTTCTTTTAACTATGGTAAAGATCTTGTGATGCAAATACTTTCATCCAACAAATGTGTCTTCGCTTTCTCTTTGTGCTTCTTTAGAAAGATGGCTTCCATAAATTGAATAGGAGAAGAAAACAGTTAAAATACTTGACAACTTGTTTCCAGACAAAACTTTGTGAATTAAAGTATTACTATCTCATTTATATAACTAGTTTGAGTATATGTACATCATTTCCATACTCATAAGGCATGTAATGCATTCAGGAGAAACAAAAGGAGGGCTGGGAAGCTGCCTCCCAGACACTTAGAAGCAAACTGGAAATTGCCGAGCATAATTGCATACGCGCTGAAATTGAAGCAGCTAAAATGAGAAGTACATTCGCATCTCTTGTTAAACTTCCATTAGAATTCTAGTAGATAATAAATGAATATTAATTGTCTTCTTATTGTGCAGGTCAGCTGGAATCTGATGTCTCTTCCCAAGCCCGGAAGCTAAGTACTAGGGATGCTGAATTAGTTGCTGCCAAGGAGGAGGTATGTAATTATTCTTAACTCCATCCGGGACTTCCTGAACTGATTCCTCATAGAGTTGGAATCCTTTGCATATCCAACTTCCACTGGCTTCGGGCAGAAAGCATTTTAGCTACTGTTGGACTAAAATTGTCAAAAAAACTAGTCTCTTTTATTGGGGCCTTGAAGTTGTTATACTGAACTCTCTCCCTTCTGATAAGCAAATAGGTGACAGCCTGTTACATCTATTGTCATTAGAAGTTGCCAATCAAAATTTTGGACCAAGATACTGACAGACTTGTATTCTACAAATGGATTACGGGATCTCATCTTGCGAAATTTTGCACCTATTCTCTCCTTTTATCAAGAAGCTGTTAGAATATTTTGGTGTGGTGGTATTTTATGTTAAAAAAAGCCAAGAACCTTTCCCAACGGGGACAATGTGTGTAAAGATTTCTTGATATACTGTTTTACTTTATATCTCTCTCAAATAAATCTTGCAGATCAGCCGCCTTGAAAAGGAATTTTCCTCCTATAAGGTTCGGGCTCACACACTTCTCCAAAAGAAGGAAGCAGAGCTAGTTATAGCTAAAGACTCTGAACAACTTAAAGTGCTTGAGGAATCACTGAAAGTATGTGCTTGTAGTTTCCTTTATCTTATAAGGAAATACATCAGTCATTATAGACATGTATTACTCATTGCCTCTTCTTTGTCCTGTTGGAGGCTGAAAAAGAAGTATTATCTATATCTGCAGAAAGGGATAGGGTCCTCCAAGATCTTCAGGATACTTTGACTAATCATGATATAGAACTCAAAGAAAGGTGTTGATGAAGTTGATAATGTCGTTTTGGCCTTTTCATTCAAGACTTTTTTTTTTTCCATTGCTTTATTTTATATGGAATTGGGAAAAAGGCTTAAGTGAGTTAAGTTCAGTTGCATTCTTTCATTTGCGAAAATTTCCTTGCCTTTCCACTGAAAGTTCTGGTCTAAAATCATTTAATGAAGTGTCTGATAAATGATGAATACATGATGCATGCGAAAAGGACATGCTGGTTTACTGTAATCAGGATGTTAGTTTTCCAGTGATCAGAACTTCTATTCTTTTCCATTGGATATTAATTTCCCAACGCCATTTGCTAATGTAAATTTAACAGTATTTGTTGCATGAGATATGCTAAACTTCCATGAAGTGTGGATAAATCTTCTTTACTCTTCAATTCCATGTTTATTCCAGAGATTTGGTCAGTGTTTATTCCAGAGATTTGGTCAGTGTGGATAAATCTTCTTTGACTCTTCAATTCCATGTTTATTCCATGAGATAGTTTTTTCTTTCAATGTAAAAATCGTAATATTTCTACTTATAAGGCAACCATTGATTGAACAAGAAATGATTGGGTGGTGATGTGGTTTTTCCTTTTAGTATTTCCTTGTTTTGCAGGACTCTACTTTTGAGTTTGAGAGGAAGCACAATAGGCCAGAGAGATATGACAGGAACCTTACAGAAAACACATTGAAGGCATAAGAGATGGGGGTTGCAGTGACTTCTAAATAGAGGTATAGAATTTCCAGGAAAAAAATAAGCTATATGATGAGTAGCATTGGAGGGAGATCACCTGTTGAGACCTCCAGACAAAAAGTTCCACCATGATTTCTTGGAGGTGTTTTTCTAAGTAGTGTTTTTGTGTTCACTTGTCTATGTGTAACAATGTGTTGTTCTTGCTAAAACTGAAAATTGATATTCTATGTGGAGCAAATACATATTGTTGACGAAAGATGGATACCAGACTGTTTGGACAATCTATGTTGTCCTCTATTGTAAGTTTGCTGCAATTATTAGGCTTCCAAATTTTCTTTGACTAGTATCTTCTTTTTAGCCTATTAAGTGTTTTTACGGTTTAAAATGAGATTTTTTGTGAGGCTTAGTCCATGGAGCGGAGGCTTGGGCCGATAGGCCCAAGTCGGAGTGCTCATGGACAAGCCTGCCTTGATGGGGGTTCGGGGGCAACGCCCCCGAGGTCATTTTTTTGACCCGTTTTATCTAGAGTTGCTTATAGCCTTATATACAAATAGATATTTTGTTTACATAAATCTTTTGTTTATTTCTATTTCTCATGTGATATTTATTTTCTATTACAGGAATTCAAGATAGAGGATGTTGATGTGTCAAAGGAGGAAGATTTTAATTGGTCCTTGCTTATTGTGTTGTATTTGAATATTTTAGTTGGTCTTTCCTTATTGTTATTTTATATTAGAAATTTGTTACTTTTTAGATTACTTGTAGAGATTCTTGTGTTTGTTGTAAAATATTATTAATCAATGATGAAGAGATTCTTGTTTTATTTATTTTTTTTTTTAAGTTTTTACATCTATTGAATTATAATTATTAAAATAAATTTGTATTACCAATTAAAAAAGCATGTATAGGAAAATATAGGAAAAAATTAGTGCGTTTTAAAAATGTTGGCACATACCAAAAAAAAAAAAAAAACTGCAAACCTATAGCGCGGTCACTGACCGCGCTATAGGTGAACCTGACCTATAGACCTATAGCGGCATATTAGGTCTATAGGTGGTTTGTGACCGCGCTACAGACCTTTAGTGCCAAAACAACGCAATTGCGCTCGGGTCTATAGTGGCGATTTCGACCGCTGCTATAGACTCGAGGTCTTCACCAGCGGTCACCCGAACCGCCGCGATAGACTTATGCGACGGATCTATAGCAGCGGTCGAGACCGCGGCTAAAAAACCGCTGCTATAAGTTATAGCAGCGGTTTTTTGACTATAGCAGCGTTTCCAACCGCTGCTATAGGTCCTTTTTTTTGTAGTGAGTGAATAATGTTATTAGCCCTGAACACCAGCATATACGTGCCTATGTTCGGTCAAAGTCTTAAAAACTTACATGCTCTCCAAATCTCTAATTTCTAAATATATCACTCTCTAATGTGACTAAGAGATGTCTTTATAGGGCTCCTCAAGCGCTAACCATTCAAAAGAGCCTCTCTTAGAGTTTAGGATTCTATCCCTAAATCTAAGAGATTACATCCATATTCAAAAAACCTAATCCTAGATGATTTTCAAATTGTTCGTCCTAGAGTTTAGAATATATCCCTAAAATTTAGAAGATTTAAATTACATCTTTTATTCAAATAGACTTTAGGAGACAATCCTAGAATCTAGTATATTTGAATTACAAACCTTATTTAATTACTCCCCTCGAGTTTATCTCTAAAATCTAGGAGAATTGAATTCAAATAAAATAGCTTCTACTTAAGATGGACTTCCCTAAAATAGTGCCACATCCAGCAACCACTAGTGTCTCTTGTCGCCGCCACCGCCTCCGGTAGATTTCTTCACTGGCCCCATGGCTTGTGTTGTGTATGGCTTCATTTTCACCATGCGCCTCACAAGCCTTAGCTTCTCTCATGCCTTGACTTTGGTGCCTCTACCTCGGTCTCTATCACAAAGGCTGTTGGGCAAGTACGCGGCTAAGATTCGAGACCCTACCCAACGAGGCTCGTATGTTTGGCTTGGGACCTTCAACACAGCCATCAAAGCTGCCAAGTCCTACGACTGAGTTGTGTTCAAGCTCTCTGAGTCAAAAGCCATCTTTAACTTCTCGCTCAAAGCTGGTAGCATTGGTGCAAGCTGCTTCATCGACCTAGTGTTTCACTGGCCATGGCAACGATCTCAGGAAGGCAAAGGAGATAGATAGATAGATAGAGAGAGAGAGAGAGAGAGAGAGAGAGAGAGAGAGAGAATGAAAAAAATGCACGGTTGGCTTAGAGCAGATAGTTCATCATTTGTAACCATTAAATGTTGATTGCTATTGTTTAACTCTTAGTAACCAATCATCACGTTGCTAATATTTATATTGTGAGCAAAAATAGCTATCATCTTAAATTCGCTGCTAAAAGTCTTATTAGCAACGAGTCCTAACATTTTGTTGCTAAAATTCAACTAGTCATAACCACATTTGGTTGCTATAGCCCTTTTTTTTTTTTAATAAAAAAAAAAAGTCATGGGGATTAATCCCCGCATACAACCAAAATGATTTAGAACCATGCTCAAGTAAACGGAGATTGCCTCCATGACTAAACACTAAGGTGGCTGAACGAGTATGGATCAGACGCACGTTGGAAGCTCGCATGCCATACATTATAGTTGTTTACTCTCCAGAGACTCTTTTAGTGGTAAAAGAAAGAGAACAGTTGGGGTTGACCTAATGGTTAAGACTTAAAGCTTTGGTGCTTTGCTCTTTTCGAGGTGTCAAGTTCAAAATCTCATAAGTGCTACCAACCCTTTGGGACTACCCTAAAGCCTTTAGCCTGATAATTGTCCTATTTGTATGGGATGTGAGAATTGCAAAGACGTCAAAATTAGTCGAGGTACATGTAAATTGGCCCAAACATCTGGTTAAAGAAAAAAAAAAGGATAGTAGGCATTACTATATATCTACCAACAAAAAAAGCTATTCAATCGGTCGTCAGTCAGAAAGAGAAAAGTCAATGGAAGTTACTGTTTTTTTTTTTAACTTGGAACACAAGCTTTACTCAGAAACAGGAAAAACAACATGGGAGAGGCATGTTAATCATGAGTCATCAGATTGTATTGCAATTAGGAAAGAGATTAGATACTGATAGGGTAGGCTTTTTCAACCCACTTGGCATACTCAGCCTAAGTGAGGCCTAACGTGCTTAAATAAGGCCCAGCAGTAGAAGGCCCAAAAGTGGGTCCATGGGTAGATTTCTAAAGATCTTCTCGCCTATAGGACCATGTCTCATTGGTCAAAAATCACGTCAGCCTGCAGAGAGACTTGCTCCACTGATAGCCAATCAGCTTATTCCATTTACAAGGAGGAAAAATATACTTATATAAAAGAGGGCTCCCTGGCTTAAAAAGGGGAAATGAACAGTAATTTATAGAACACATTTTTCTCTCATTTCCCATGATTTTTTTTTACAGAGAACTGATTTAAGTTTCGGAGGCTGACTCATAAGGCAGACCAGCTCACTTTTTCCTCAGTTTTGCAGATTTTTTACTGTTCTCCATATTGGGTCTTTGGCTCAGCGGATTTCTGTGATGGCCGGTAAAAAAAATAGTTTCATCAGCTGGCGCTGTCTATGGGAATGACAAAAAAATGGCTACCCAAGCATCCCTGGGCATTCCTATCATCTCGTCTTATTTTTCTCCACATATGGACAACTTTGTACAGAGCAAGATGAACAAAATGGGTGATTTTTCAAAACCCATCAAGTTCGTCGGGGTAACTGAGAGATCTGGGCAGAAGCCCAGTGGATGTGGAATTTTTTATAAGCAAAACAGGATGATCAATGGATATTAGAATGGATTGATTTTGGCTTGCTCCACAAAGCCACAACCCAGCAAATTCAATTTGCAGCACTTCTTCCCTGGCTATTTGTATATTTTCTAACAAGGGTTGATGCAGCATATTGTGTGACCCAATGGGGGCTCGCTAAAGAGTTTCAATTCAAAAGAAGTGACATTCCTATTTTTTCTCTTAGCCATGGACACTACAACAAAATCAGGTTAACCCGACGAGCACTGCCGTCACCAAAAATACAAAGCCGTCACTAGAACCCTTCAGACATTACTTTTGGTCGTCAAGCCTTCGTTGTGGTTGTCGCGTGGCAATTGCCTTTTCCATACAACCCTTCTCCTTCATTAACAATAGGTTATTTATGTCAATGATAAAATATGTTAGGAGAAAAATAGTCAATCTTTATTGATTGCCTGGTAACCAACGACGTTAGTTTGTTAAGAATGAACACCTTATTCGCCATATGCACAAAAATAGTAAAACCAACCAGATAATCCATTTCAAACAGAGAGAGACAACAATTCATATAAAATTTACATTTTCATAAATGTTTGTACAAAGACTTATGAAACAGGACACAAGACTTTACAAAATTCAAAACTTTACAAATAAATATCTATCACCATAGCAGGAAACAAACACAGAAAACCCATTCCATAAAGATCTTTACAAATAAAAATCTGTAACAACTACGCCCAGATCTACAACCCAAAAATACAGATCTACAACAAACCCAAGAAAAAAAAATCTACAATGAATAAACAACTTTACAAAACTAGGACTTCACAAAATGCGGCAAGATCCATAACAAACATGCCAAAAGAAAATCTGCAACAAAACCAGAAAAAAAAAAAAAAAAAATCGGCAACAACAGAGGATTTCACAAATTGAAGCCTCATCTCCATAGTCTGGCAGGAGGGGATCATAAGACCCACGAATAAAAGTGACAACAATTTTGGCAGCAATGGAAGCTATGGTAAGGACGAGGCCCCCGATAATCACGATTTGAGCGCAAAGCCACTTTCCGCGATACTTTTGTTTCTCCTTCTTGTACATCTCCAAGGGGAAGTAAATTCCGAGAAACCAAAACGCGACACCATCAACAAGTACTTGAAGAGAGTCGTTATAGAACGCTAAAAACATTGACATCACAGTGGTTGTGATCACAAAACTGCTCCTGCAAACCAATCGCAAGAGGTTTGTTTTGAAGGAGAAACACGGGATCGGGATTTCAATGTCTTTGGTGGCGAATTCGCAATTTGTGACTGCTCCTCCTATGAACTTCTCAACCATGGCGAACATGGGTTGGGAAAAAATTTGGTATGCACCAACAGAGTTGATTAGCATGGCAAGACTTGCTATGTCAAGCAGCCAATATGGATTCCACAAGAAGTAGAAGATGCTATAAGTGAATTTCTCTCCAAAAGCAGCATAACCCAGGCCGCCAAAGACAAGATAGACAGAGGTTGTGGCTACAAGACTTAATTTGGTGGCCTTCTTCATGATCTTATTGGCGCCGTCTGACTGTGGGGATTCAATTGCATCCTGTTTTTGTTTTTTGTTTTTTTTATCCCGTTAATAAAACGTGAAAGAAAAAGATTTGATCTAATTTATAAACCTTCGACAAAGACATACCTCAATGTCTACCAACACACTGAAGAAATCGTATGCAATAGCTATGTCCCCAGTGCTTTAAAGATCCCCAGATCTTTTTGGCTCGAGTTACGGTGCCGAGGCTCATTCCACCCGCACTTCCCTTGACCATTCCATTTTCTGGTAATTGATAAAAGGCAAAATAAAGGTGAGGTTAGTGTTGCAAGAACCAATTAGTACTCCTCCAAAATAAGTCAAGATTCGAAACAAAAAGTCAAAAATAGTTATAAAAATTTGTAGGATGGACCTGTAACTCTACCGATGGTAAGGCCAACACCAATTGCTGAAAAAATTATGAACGTCACAACTGAGAGACTGGAGAGCCACCCCAACTGATCAAAGTCGGGAATTTGCGAGAAAAATATTTGAATCACGCCGGCTACAATGTTATATGGTTTCCGATAAACTCGACATGTACGCTTGCGACTATGGTGGCAGGCATACCGTATCAGGTCCCTGCATGGGATTGAAACACAAAGGACCAATTAGCGCCCAGATCAGTTCCAAACAGCACTATTAACATTAATAAACCAAATCATTTCAATCGTTGTCTCATTTCAAACTTACGTCATCCTGAATGCCGCTTCTTGTGTGTATTTACTGGCAACGACAAGAAGATTCAGGTACTGAACTACAAAACATACGATGGCATGTCTTCTACCTAGAAAATTACAACCACCCAAAAAGATCAGAGTCCAGATCTAGTTTATGGAAGCAGCCACTTAGATATAATTTCACTACGAAATGAAAAGAAGCTAGTTGAGACTACCAAGGTTGGATTCAACGACGTCCATATAACTATTTTTCTTTCCAGTGACGGTATTTTTCCCGGGACGGTTGAGGAGGAACCTGGAGGTGTAGTAAGCCAGGAAGGAGAAACAGATCATCGCGGCGGGACCTGCAACCCATCCAAGCTGAGCCATGTTCTCACCCATCGACAGCATCCCTGACCCAACTACACTAGTCGTTATGAGAGCACATGTGCTCCAAATCCTGCAGGTTGAGGAAGTTACGTTAATTAAAGACAAAGGAAGAAGAAGAAGAAGAATAAACACTATAATTTAATGTGGTTTGACAAGATTGCCCGAGTTCGTGGGTACGTAGAAACTAGAAAGAATGTTTTCTTCTCCACTAGAATCAATGGAACTCTCTTTGAGACCTCTCTCTCCATCTCACCCTCTAAGCCCTAGATCTTTTAATCCTCCAAAGAAGAGAGTACCTAATCCCAATAAAAAAATAAAAAAACTCTGGATTCCAATTCTACGAGGACTAGCATTTTAAAAGAACCAACAACGACTGAAAGATACAAGTTACCTGTTCTCTTGGATTGGCCATCAACAGCTCTCTTGGGACCTTGGCCATCGTTGTCCAAGCCCTCGGAGCTGCCAAGTGGGAGCCTAACGTCGCCGGAAAGCAGGTCAGTAGTGGCAGTATCCCTAACCATTTTAGTTTTCAAAGGCGACCAAGAATCCAAGATAAAAACCTTTTGCAAAGATATTGACAGAAACTGAGATTGGCAGAACTCCCGGCCGTTACATAAACCCACAGTATGTGATGTCAATTGTTTTAGCGGTTTATAACGACTCTCTTCAACTTGTTGATAGTATCGTGTTTTGCGTTTTGGTGTCGCACTTTTCCTACCCGTTTCTATTTGCTTAACCTCCAAGTCATCAACTCGTTTAGATTCTCTCCTGAAACACACTATTTGCTTAACCTCGAGTCATCGACTTGTTGAATCACATAGAGCTGATATGAAGATTCCACCTCCGAATTAGGCTCCAGCTTAGCATAATACAGCTCACCAGAGCCCAGAATGTTCTACTGCATTCCTAGATGATTCTACCGTCATAACAAATTCTATTTGTACAAATATTCCCCCTTGAAAATAGGACAGTTAGTTACTGCATCATTATAAAGTGCTTGGCAATGTATACGTATGTCGTGGCTGGCTTATTTGTTTTCAATCGTAATAGGATACAAAATTCACAAAATTAACATTTAAATTCTCAAAAAATTCAGTTGGTGTTTGCGTGATTCCTAAATTAGTCCCTATGCTGTTTGCGTGATTCCTAAATTTTCTTTTTTTCCACGGACTACCCTGTGGTTTTGACCAATTCCTATTTTAGTTCTTCCGTTCATTGATTGAAGTTGTCGACGTGGTTAACGACTATCACATCACACCCAATTAAAATCAGACACATGAAAAAATAAAATTAAAAAATCCACTTTGTAAATCCCTTGGATGTTGATTGGACTCCCCCAGGACAAAATCTCCACTTCGCGAACCAAAAACAACCCTAAGTAGCGGAACCTTAGATCTGCAGCCTACCCCAAACGATGTCGTTTAAGAACATATATAGCCATCGGAATTTAGCTTTGTCGCCAAGTCTCTCTGTTTGCCGAAGCTCCTAAACCCTCAAATGGGTTATCTGAGAAGATATTCAAAGACCCTGAAGCCACTCAAATACAGCTCTCTCACACATGCTCCTTCTAAATTTGGCCCATTTCCTCTTATTCAATGGCAACCCGCTATCTATCAGAGTTAATACCAATCAATTTGGTTCTAGCCATGAATTTAGTTTTCATTCTCACCAAAACAGTGAAGAGAATGTAGAGAAAGCTTCTGCAACGAAGAGAGATTACAACTTCATCTACGAGCTCGAATCTCATACATTTGATGCTCAACGAGTAGAATTCACATTTTTTATCCCTACTATCGCCCCGTCATTCAATGCTCTACCCTCAAATAGTTGAAATTGCAGCTGTTTTGCGAGTGGCATCAAATTCTTGTGGGTGGCGCGCGGTGAGACATGTAGGCTGAAGGAATTTGTGGTGATATCAGGTCAATAGTGCCTTGGTGCCACCAATTGAGAGTGCTCTCTCATTCTTCTATGGGGAGTTTGGAATTCAATTTAAAAAGGTGTGTTTTGTGGCGTTCCTTTTCTCACCTTCCCCAAAACAGTTAGCAGATCAACCCCAAAACAATAGGCTAATTGTGGAGGATTGGAAGTCCGGCTGGAGGGTGAAGCAAGATGTGGGAGAAGACAAGTTAGCGACAAGAGAGGAAATTTCAGGGCTGGTGCAGAAGTTTATGGATCTGGAAAATAATGAAGTGAAAGAAATGAGGAGAAGATGAAGTGTCTGATTTTAACGTGTGTAATACTAATTAGGTGTGACATGGTAGCTGTTAGCCATGTCGGCAAGTTCCATCCGTTGTGTACAAATGGCATGTTTGATTTGATTGAGATAAATTCAATGCTTGGCTTTGCAATCATTCTCTGTTAAATGTGTATGTAAAGGAAGCAAGTTTAAGCCCCAATTATTTAATCAACTCAATGTTCCATTCTCTCTCTAGAACTTTGACCTAAGCACGAAGAACCCTAAATTTGCACGGGTAGTTGTGCACCAAATGACATGGTAGCTGTTAGCCATGTTTACCTGCCGCGATGCACCATAACCCTTTGGGATTGCAAATGCTGCCCTTTACAAGTCTGAAGTTGCCAAAGGTATTAAACCCTTCAGCATATTCCAGCTGATCTTCAACTCTGTTTTTATTTTTTATTTTTGGGCAGGGTCCGGTCCACTGTCCTCCATCCTCCATCTAGCCCCCCCATTCTGCCATGCGAACTCATCGGTTGGAAGTATGTTATCAGCCCATATAAGGCCTCGTTTGGTCAATTTTCTAAAAGTAATGCTTCAAAAATGACCATGGCGTCACTTTCCAAATTTCATAAAAATTGAGCACGTATAACAGATTAGCAGGCAAAAGCATTATAAAGTTTTCATTAAAAAGAGCAAGGTCAAGAATTTCTTCCCGTATGCTGTCGTCGTGGTCCCAATAAGCAGACACAATAATTTAGCCTTTGCCTTGGTTGTACTTTTGGATTGACTTGTTTATTTCTTATTTGCGTAGCATCTTTTGAAACTTTTTCATGAAAAATTTCATGCTTTGAAAATGGCCAGCTTGGGCAGCTTTGTTTCTTTCCTTTGCGGGAGTAGAAACAAGTCTTTTGGGGTCCATTTTTGCTGCGATGCCCCATAACCCTGTGGAATTGCAAATGCTTCATAGAAATGATCAGTAGCCTACGAGTTCTAATAAAAGAGATATGAAGCAGATTATTTATAGTTGGCAACGCCATGATAGAAGCATTGCTCCTCAAATCATTATGGAGACTAGAAACCAAAAGTTTCTTTTTCATGGATAGTGCAATTTGGCTGCAAAAGCCAAGATCCACGTGATATACAACCAACACTAAGCAGACTGGACGTAACGTAAGTTTGCCAAAAATCATATGTTTGATAATAAAGACTTTTTCTTCATAACTATGACCATTTGCATTCTCACTCATATTTATATTCGAATCAGGTTTTCTTTTGAGTATTCTACTCCCATCTACCAATGTGTAATATCTGGGCGCACTGTGTCCGCAAAGTTCTCAGAATTCATTTCTTTCCCACACAAAGTTCTTCCAAGAGCACAATCATCATCGCTATCAATGATGTCAATAACGGATCCTGGTGCAATCCTTGTACTAGCTGTCATATAAGAAATAGGTAAAGCATTGCCAAGGTTAACTGCATCAATTTTACAACATACATTGGGAAGCTTCAAGATAGCGATGCCTAAGTTCAGAAGCTACAAAATAGCAATTGAAGACTAGATATAGATATATTCTTCCTTTTAGAGCCATGCGAACTGTTTTGCACATTGGAAATAAAAAGAACACTTATTCATGATATCCAAAATTCCATTTATGGCTCCCTTACTTCCAACAAACATTGCAGCGAATTTCAAAGTCTCAGCAAGTCCCAGTAAGGATCCTTTGCAGAAATTCTAATATGCTCCTAGCAGTCGCTAATGCATAGCTCATCAGGATGCAAGAGTATGCCCCTGTTCACAAAGCTGCCCAATATTGACTTCATATAAGGATGAACCATGATCTATTCAAATACTAACTCATATAAATCTATTTTATATCTTTGTTTGAAGGCTAAAGCCCAAAAACCTACTCAGTCACTCACAGCGGGGGCATCATCTTTGGCACCATTTTACAAGAGCCAGTAGTATCTTTACCGCTTCATTTTTGATAAGGTGCCTCCGATATTGTGGCAAACCTGAAAAACATGTCAGACCCATCAAGTTATGACAAATTCAAGTGCATTAGGCATCCCGATGTTGTTCCCAGAGGTTGTGTAATTCAGGGTATGCATTATGTGTTTTAAATACTCCTCGCCATTTGGTTTTAATACTTCAGATAGTATGAATCTGGTTCTGGAGGAAATATACTTGCAGCAAGAAAAAATCATCAGGATAACTGCCCTTGACGCTGGTTCACTTTTGAAGGTTTCAACAATATTTTCTTGACATATTTGACTCCATTTGCGAATTGCATCCAAAAAGGCCAAGCATGAACATGTAATAAGGATGTTAAGGTGGAGCGCATTCCCATGTATGTTGGGGTGGAAATCTTCCCGACAGTGTGCTGCAAGCGATCCAAGAATATCCCAAACGTAACCCCTCAAAACAAGAAGATAGTTGGCACTGAGAACTTTCCGTGCTATTGAAAATTGCTCCTCCAATGACAAGAAATGTGGATACGAGTTATTATGAAAATCTTCTACAGAAGACTAAGAAAGACTGTCAATCCCTTGTTCCCAAGAATTAATGTGATGGTTGCCTGCCCAACGGGTAATCATAGCCAAGCGACATGCCTCCACTAATAAAAATACTTGTTAGCCTTTCCAGAAAATGACCTCCGTTTGCTCATCTCACTTATTATGGCATTAACGATAGGCTCACCAAACAAGCTTAACAATGTCAAACATCTTTCTTCATTTCTCACTAAGCATTGGGCAAGTCTAAATCCCTCCACCCGAACAAAGTGAGGGTACGATTGGCCCATGCATTCCACCATCATCTGCTGAAGAGCTGCTCTATTTTCTATAAGATTCTTGGCTCCACCACCACATAAAGCTAAAGCAGAATAAGCCTTCAACTTTAACAGATGAGTCTGGCTTTAGTTGCATAATCTCTAAAGCTGTCATCAGTTTAGCATCACTCCAAACAGGATACCTAGATGGAGGCCACCACCACAGTACTGTACTCAAAAGTGAAGCCATCTCTTGGAAACATCCACTTGGTATCATACCCCCAGTAATATCTTTTATGGCATCAACAATATGCGCAACAATATCTGTTCTTTTCAAAATCTCCCAAATTGCTTTCTCACTCTTCGAAATCAGATTCAAAGCAGTAGCGCATGATGTAGCATCGTCTACTTGACGTAAAGACAACGAGGATGAAAGAGGATGAACAAGTTCCAACACATAAGGCCGCACTACTGAATTGAGTAAAATGTTGATCAACTTTACTACCACATTTGCTGCCATATTTAGTGTGGATCGATTTCTACATTGCAGAATCCATGCTAATCGATTTCTACATTTACTCCGGCAAAATCAAAATTGCGAACACAAAACGAAGGGTCAGAATCAATCTAAGATGGCGAATTGTGTAGAGAAGATAGGCCTGACCATAAGCTTTCGCTTTCGCGTCCCGCTAGAATTGATGAACCCACAAGATCAACGTCGTTCTGGTCGCTAATGCAATAGAAGACTACCACCGGCAATGAGTCCAGTTATTATCATAAGCTCTTATGGTTATAAGCCTCGTAAGCGGCGGTCATGATCTCCTTTTAAACAATCTGATGGTGAGGAGCTTTGCCACGTCCTTAAATGAGCTTAACCCGTTGAAATCGCCACCAGACCCGTTTCCAGCTCCAAACCCGTTCTCCCCTCTCGAAATTTTTTTTTTTCTTGGTTCCTCTCTCGAAATTTCAAATAGCAGAACCTTCCTTTTCAGCTCCCAGCTCCAATGATTTCAGCTCCCATGATTCAGCCCCCAAATCAACATTCTCCTCTCTTGAAATTTCAAATCGTAGAACATCCTTTTCAGCCCCCAAATCGCAGAACAGGTGGTTGACGATACACCCTTCATTGACGATAAAATGTTAAATAGCTGAGGGAGTTAATATTTTTATTCTGTCAAGATTTTCCATTGTTTGGGATTTCGGTTAACCAGTGGTAGTGGACTGGATAGGGTTTTATCTATTTATCTTTTTTTTTTTATTACGTAATTTTAGTCATAAACTTTCGTCGGGGCAGTCTTTGATTGAATGCTTGTGATGTTGTTCCTTTTTGAGTTTCTTCGTTTGTCTGTATATGAGAATTTGAAGTTTGTCTCATTCATTTTTCTACTTTTTAATTTGCCCAAGACCAGAAAAGTACCACCACGTAGCATACAATATATCAAGAAGTCTTTGATTGAATGCTTGTGATGTTGTTCCTTTTTTAGCTAGCAGGGCCAATAGATTCACGGAGCTCACTGGATATTGCTGGATAAAATCCAAAAATAACAAAAGAGAAAGGAGAATGGTCGACATAAAAGGGTAAGTCGATTTCAAAAACCTTATTTGTAATTAATCCCCGACTATTTTTTTACATTGTAAAAGGAAAACTATTAAATATATTAGAAAATCCCTCAATGTTGTTGCCTTAAAATATTTATTTTCTTTATGAGAAACAAAATTAAAGGAAATCTTCATGTCCACGTGATTTTCACCAACGTGGGGTACTCTAAATGGAAAAGTCAGCGGCCTGAGTTAGATTGCAGAGCGGAAGGCAAACTCTTTCTTCCTCAAGCAGTGGAGGTGATGTCAGTCCTGCCTAACATACGTGGGCTTTCCAACCTTTTCTAACAAATACAACTCACAATAAGATCACAATGTCCTAATTGGTGATGGGTGAAACAGATGTACTACAAGCAGGCAAAGAAGACGAATACCCTACTGTGAGCTATCCTGCAAGGTGATTCATCATTCACAATCCCAATAGATAATTATATAGTTGATGATCAATAGAGCTTTTAAAACCTAAATTATAAGTTAGCTGTACAACAAAAGCAAGCAAAAAAAGAAGGCATTAATTTTGAATCTGTCACTTCGCCACAAAGAGCATATCAGTGCCTATGGAGAAGGTAATGAAGAAGGCAATTTTGAATTTGTCAATCCTGGGTGCTCTCTTCTCCAAAATATTTCTTAATTATGAACTGAAAATTAGAAAATACAGAAGTATCTTTCACATTTCTCTCATTAAAATCTCTTAAACCTTCAAACTGCAGGGAGTGGCTAATCATGGTGCATCCATCCATGTTGGACATGAAACTAAGAAAAAAAGGCAAAGGTACTACCCAATTCTCTTGAAGCACCAATTAAATGATATGGGAAAAAAAGCAGAGATAATATCAAAATTAAACTTCCTTCGTATTCTATATCCAGAGAAGAGCAGTAGGTTTTTGACATATAACCTTACAAATCTCCAAATTATAGAAGATTGCAATTCTTTAAGTGATCAACTTCAGTGATAGACTGGGATTGAACTAACTATTAAAAGCCTACATGACTTAGCAAAGGAATATTTTTGAAACTGAAATGAACATGCTATCAATGAATACCGTAACTCCTGTGAGTCCCTGCTAATCTTTTACTCCTGGAAAAGCATTATTGTGTGCATTTATTTTCAGCTTCAAACATGGATCCTTATGTTGTGACCTCACTACTAGCAGAAACTACGATACTGTGGGAACCAACATTAGAGGCTGAGGCTCACGATTTATTGCTAAAATCTGGTCAAACGATATTGTGCAGAAATGTAGGAGAAGCAGAACCCCTTTTGTTAGCCCAAAACCTCAATCCAACATTACAGTAAAGAAAATGAAAATTATATAGGGCTTATCGTTAATGTGGCCACAACAGCAACTCAAAATCCCCACATTCTTGACTAAAAGATTAAACCTAACAGAAAACAAAATCAAACAAAAAATGTTAGTAAATCGAGTGAGAGGCCAGAGAGAGAGAGAGAGAGAGAGAGAGAGAGAGAGAACTAGCGAGGTGAGTGATGTAGCAGTGAGTTGAGGAAGAAAGCCAGCATGGAGAGTGGAGAGTGATAGAGAGATTTCGAAATGGGAGGGATTTGAGGGTTTTGAAATGTCGAATGACTTTGAAATTAGTTTTGAATTGTGAAGGGGATTTTGAAGTGGGTCTGGAGCTGGAAACAGGTCTGGTGGCGTTTTCAACGGGTTAAGGTCATTTAATGACGTGGCAAAGCTCCTCACCATCAGATTGTTTAAAAGCGAATCACGATCGCCGCTTACGAGGCTTATAACCATAAGAGCTTATGATAATAACTGGACTCCACTGGCAATTGATGTTTCCACCTACAAAGGAAGCTGTTCCCACTACAGGAAAAACAAGCAACACTGGCTGAACGCTTAGTATTTGTCACCAAAGAGTAGGCTTTTAGGGATGTCACTTACAAAAGCATCAGTTCTAATATCTTTAGCAACAAACAGATAGTTGTCGTAGATCCAGAAAAAAAAAAAGATAGTTGTCGTAGACACAGAATAATGCTGATGGAGTGTATTTTATCAGGGATGATTTTGGTGGTTGCTACAGGTAGTTAGCTTTTTGACGTTTTGGGAGAAGGAAATTACGCCCTAGACTCACCTATTTACAACCACTTTTTACTGTCGCCACAGCCTATTGTCCACGAAAGTAGCCTTTAAATTCTTTCGTGACATTACTTAGCAAAAGAAAAAAAAACAATTATTTCCTAACATAATCTCGTCTTTTTCTCTCCCTTATTTCCTTATTTCTTTGTTTTTTTTTTTTTTTTTTTTCAGTTGCCCTTTCTCTCATTGTCATCTCTCCGAATATCTTCATGTAGATCTATGTAGAGAGCTTCACTCCATTCTTCTAATACTCGGTGTTTTTCCTATTCAACCCAAATCTCACATTTACCCAACAACAATAAGCGACTAAAAGATATATGAAGAGGGGTTTGAGCAAAGAGAACAATTAGTAAAGAGGTGTACTGGGCTATTTAGAGTGGCTGGAATTTTTTGAAGCTCAATGGCTGCCATCCTAGCTATTTGGGAGAGATGAGGCTTCAATTTGTGAAATCCTCTATTGTTGTCAATCTTTTTTTTATTTTTATTTTTATTTTTTCTGGTTTTGTTGCAGATTTTCTTTTGGCATGTTTGTTATGGATCTTGCCGCATTTTGTGAAGTCCTAGTTTTGTAAAGTTGTTTATTCATTGTAGATTTTTTTTTCTTGGGTTTGTTGTAGATCTGTATTTTTGGGTTGTAAATCTGGATTTTTGGGCATAGTTGTTACAGATTTTTATTTGTAAAGATATTTATGGAATGGGTTTTCTGTGTTTGTTTCCGGCTATGGTGATAGATATTTATTTGTAAAGTTTTGAATTTTGTAAAGTCTTGTGTCCTGTTTCATAAGTCTTTGTACAAACGTTTATGACAATGCAAATTTTATATGAATTGTTGTCTCTCTCTGCTTGAAATGGATTATCTGGTTGGTTTTACTATTTTTGTGCATATGGCGAATAAGGTGTTCATTCTTAACAAACTAACGTCGTCGGTTACCGGGCAATCAATAAAGATTGACTATTTTTCTCCTAACATATTTTATCATTGACATAAATAACCTATTGTTAATGAAGGAGAATGGTTGTATGGAAAAGGCAATCGCCACGCGACAACCACAACGAAGGCTTGACGACCAAAAGTAATGTCTGAAGGGTTCTAGTGACGGCTTTGTATTTTGGCTAAATTACTCCGTACGTCCTTGGGTTTGACCTTTTCCCAGTTTGGTCCTCAGGGTTCAATTTTTCCTAAAAACATCCCTGGGGTGAGGACCCATTACCAAATAGATCCTGCGTCAACTTTGGACGGAAATGCACACGTGGCTAACGGTTTACACGTGGGTAATGACAGCTGGATTTTTTTTTAAAATCTCGCCCAATCGCAATGTGACACGTGTCATACAATAAATAAAAATAAAAATATATTTTTTTAAAAAATAAATCTAAAATCTAAAATCTAAATTAAAAAAAAAAAAAAAACCCGGATCGGGGGAGACCCCCGATCTTTCCGGTGGAGGGGTCACGGTGGAGGCCCCTCCACCGGCCCATGCTGGCGGCCAGCGGAGGGGGAGGATCCCTCCTCCACCCCGGCTCTGGGGCGGCTGGGGGACCTCCCCCATCCCGCAACAGCGGTTGCGGGATGGGGGAGGTCCCCCAGCCGCCCCAGAGCGGGCCCGGGGAGGAGGAGATCCTCCTCCGCTGGCCGCCCAGTTCTGGGCGGCTAGCATGGGCCGGTGGAGGGGCCTCCACCGTGACCCCTCCACCGAGAAAGGATCGGGGGTCTCCCCCGATCCGGGTTTTTTTTTTTTTTTTTTTTTTAAATTTAAGAATTTTTTTAAAAAAATATTTTTTTTTTTATTTATTGTATGACACGTGTCACATTGCGATTGGGCGAGATTTAAAAAAAAAATCCAGCTGTCAGTACCCACGTGTAAACCGTTAGCCACGTGTGCATTTCCGTCCAAGAGTTGACGCCAGGATCTATTTGGTAATGGGTACTCACCCCAGGGATGCGTTTAGGGAAAATTGAACCCTAAGGACCAAACTGGGAAAAGGTCAAACCCCAAGGACGTGCCGACTAATTTAGCCTTGTATTTTTGGTGACGGCAGCGCTCGTCGAGTTAACCTGATTTTGTTATAGTGTCCATGGCTGAGAGAAAAAATAGGAATGTCACTTCTTTTGAATTGAAACTCTTTAGCGAGCCCCCATTGGGTCACACAGTATGCTGCATCAACCCTTGTTAGAAAATATACGAACAGCCAGGGAAGAAGTGTTGCAAATTGAATTTGTTGGGTTGTGGCTTTGTGGAGCAAGCCAAAATCAATCCATTCTAATATCCATTGATCATCCTGTTTTGCTTATAAAAAATTCCACATCCACTGGGCTTCTGCCCAGATCTCTCAGTTACCCCTACGAAGTTGATGGGTTTTGAAAAATCACCCATTTTGTTCATCTTGCTTTGTACAAAGTTGTCCATATGTGGAGAAAAATAAGACGAGATGATAGGAATGCCCAGAGATGCTTGGGTAGCCATTTTTTTGTCATTCCCATAGACAGCGCCAGCTGATGAAACTATTTTTTTTACCGGCCATCATAGAAATCCATTGAGCCAAAGACCCAATATGGAGAACAGTAAAAAATCTGCAAAACTGAGGAAAAAGTGAGCTGGTCTGCCCTATGAGTCAGCCTTTGAAACTTAAATCAGTTCTCTGTAAAAAAATCATGGGAAATGAGAGAAAAATGTGTTCTATAAATTACTGTTCATTTCCCCTTTTTAAGCTAGGGAGCCCTCTTTTATATAAGTATATTTTTCCTCCTTGTAAATGGAATAAGCTGATTGGCTATCAGTGGAGCAAGTCTCTCTGCAGGCTGACGTGGTTTTTGACCAATGAGACATGGTCTTATAGGCGAGAAGATCTTTAGAAATCTACCCATGGACCCACTTTTGGGCCTTCTACTGCTAGGCCTCATTTAAGCACGTTAGGCCTCACTTAGGCTGAGTATGCCAAGTGGGTTGAAAAAGCCTACCCTATTAGTATCTAATCTCTTTCCTAATTGCAATACAATCTGATGACTCATGATTAACATGCCTCTCCCATGTTGTTTTTCCTGCTTCTGAGTAAAGCTTGTGTTCCAAGTTAAAAAAAAAAACAGTAACTTCCATTGACTTTTCTCTTTCTGACTGACAACCAATCGAATAGCTTTTTTTGTTGGTAGATATATAGTAATGCCTACTATCCTTTTTTTTTTCTTTAACCAGATGTTTGGGCCAATTTACGTGTACCTCGACTAATTTTGACGTCTTTGCAATTCTCACATCCCATACAAATAGGACAATTATCAGGCTAAAGGCTTTGGGGTAGTCCCAAAGGGTTGGTAGCACTTATGAGATTTTGAACTTGACACCTCGAAAAGAGCAAAGCACCAAAACTTTAAGTCTTAACCATTAGGTCAACCCCAACTGTTCTCTTTCTTTTACCACTAAAAGAGTCTCTGGAGAGTAAACAACTATAATGTATGGCATGCGAGCTTCCAACGTGCGTCTGATCCATGCTCGTTCAGCCACCTTAGTGTTTAGTCATGGAGGCAATCTCCGTTTACTTGAGCATAGTTCTAAATCATTTTGGTTGTATGCGGGGATTAATCCCCATGACTTTGTATTTTTTAGAAGTATGAATGGAACTAGGATGTTTTGATTAAAAAAAAAAAAAGGGCTATAGCAACGAAATGTGGTTGTGACTAGTTGAATTTTAGCAACAAAATGTCAGGACTCGTTGCTAATAAGACTTTTAGCAGCAAATTTAAGATGATAGCTATTTTTGCTCACAATATAAATATTAGCAACGTGATGATTGGTTACTAAAAGTTAAACAATAGCAATCAACATTTAATGGTTACAAATGATGAACTATCTGCTCTAAGCCAACCGTGCATTTTTTTTTCCTTTTCTCTCTCTCTCTCTCTCTCTCTCTCTCTATCTCTATCTATCTCCTTTGCCTTCCTGAGATCGTTGCCATGGCCAGTGAAACACTAGGTCGATGAAGCAGCTTGCACCAATGCTACCAGCTTTGAGCGAGAAGTTAAAGATGGCTTTTGACTCACAGAGCTTGAACACAACTCAGTCGTAGGACTTGGCAGCTTTGATGGTTGTGTTGAAGGTCCCAAGCCAAACATACAAGCCTCGTTGGGTAGGGTCTCAAATCTTAGCCGCGTACTTGCCCAACAGCCTTTGTGATAGAGACCGAGGTAGAGACACCAAAGTCAAGGCATAGGAGAAGCTAAGGCTTGTGAGGCGCATGGTCAAAATGAAGCCATACACAACACAAGCCATGGGGCCAGTGAAGAAATCTACCGGAGGCGGTGGCAGCGACAAGAGACACTAGTGGTTGCTGGATGTGGCACTATTTTAGGGAAGTCCATCTTAAGTAGAAGCTATTTTATTTGAATTCAATTCTCCTAGATTTTAGAGATAAACTCGAGGGGAGTAATTAAATAAGGTTTGTAATTCAAATATATACTAGATTTTAGGATTGTCTCCTAAAGAGTCTATTTGAATAAAAGATGTAATTTAAATCTTCTAAATTTTAGGGATATATTCTAAACTCTAGGAGGAGCAATTTGAAAATCATCTAGGATTAGGTTTTTTGAATATGGATGTAATCTCTTAGATTTAGGGATAGAATCCTAGACTCTAAGAGAGGCTCTTTTGAATGGTTAGCGCTTGAGGAGCCCTATAAAGACATCTCTTAGTCACATTAGAGAGTGATATATTTAGAAATTAGAGATTTGGAGAGCATGTAAGTTTTTAAGACTTTGACTGAACATAGGCACGTATATGCTGGTGTTCGGGGCTAATAACATTATTCACTTGGAGTTCATTCTAGGCTAGTACCCTAATTTAGATAGATTAATAATCCTTAGCCACATTTATCTTGTGGTTCTTAGGACTAATAATCCTTTGACCACATTATCTTTTACAATACAACTTTGGAGTTCTTAATTTTTGCGTGTGATCATACTATTTTGAGTTTGTGTGTTACTAGAATGATCTACGAGGATCAATTGGTGTGGTTGTGTGCAAACCACTTGGCGGTTGTGTGAGTTGTTTTGGTGACCTTGCTTAACACTTTGTCGTACCCTTCTATGGTGCTTTTTCACTTCGATACTGTCATTTTCCTGTACAAACACTGCCGGATCCACTTGGCCACTAGAGGTGCGAAATTGGAGCCATTCGGTTTTGCTTTTGCTTGGGACCGAGATCGTTAACGAGGATTTCCGATTCATTTGTGATTTTGATTCGATTTTGAAGCTAGTGCCATTCAAGTGGGAGTAGGATATCGAAGTATTAGTTATCGAGACCAAATAGTCCACCATTTGAGGTTTAGCAATCATAGCTCAATTAAGAAGTTGAGTTAAGGGATCTAGGCGTAAAGAGGTCGATTAGTTGCAACTTCTATTCAAATTTGAAGAAAATCGCTTTAACTCTTTGGGAGGTAAAATTAAGTTGAAGTTTTACTTTTGGGTGTGCATTTGATTTTTGAGATGATTAAACTGATTTTCAATATTGTGTTTTGATTATTCCCAAAAGTTGGTTCATTATTCCCTATCAAATACTCCAACCCCTTTAATTGACCATTTGGCTTTTACGTGGTTTGGTTTTTTAATTGATCATTTTTGAACAAAGAACTTACTTAGAGAATAAGAAAATAGAATAAGCCTTTCCTTGTTGGGTCTTTTTCTTCAAGTGGGTGGTTGGTTTCGCCCCAGTGTCATGAGCTATTATCATTTTGTACTCAGCCTAGTTAATGTAGGTATTCATTGCTTGATCTAGATTGTTGTGTCTATTTAATTCTACCTTTTACCTTGTCATTTAGTTTTCTATTTTTCTTCAAAAAAATCTTTGTATATTGTGTCTCTTGCTCCCAAGAGTCATTCCATTGGATATTTATGTCAAGTCAAGATTCATAACAAATAAAGATGAATTTGCTTTATCTAATATCTTGTTGACATACACGTACACAAGAAGATGCAGTCCATATTCTATACAATATGTCAATAATCAAGAAGTGTTACCATGTTTGGATGCCTCAAAAGAGAAGCAGTCCAAACAACATCCATGAACTGTTCTTCTTCTTTAAAAGAACGCTCACAGCCCTATGTTGGGGTGTTCAACCACACCGGAAAAGTCTAGTTCCGCTGGTATCGGGTTCTCCGGTACCGGTAAAACAAGATTTTTTTTCTTTTTTATTTATTTTTTAATACCAAACGGCATACGTCATTTTCCGTACCCCTCCCCCTTAAGAGACGTGTTTTATTTAAAATTTTGTAGACATCTATGATAACTGTACCAAATATTTTTCCTGTGCAAAGAAACCCCAGGAACTATTATATGTTTTTCCCGTAGGAGGCGGCAGAGATTGAAGAAATATCCCACATGAGGTGGGCCTTAGTTTAACGATTCTTTTCTCTTCTTTTTTTTTTCAATAAAAAAAAATTATCAGTTTTAATTTATGGTTTCAATCATAACGCACTTGTCAAAATGGCCTCGCCACAAAAATCACCTTTTCTAATCAAATTTTTGTAGAGCCTTTCGCGAGCAATGGCCAATATATTTCTCCAATGTTTTAGAACATTCTTTATTACCTTAACTAATTGCTTTCCCAAGGTATTCTTAACAAAAAAAACACCCTTTCTCCTCTAGAAGACATTGTGCAAAAGCTTCCAAGAATAGGCTTCGTTTTTTTTTTTTATAAAAAAAAAATTTATTGTGTTTATTAAAGTAATTAAACCATGACTTTAATTTGTTAACTATGACGAACTTTGTTTCAAAGGCCAATTTAGGTCTGATTTTATGGGCTTGGTCTTAAAACATAGTTTACAAAAGATGATGTAGTTTCTCTTTAGATTTTATTGATATGTGTTCAATGGTTCGAAAGAAAAAAAAAATATATTGAGCCAAGTACGTAAAATGCTAAAAAAATAGCTCAATATAAATGTAGATTAACTAGAAATCGCCATCGCTAAGGATCGGTTATTACCCTTAACAATGACGATGGTCAATATTTGAAAATTGATCTATTTGGTGTAAGTGCTGATTTTGACCATTACTGAACCTACACACCATAGTTGAACAATTCTAACCCCATATTTGTAAGAAGGCACAAAAGGTTGTTTTCATTTCAATGTGTACACAGAAAGTATCTTTTATACACGATAGATGAGGGACACGCCAAGAATCTTGTACAAATATTTTAATAGAAATATTCTAGCACAGTTATTCTAGAGAGTTCTGAGGAATTGATGAGTCAGCTGCTGATTCATTTGCTGAGTCAGCTGGTGGCTTAACAATGTTGATGTTCTTCACAGCCAAAATCTGGCAATAAACAGTCAAAGGATCATGTACTTAGCCATCAGGACAGTCGGCTTTGTACACAGAACCAACAGATCCCTCTTCCAGAATATTCCGTTCATGAAGGTGTTTGTAGCTGATTGAAGCTCTGCCAGTGTAAAGTTTCGTTCTTGCTGGAAGTCTGCATTTTTTGAGAAACTTCTTTAGATTTTTTTCTCGGTTGTGGTATGGTACATTAGAGTTATCCGCCTTGAACAGTGAACGGTGGAGAGCTCCCAGCCGAGATTTGTTGGACAAAATAAATATTCAGATCGTTGAGAGGTAAAGAAATGAAGAATAAAATTAACAATTAAACGAAACATTAAGAATTAAGTGGTTTAGTTTTAAAGTCTATGTCTATTGGCGGAACTTAAGAAAAAATTTATTATAAAAAAGATAGAGTACAAAGAGCAGTAACAAAACACTCAAACTCAAAATTTCAATATACTATAATTCCTCGTACAAAAGAAAAATGAGAATAATAACATAGCTCTCTTAATATTATGCGCAATTTTTATAATCTTCGAACGAAGGCTCTTTGGGTTCTCTTCAATAAATTTCGGCCGCAAGTATTTGATTGTTTTGCACTTGCTAAACAAAAGAGAGGTTGAGTATTTCATGAGAAAGAAAAAATTGCAAGAAAGAAACTCACAAGTGTTTCACGTGTAAAACTTTTTCAAAAGCTTGTCTCACATGTGTTAGGCTACCATGTACATGTATGGCGCATGATATCTTCCACTAAATTTTAAGACATTTGAACAAGAATGGTGGACTCTCTTCTGGTGCGGTAGAAGAACAGTATGCTAACAAGGAATGGACACCTAAAAGAAAAGGAAAGACAAAAAAAAAAAGTGTCGCAGAGTGATCTACAAGACAAGCATGCTTATCCCAAGAAAGAAGTCCCTAGCAAATTGAACCCTACCATTATTGGAAAAGGCTAAATCCGAGAGACTGACAGATCTTTAATTAATGGTCACTGGTTTCGCCAGCCTTTAAAAGAATCAATGATAAAAAACAACGAGTCTCAACTCCTAAAGAGTCACTGTGACGCTGGAGGCCCCTCTGTGCGTCCACTCAGGCGTACTTGAAGCACACGGCACCCCCCATCTTACCAAAACCTCTGAATCTCTGTAAGTTTATGCGACGGCTGGGAGTTCTGCCAATCTCAGTTTCCGTCAATATCTTTATCTCACGCAAAAGGCTTTTATCTTAGTCGCCTTTGATAACAAAAATGGTTGAGGATACTGCCACTACTGACCAGCTTTCCGGGGACGTTAGGCTCCCACTAGGCAGCTCCGAGGGCTTGGACAACGATGGCCAACGTCCCAAGAGCGCTGTTGATGGCCAATCCAAGAGAACTGGTAACTTGTATCTTTCAGTCATTGTTGGTGTTAAAATGCTAGTCCTCGTAGAATTGGAATCGAGGCTTGTTTATTTCTTATTGGGATTAGGTTGTCTCTTCTTTGGAGGATTAAAAGATCTAAGGCTTAGAGGGTGAGATCATGGAGAGAGAGGTCTCAAAGAGAGTTCCTTTTGTTCTAGTGAAGAAAAAAACATTTTTTCTACCCACGAACTTGGGAAATCTTGTCAAACCACATTAAATTATAGTGTTTATTCTTCTACTTCCTTTGTCTTTAATTACGTAACTTCCTCAACCTGCAGGATTTGGAGCACATGTGCTCTCATAACGACTAGTGTAGTTGCGTCAGATGCTGTTAATGAGTGAGAACATGGCTCAGCTTGGATGGGTTGCTGGTCCCGCCGCGATGATCTGTTTCTCCTTCCTGGCTTACTACACCTCCAGGTTCCTCCTCAACCGTCCCGGGAAAAATACCGACACTGGAAAGAAAAATAGTTATATGGACGTCGTTGAATCCAACCTTGGTAGTCCCAACTAGCTTCTTTTCATTTCGTAGTGCAATTATATCTAAGTGGCTGCTTTCATAAACTAGATCTGGACTCTGATCTTTTTGGGTGGTTGTAATTTTCTAGGTAGAAGACATGCCATAGTATGTTTTGTAGTTCAGTACCTGAATCTTCTTGTCGTTGCCAGTAAATACACACAAGAAGCGGCATTCAGGATGATGTAAGTTTGAAATGATTGAAATGATTTGGTTTATTAATGTTAATAGTGCTGTTTGGAACTGATCTGGGCGCTAATTGGTCCTTTGTGTTTCAATCCCATGCAGGGACCTGATATGGTATGCTTGCCACCATGGCAAGCGTACATGTCGAGTTTATCAGAAACCATATAACATTGCAGCCGGCGTGATTCAAATATTTTTCTCGCAAATTCCCGACTTTGATCAGTTGGGGTGGCTCTCCAGTCTCTCAGTTGTGACGTTCATAACTTTTTCAGCAATTGGTCTTGGCCTTAGCATCGGTAGAGTTACAGGTCCATCCTACTAATTTTTATCACTATTTTTTACTTTTTGTTTCGAATCTTGACTTATTTTGGAGGACAAAATTGGTTCTTCAATTTTATTTTGCCTTTATCAATTACCAGAAAATGAAAAGTTCGAGGGACGTACGGGTGGAATGAGCCTTGGCAACGTAACTCGAGCCCAAAAGATGAGGGGGATCTTCAAAGCATTCGGGGACATAGCTCTTGCATACGATTTCTTCAGTGTCCTTATAGACATTGAGGTATATTTTTGTCCAAGGTTTATGAATTAGATCAAATTAATCTTTTTCTTTCATGTTATATGAATAAAATGTCGAACTAACCAATTATTAATGTGAAAAAAAAACAGGATACAATTGAATCCCCACAGCCAGACGTCGCCAATCAGATCATGAAGAAGGCCACCAAATTTAGTCTTGTGGCCACAACCTTTGTCTATCTTGTCTATGGCGGCCTCGAGTATGCTGCTTTTGGAGAGAACGTCGCTCATAGCTTGTTCTGGAATCCATATTGGCTGCTTGACATAAGAAGTCTTGCCATGCTAATCAACTATGTTGGTGCATACCAAATTTTTTCCCAACCCATGTTCGCCATGGTTGAGAAGTTCATAGGAGGAGCAGTCACGAATTGCGAATTCGCCACCAAAGACATTGAAATCCCGATCCCGTGTTTCACCTTCAAAACAAACCTCTTGCGGTTGGTTTGCAGGAGCGGTTTCGTGATCACAACCACTGTGATGTCAATGTTTTTACCGGTCTATAACGGCTCTCTTCAACTTGTTGATGGTATTGCGTTTTGGTTTCTCGGAATTTACTTCCCCTTGGAGATGTACAAGAAGGAGAAGCAAAAGTACAGCGGAAAGTGGCTTTGCGCTCAAATCGTGATTATCGGGGTCCTCATACTTACCATAGCTTCAGTTGCTGCCAAATTTGTTGACACTTTCATTTATATTGATGGGTCTTCTGATCCCCTCATGCCAAACTACGACAGCTAGTTGTAGCAGTACTTTCCTTTCTATGTCCTTAGCCTCGAAGACATCGACTCGTTTAGATCCTCTCCTGACAGTATGTGTTTTTATTTCTTTTATAAATCAAGTTCATAACTGGAACCGAAGGGATACAGGCCACAAGAGTCAAAACATTACAATCACACTGAGAAATGTAGACTGGAAGACGTTCTCCTGACACTATATGTAAAATGCATTAACAGGTCGACCAACTCTTCTTTGATAAACAAAGACATTAAGACACGGGAAACAATTTTGTACATATATATAGTTGTAGTTTTTAAATGCCCAAGTGGTTTTGAATTTCCAAAGAAAATTAGAGCTTTCCGCGATCTGTGTGGATGACCCGATCGGCGGTCGGGCCACAGGAAACGTGGGCCGCCACCGGCGGAGCCGGAGGCTTATGGATCGCAAGTGCCTGTGGGGGCCAGCAGGAACGGAGACAAATACAGGGAAATCATTTCTCGCGAATTGAGCCAGTGACAATCCTCAAACGAGCATCGTGGCCCACCTTTTGGGCACTCGTCAGTGGACTTTATATACGTGGGACCCACGTAGGTGTACCATCCTCGAATGAGTTGAGCAAGTCTCTTCAGATAAGAGCCGCCCAATTTCATCGTGAAGATCTCACCATATGGCTGATAATGGTGTGGGTTCGAGATTGGCTCCGCCGAGACGGCCCCATAGTCTGAAGTGAACATTATGCTTTTCCCGTAAAGACTGAATGTTTGGTGGTTGGCCCTTCCACCTGACCCGCTTCGAAATAACTTCTTCAACCCGGTCCTATTGGGTGTATCAAGTACGGTTCGAAGCTCCCATTACCAAGGTTCTCCCAATTCGACGCAAACGCAATCCGTTCACCGTCCAGTGACCAACTCCACATCATGTCGCTCCACGGGCTCTCTGTCAACCTGTGGAGAACACCTCTGTCCCCGTCCACGACATCCATTATGTAGAGGTTCTTATGCGACTGACCTGACCAGAACACGATCCATTTACCACCAGGTGAAAGGGAAGGGAAGGCGTTGTTTTTCCCGCAAGTGGTCAGCTTCTTGAAACTCGTTCCGTCGACCTCGTTGATGTCGATGGAAATGATATCTACCTCGACGCTCTCCGGAGCAAAAACGGGTCCCGTGCTGGTGTATACAATCCCTTTTCGTACTGGATCCCAGGCAGTTGAGAATGAGGTTTCGGGTAAATCTAACGCTGGTTAGAACGCTCAGGGATTCCCTTCTAAGAGAGAATTACTTAATGGGTCATGACAGACCATTGGATGGATGACAACACATTAATAATCCATCTAATAGTTATATTAAAATATCCAATGAATCTATTCAATGATTCTTTATTCAGAGTTTGTATAGACCATCCAGAATTTTTATATTTTGTATTTTTTGGGTATTTTAATATAAACTATTGGATGGATTCATTAATGTATTGTCATCTATCCAATGGTTGTTAGGACCTATTAGGTAATTCCCTTTTAGGAGGGAATCTCTGTTCGGTTAGAATCATCCTGATTTACAATATAAACAACGGGGAAATCGACGTGCGCAATCTGATCACCCATTGGTGACAAAGAAGGGAAGGAACCGTCAATTATGAAGAGTGAAAGCTCGGGCATGGGGCTCAAGATATTCTCGAGCAATAGTTAGGGTGCTCTTTCTTCCATTTCCTTTGCTTATGCACCAGTGGTACCTGATCTGCGTCGAGTTAGAAGAGATGAACGGGTTGAAGTGGTGAGTTTGGGGCAACACGAGGCGAGTTAGCTCCTTGAACTCGTTCTTAACCACGTCAAACAACTCGATGTGGCGAAACTTCGAACTTGGTCTCCTCGTAGGCACAGCAATGAAATTCTTGTTCCCTAGTACGTAAGGTAGCTAGCTAGTGAAGTTTCGTTCTTGTTGGAAGTCGCATTTTTTAGAGAAACCTCTTTATATTTTTTCGCGGTTTTGGTATGGTACATTGGAGTTATTCGCCTTGAACAGTGAACACGTGGAGAGCTCACAACCGAGATTTGTTGTGACAAAATAAATATTCAGGATTGTTAATGGTAGAGAAGTTAGAATAAAATTAACAATCATACGTAAGCATCAAGAATTAAGTGGTTCAGCTTTAAAGCCCCATTTCTTGACAGAATTTAAGAAGAAATTTACTATAAGAAAGGCAAAGTATAAAGAGTGGTAACAAAACACCAAAGCTCAAAGTCCTAATATACTTAATTTCCTCGTACACAAAAATATAAGAATACTTAGTTTCCGTCAATAGGATTATCTCACGCAAAAGGTTTTTATCTTAGTCGCCTTTGATAACAAAGATGGTTGACGATACTGCCACTACTGAGCAGCTTTCCGGCACGGTCAGGCTCCCACTAGGCGGCAACGAGGGCTTGGATGACGACGGCCAACGTCCCAGGAGAGCTGTTGATGGCCAATCTAAGCGAACTGGTAACTTGTATCTTCCAGTCATTGTTGCCTATTGGTGTTAAAATGCTAGTCCTCGTAAAATTGGAATCAAGACTCGTTTATTTCTTATTGGGATTAGTAGTCTCTTCTTTGGAGGATTAAAAGATCTAAGGCTTAGAGGGTGAGATCATGGAGAGAGGGTCTCAAAGAGAGTTCCTTTAGTTCTAGTGAAGAAGAAAACATTCTTTCTACCCACGAACATGGGAAATCTTGTCAAACCACATTAAATTATAGTGTTTATTCTTCTACTTCCTTTGTCTTTAATTTACGTAACTTCCTCAACCTGCAGTGATTTGGAGCACATGTGCTCTCATAACGACTAGTGTAGTTGGTCACGGATGCTGTCGATGGGTGAGAACATGGCTCAGCTTGGATGGGTTGCTGGTCCAGCCGCGATGATCTGTTTCTCCTTCCTGGCTTACTACACCTCCAGGTTCCTCCTCAACAGTCCCGGGAAAAATACCGACACCGGAAAGAAAAATAGTTATATGGACGTCGTTGAATCCAACCTTGGTAGTATTAACTAGCTTCTTTTCATTTCGTAGTGAAATTATTTCCAAGTGGCTGCTTTCTTAAACTAGATCTGGACTCTGATCTTTTTGGGTGGTTCTAATTTTCTAGGTATAAGACATGCCATCGTATGTTTTGTAGTTCAGTACCTGAATCTTCTTGTCGTTGCCAGTAAATACACAGAAGCCGCGGCATTCAGGATGATGTAAGTTTGAAATGAGACAAAAAATTGAAATGATTTGGTTTATTAATGTTAATATATAGGGCTGTTTGGAACTCTGGGCGCTAATGAGTCCTTTGTGTTTCGATCTCATTCAGGGACCCGATATTATTTGCCTGCCACCACAGCCAACGTACATGTCGAGTTTATCGGAAACCATATAACATTGCAGCCGGCGTGATTCAACTATTTTTCTCGCAAATTCCCGACTTTGATAAGTTGGGGTGGCTTTCCAGTCTCTCGGCTGTGACGTTCATAATTGTTTCAGCAATTGGTCTTGGCCTTACCATCGGTAGAGTTACAGGTCCATCCTACTAGTTTTTATCACTATTTTTTACTTTTTGTTTCGAATCTTGACTTATTTTGGAGACTACTAAATTGGTTCTTGCAACACTAACCTCACTTTTATTTTACATTTTGTCGATTACCAGAAAATGGAAAGGTCAAGGGAAGTGCGGGTGGAATGAGCCTTGGCACCGTAACTCGAGCCAAAAAGATGTGGGGGATCTTCAAAGCACTCGAGAAAATAGCTCTTGCATACGATTTCTTCAGTGTCCTTGTAGACATTGAGGTATATCTTTGTCGAAGATTTATGAATTAGATCAATTATGAATAAATGTCGAACTAACCAATGTGAAAAAAAAAAAAAAAAAACAGGATACAATTGAATCCCCAGTACATGATCCAGACGTCGCCAATCAGATCATGAAGAAAGCCACCAAATTTAGTCTTGTGGCCACAACCTTTGTCTATCTTGTCTTTGGCGGCCTGGGTTATGCTGCTTTTGGAGAGAAATTCACTGATAACATCTTCTACTCCTTGTGGAATCCATATTGGCTGCTTGACATAGCAAGTCTTGCCTGGCTAATCAACAATGTTGGTCAATACCAAATTTTTCCCAACCCATGTTCGCCATGGTTGAGAACTTCATAGGAGGAGCAGTCACCAATTGCGAATTCGCCACCAAAGACATTGAAATCACGATCCCGTGTTTCTCCTTCAAAACAAACCTCTTGCGGTTGGTTTGCAGGAGCAGTTTCGTGATCACAACCACTGTGATGTCAATGTTTTTAGCGGTCTATAATGACTCTCTCAAACTTTTTGATGGTATTGCGTTTTGGTTTCTCGGAATTTACTTCCCCTTGGAGATGTACAAGAAGGAGAAACAAAAGTGTCGGGGAAAGTGGCTTTGCGCTCAAATCGTGATTATAGGGGGCCTCAAACTTCGATTGATTGTCTTAAAACAAGGAAAAAGGTTAGCACCGACCTAGCTACTTCATTATTGCATGTCAAATTTATAGAGATATATACGATTTGCATAAGACCTGTGATTCCATAACTTTGGGAATATATTAGCTCGCGGTAATAAAATCTTTAATTGAAGTTAACTTATAGCAAATTCATTAGGTGAACCTCCAGGCAGGGGCGGCTCAACAGTTTTTGGAGCCCTAGTCAAGTCATCAGTCGAGACCTTTTAATTTAAAAATAAAAAATAAATTGAAAAATAAATCATAAATTTTCTTCTTGCCTTTTTAGATGCAAAACTACTAATTCAATTTTTGCATTCAAGTTTAGTCAAAAAATTATTTTCCATATAAAATTGCTAAACTTTTTAATAAACTTCTTTCTGTAGATGCAGGTGTACATTGTAAATAATATTCTATTTGCAATAAAAAAAATTTAATTCTTTTATTAGATTAAGTATTTTAATTGGAGTATTAATTTCTATTTTTGCATTTTCTTTTAAAAACTTTTAATTCTAAAATAAATCTAAATCATCAATATTAAAAAGAATTTAATTTTTTGAGAACTTGAGTTAATTAGGTAATATTATGTTTTATGAGAAGAATTTGTGGAGACTGATGCGATTGTTTAAGAAAGATACTGTAAAATCTAACAGGAGAGTGATGCTATTATTTATGAAAAGAGAAGTCAAAATCTAACAAGTTGCTTAGACTGTTATTATTGTTAGTGATAGATTGCTAGTTTGTAGGATGTTCCGCTTTTTATTTTTATTTTTAATTTTGTAATTTAGTCTGTTCCTATTCTGTACCTTTCTTTTTAAGTTATATTCCCAAAGTTTTAGGGTTTTTTTCAACTTTAATTTTGTAAAAGTTTTTCCTATTTTCTAAGCTTGAGGCCTCCAGGCCGATTTTTGGATTTTCTCATCACTTGTCTAGCGTAGTATTATGGGAGTTCTTACTTTTGACTTATAGTTCTACGGACCACTATATATACAACATACCTGCTGCCTGCTGGCAGCATAGTAAAAAGTTTTTTTTAACAATGATATCGATCAAGTGAGACAAATATAACAGCAAGCACCACAAACAGCAGACAAAAGTAAACAACCTGTAATTAAGTAACTTAACAGTAGTTAAATTAGATGACCTTCGAATCCCCTTTGTAGATTTTCTTATCAGTTGTTTACCTTAATATATTATGAAATTTTTTCCTAATTAACATGTAACGTCGTGATTAAAATTTTAAAAAATTATCTATAAAGGGTGACAAGTTGAAATAAGCAAAAAACCAGACTGCAAAGTAGAGCAGAGTAGCAGTAGTAGGGTTGAAAGAGAGTGGCCGACCAAGCAGAATGCCAGTGCAATGGTGGAACCAGAGTAGGGCGAACAGGGGCCCCGACCTCGGTTGGTTCTGCCAAATTAATTTTTTTTTTTTTGGATTTGCCCCTCATGAAGTCATGATCAACCAACACATCGAGGACACAGGTTAGAAAGAGGAGACTTGACTTCATAATTCGCTATTGATTATAGACGACACAAATTATACGCTTAGGATTCAACTTATATATGGACGTTACTGTAATAGTTTTGGCAGAATGATTAAAAGCACATGCGGAAGTTAAGATTAATGCAACCAACACGTCCTCTATATATTAATGTTCTTCGAAATACATTTAAGGTCCTTAGATTATATTAGAAAATAGTGTTCATATTATAAGTTGTTTCAGCATGTACGCAACGTTCACAGATACACAAGAGGTAATTGTCAGTGATCAATGAGATTTATTTAAATTTCTTAATTGGTTGTGCTGTTAGTAACATTATATATATACCATAAAAGTTTTCAAACCTTATCTTCGAGTTATAATGATGGATTTTTGTGTGTGGTTAGAGACGTACGCGTCCTTTCGATCGGTTCGATCACCCTGAACTATAAATATAAATTGATTTAGTTGTTTTATGACATACAAATATATATGATATATAAGGGCCAAAACTTTACAAACCTTATCTTCAGTTGCAAATCACGATAGATGTTTTTGTGGTCGAAGACGTGCGTCGTTTCTGCGTTGGGAAATCAGCTGGTAACGCTTCGTTTTCAGTCTTTTCAGGTGTCTTTCTCTGGGTAATCTTTTTCAAGCGTGTAACTCCACCCCACGTACAGTTCCACACTGAAATTTGATGTCGAAGCCTATATATCTTCCAATTCACGTTGACGAGGGAAAAGATTAAGATATGTGCTCCGGGTCATGACTGATCAATCAGCGGTCCATGCATGCTTAGAGGGTCATATCAAAATTCAAAGTCATTCGCAAAAATTACAACTTTTACGAAGAAAACAAAACTGTCACTCCCCATCAAAGGTCTAATCTTTGTTTCGACTAACTTTTGAGTTGTCCGAAACCTGAAGCTCCACGTACATCGTTGGATTACCGTAAACGGAGCAGCATTACTTTAGCTTGTAGTCACTGTTGCTATCGAACGTAGGGGTGAAGAACATAAGTCAATCACCATGTGGGATTTTGGCAGCCAAGGAAGTAACTTTCGTCGACTTTTCTCTTCCTAACCCATCCGATAGCTGTTCTGGTTGGCACATATATTATAGTAATGCCTATTGTTCTATTTATTTATTTTTTAATCAATGTCCAAGTCAATTTACAAATACTTTGACTAATTCTAAGTTCTTTATAGTCTCATGTCCTATCCAAATTAATCAATTACCAGACCAAAGATTTTGATACCTTAAAAGGAGAAAACCACCAAAACACAAATCTTAGCGGCCAGTTGTCCAAGCACTTGGGGTTCACTATTATTCTATTTTTGGTTTCCCGACAAAGGAGTCTCTTGAGCCTTAGCCTTATGCAAGTGGAGAGAAAACAACTAGCTATATAATGTGCCTTATTTTTATCTGGATTCGCACATGACGGGAACGTTAAAGAGTGCGAAAGAAACAACTGAATTTTTAGTTTTGGGGCCATTACAATTTACAGGGAATCGATCAATACGGAGAAACAACACCACCATTTCAAAGATTTTGGAAACCTTTCCAGGAGTGGGATGGGCTGGTCCATGTCCGGCTGCATTCAAGCGCGAGCCCTGTATACAGAACTAGCCTCGAGCTCTAGGAGAGGCAAAAGAAAAAAACAAGAACAAAAACAAATAAAAACTAAAATGGGCTACTTCGAAAAAATAAAAAACTAAAATGGGCTAGCTCTAACAAATTTGAGCAGATTATCCCGTTCAGAACAACAACTGTTTAAACAATAAAAACTAAAAATTTACATACTAAAAAAAAGGAGGACATGAAATAGCAACATTGTACTTTTAAATTCATCTATTTTTATAATGTAATGCAGTTTTCTCTTCTCTTTTTTTCCAACACCAAATATTAATGTTTCTTGAAATAATTTTATTCTTTTTCATTTTCTTTTCAGAAGGACTAAAAATATATTAATACAGAGAGTGCTCCAATTTAAATACCCTTCTGGCCTTTTCCTCTTCAACCCGCGCATATAAACTTCACAAAAATTACATAAGTTCAAAAAAGAAGTTTTATGGGCAAAATTAAGACAGTCAATTGAAGTATTGCTCGTCATAGTCTGGCAGGAGGGGATCATAAGACCCACGAATAAAAGTGACAACAATTTTGGCAGCAATGGAAGCTATGGTAAGGACGAGGCCCCCGATAATCACGATTTGAGCGCAAAGCCACTTTCCGCGATACTTTTGTTTCTCCTTCTTGTACATCTCCAAGGGGAAGTAAATTCCGAGAAACCAAAACGCGACACCATCAACAAGTACTTGAAGAGAGTCGTTATAGAACGCTAAAAACATTGACATCACAGTGGTTGTGATCACAAAACTGCCCCTGCAAACCAATCGCAAGAGGTTTGTTTTGAAGGAGAAACATGGGATCGGGATTTCAATGTCTTTGGTGGCGAATTCGCAATTTGTGACTGCTCCTCCTATGAACTTCTCAACCATGGCGAACATGGGTTGGGAAAAAATTTGGTATGCACCAACAGAGTTGATTAGCATGGCAAGACTTGCTATGTCAAGCAGCCAATATGGATTCCACAAGAAGTAGAAGATGCTATAAGTGAATTTCTCTCCAAAAGCAGCATAACCCAGGCCGCCAAAGACAAGATAGACAGAGGTTGTGGCTACAAGACTTAATTTGGTGGCCTTCTTCATGATCTTATTGGCGCCGTCTGACTGTGGGGATTCAATTGCATCCTGTTTTTGTTTTTTTTTTTTTTTTTTTATCCCGTTAATAAAACGTGAAAGAAAAAGATTTGATCTAATTGATAAACCTTCGACAAAGACATACCTCAATGTCTACCAGCACACTGAAGAAATCGTATGCAATAGCTATGTCCCCAGTGCTTTAAAGATCCCCCAGATCTTTTTGGCTCGAGTTACGGTGCCGAGGCTCATTCCACCCGCACTTCCCTTGACCATTCCATTTTCTGGTAATTGATAAAAGGCAAAATAAAGGTGAGGTTAGTGTTGCAAGAACCAATTAGTACTCCTCCAAAATAAGTCAAGATTCGAAACAAAAAGTCAAAAATAGTTATAAAAATTTGTAGGATGGACCTGTAACTCTACCGATGGTAAGGCCAACACCAATTGCTGAAAAAATTATGAACGTCACAACTGAGAGACTGGAGAGCCACCCCAACTGATCAAAGTCGGGAATTTGCGAGAAAAATATTTGAATCACGCCGGCTACAATGTTATATGGTTTCCGATAAACTCGACATGTACGCTTGCGACTATGGTGGCAGGCATACCGTATCAGGTCCCTGCATGGGATTGAAACACAAAGGACCAATTAGCGCCCAGATCAGTTCCAAACAGCACTATTAACATTCATAAACCAAATCAGTTCAATCGTTGTCTCATTTCAAACTTACGTCATCCTGAATGCCGCTTCTTGTGTGTATTTACTGGCAACGACAAGAAGATTCAGGTACTGAACTACAAAACATACGATGGCATGTCTTCTACCTAGAAAATTACAACCACCCAAAAAGATCAGAGTCCAGATCTAGTTTATGGAAGCAGCCACTTAGATATAATTTCACTACGAAATGAAAAGAAGCTAGTTGAGACTACCAAGGTTGGATTCAACGACGTCCATATAACTATTTTTCTTTCCAGTGACGGTATTTTTCCCGGGACGGTTGAGGAGGAACCTGGAGGTGTAGTAAGCCAGGAAGGAGAAACAGATAATCGCGGCGGGACCTGCAACCCATCCAAGCTGAGCCATGCTCTCACCCATCGACAGCATCCCTGACCCAACTACACTAGTCGTTATGAGAGCACATGTGCTCCAAAGTCCTGCAGGTTGAGGAAGTTACGTTAATTAAAGATAAAGGAAGAAGAAGAAGAAGAATAAACACTATATTTAATGTGGTTTGACAAGATTGCCCGAGTTCGTGGGTACGTAGAAACTAGAAAGAATGTTTTCTTCTCCACTAGAATCAATGGAACTCTCTTTGAGACCTCTCTCTCCATCTCACCCTCTAAGCCCTAGATCTTTTAATCCTCCAAAGAAGAGAGTACCTAATCCCAATAAAAAAAATAAAAAACTCTGGATTCCAATTCTACGAGGACTAGCATTTTAAAAGAACCAACAACGACTGAAAGATACAAGTTACCTGTTCTCTTGGATTGGCCATCAACAGCTCTCTTGGGACCTTGGCCATCGTTGTCCAAGCCCTCGGAGCTGCCAAGTGGGAGCCTAACGTCGCCGGAAAGCAGGTCAGTAGTGGCAGTATCCCTAACCATTTTAGTTTTCAAAGGCGACCAAGAATCCAAGATAAAAACCTTTTGCAAAGATATTGACAGAAACTGAGATTGGCAGAACTCCCGGCCGTTACATAAACCCACAGTATGTGATGTCAATTGTTTTAGCGGTTTATAACGACTCTCTTCAACTTGTTGATAGTATCGTGTTTTGCGTTTTGGTGTCGCACTTTTCCTACCCGTTTCTATTTGCTTAACCTCCAAGTCATCAACTCGTTTAGATTCTCTCCTGAAACACACTATTTGCTTAACCTCGAGTCATCGACTTGTTGAATCACATAGAGCTGATATGAAGATTCCACCTCCGAATTAGGCTCCAGCTTAGCATAATACAGCTCATCAGAATACAGCTCACCAGAGCCCAGAATGTTCTACTGCATTCCTAGATGATTCTACCGTCATAACAAATTCTATTTGTACAAATATTCCCCCTTGAAAATAGGACAGTTAGTTACTGCATCATTATAAAGTGCTTGGCAATGTATACGTATGTCGTGGCTGGCTTATTTGTTTTCAATCGTAATAGGATACAAAATTCACAAAATTAACATTTAAATTCTCAAAAAATTCAATATAATTATTAATATCTTTTAAATAAATTTCAAAAAAAAATTTCACACAAATTTTAATATCATTTTTTATAAAAATGTTAACACAAATATTCTATATTCAATACATTTTTATTCTATTATTTTTTATTAAAAAATTACAAATTTTTTTTCTTTACAATTTTTTTTACAAACTCCAATAAAAATCAAATATCTTTAATACTTTTCACTAACTCTTACATATAAAACTTATAGAAGTTCAATTTATATAAATATTTACAATTATCTCAAAAATCCTAAAAATCCTAAAAGAATTCATAAAATGAACATAGCCGCATCCCAATTGGAACCTGACTTGGGTTGGGCGCCTAGACATCAAAATCGTAACTCATATGCTTGCTTAATTTGTAATCTGATTTTGAAATATCATTATTGGCTAGAAAAAAAGAAGAAAGAAAGAGAATATTTGCAATAATCAAGCTGCCGCCACGTCGACACCTGTCCACCCAGTGATGTAACATTGTGACATCTATGCATACCTAAGCAGCATTATATAAAGGCTAAATTATTTTGCCGGTCCTTGGTGTTTGCGTGATTCCTAGATTAGTTCTTATGGTAAATTTTTTTTTTTCCACGGACTACCCTATGGTTCTGACCAATTCCTATTTTAGTTCTTCCGTTCATTGATTGTCGATGTAGTTAACGACTATCACATCACACCCAATTAAAATCAGACACACGTAAAAATAAAATTAAAAAATCCACTTTGTAAATCCCTTGGATGTTGATTGGACTCCCCCAGGACAAAATCTCCACTTCGCGAACCAAAAACAACCCTAAGTAGCGGAACCTTAGATCTGCAGCCTACCCCAAACGATGTCGTTTAAGAACATATATAGCCATCGGAATTTAGCTTTGTCGCCAAGTCTCTCTGTTTGCCGAAGCTCCTAAACCCTCAAATGGGTTATCTGAGAAGATATTCAAAGACCCTGAAGCCACTCAAATACAGCTCTCTCACACATGCTCCTTCTAAATTTGGCCCATTTCCTCTTATTCAATGGCAACCCGCTATCTATCAGAGTTAATACCAATCAATTTGGTTCTAGCCATGAATTTAGTTTTCATTCTCACCAAAACAGTGAAGAGAATGTAGAGAAAGCTTCTGCAACGAAGAGAGATTACAACTTCATCTACGAGCTCGAATCTCATACATTTGATGCTCAACGAGTAGAATTCACATTTTTTATCCCTACTATCGCCCCGTCATTCAATGCTCTACCCTCAAATAGTTGAAATTGCAGCTGTTTTGCGAGTGGCATCAAATTCTTGTGGGTGGCGCGCGGTGAGACATGTAGGCTGAAGGAATTTGTGGTGATATCAGGTCAATAGTGCCTTGGTGCCACCAATTGAGAGTGCTCTCTCATTCTTCTATGGGGAGTTTGGAATTCAATTTAAAAAGGTGTGTTTTGTGGCGTTCCTTTTCTCACCTTCCCCAAAACAGTTAGCAGATCAACCCCAAAACAATAGGCTAATTGTGGAGGATTGGAAGTCCGGCTGGAGGGTGAAGCAAGATGTGGGAGAAGACAAGTTAGCGACAAGAGAGGAAATTTCAGGGCTGGTGCAGAAGTTTATGGATCTGGAAAATAATGAAGTGAAAGAAATGAGGAGAAGATGAAGTGTCTGATTTTAACGTGTGTAATACTAATTAGGTGTGACATGGTAGCTGTTAGCCATGTCGGCAAGTTCCATCCGTTGTGTACAAATGGCATGTTTGATTTGATTGAGATAAATTCAATGCTTGGCTTTGCAATCATTCTCTGTTAAATGTGTATGTAAAGGAAGCAAGTTTAAGCCCCAATTATTTAATCAACTCAATGTTCCATTCTCTCTCTAGAACTTTGACCTAAGCACGAAGAACCCTAAATTTGCACGGGTAGTTGTGCACCAAATGACATGGTAGCTGTTAGCCATGTTTACCTGCCGCGATGCACCATAACCCTTTGGGATTGCAAATGCTGCCCTTTACAAGTCTGAAGTTGCCAAAGGTATTAAACCCTTCAGCATATTCCAGCTGATCTTCAACTCTGTTTTTATTTTTTATTTTTGGGCAGGGTCCGGTCCACTGTCCTCCATCCTCCATCTAGCCCCCCCATTCTGCCATGCGAACTCATCGGTTGGAAGTATGTTATCAGCCCATATAAGGCCTCGTTTGGTCAATTTTCTAAAAGTAATGCTTCAAAAATGACCATGGCGTCACTTTCCAAATTTCATAAAAATTGAGCACGTATAACAGATTAGCAGGCAAAAGCATTATAAAGTTTTCATTAAAAAGAGCAAGGTCAAGAATTTCTTCCCGTATGCTGTCGTCTGGTCCCAATAAGCAGACACAATAATTTAGCCTTTGCCTTGGTTGTACTTTTGGATTGACTTGTTTATTTCTTATTTGCGTAGCATCTTTTGAAACTTTTTCATGAAAAATTTCATGCTTTGAAAATGGCCAGCTTGGGCAGCTTTGTTTCTTTCCTTTGCGGGAGTAGAAACAAGTCTTTTGGGGTCCATTTTTGCTGCGATGCCCCATAACCCTGTGGAATTGCAAATGCTTCATAGAAATGATCAGTAGCCTACGAGTTCTAATAAAAGAGATATGAAGCAGATTATTTATAGTTGGCAACGCCATGATAGAAGCATTGCTCCTCAAATCATTATGGAGACTAGAAACCAAAAGTTTCTTTTTCATGGATAGTGCAATTTGGCTGCAAAAGCCAAGATCCACGTGATATACAACCAACACTAAGCAGACTGGACGTAACGTAAGTTTGCCAAAAATCATATGTTTGATAATAAAGACTTTTTCTTCATAACTATGACCATTTGCATTCTCACTCATATTTATATTCGAATCAGGTTTTCTTTTGAGTATTCTACTCCCATCTACCAATGTGTAATATCTGGGCGCACTGTGTCCGCAAAGTTCTCAGAATTCATTTCTTTCCCACACAAAGTTCTTCCAAGAGCACAATCATCATCGCTATCAATGATGTCAATAACCGATCCTGGTGCAATCCTTGTACTAGCTGTCATATAAGAAATAGGTAAAGCATTGCCAAGGTTAACTGCATCAATTTTACAACATACATTGGGAAGCTTCAAGATAGCGATGCCTAAGTTCAGAAGCTACAAAATAGCAATTGAAGACTAGATATAGATATATTCTTCCTTTTAGAGCCATGCGAACTGTTTTGCACATTGGAAATAAAAAGAACACTTATTCATGATATCCAAAATTCCATTTATGGCTCCCTTACTTCCAACAAACATTGCAGCGAATTTCAAAGTCTCAGCAAGTCCCAGTAAGGATCCTTTGCAGAAATTTTAATATGCTCCTAGCAGTCGCTAATGCATAGCTCATCAGGATGCAAGAGTATGCCCCTGTTCACAAAGCTGCCCAATATTGACTTCATATAAGGATGAACCATGATCTATTCAAATACTAACTCATATAAATCTATTTTATATCTTTGTTTGAAGGCTAAAGCCCAAAAACCTACTCAGTCACTCACAGCGGGGGCATCATCTTTGGCACCATTTTACAAGAGCCAGTAGTATCTTTACCGCTTCATTTTTGATAAGGTGCCTCCGATATTGTGGCAAACCTGAAAAACATGTCAGACCCATCAAGTTAGTGACAAATTCAAGTGCATTAGGCATCCCGATGTTGTTCCCAGAGGTTGTGTAATTCAGGGTATGCATTATGTGTTTTAAATACTCCTCGCCATTTGGTTTTAATACTTCAGATAGTATGAATCTGGTTCTGGAGGAAATATACTCGCAGCAAGAAAAAATCATCAGGATAACTGCCCTTGACGCTGGGGGAAAAGATTCGGTACAAAGGAGGTTTCTCCAAAGATAAACAAAGTCGCGTTCCAGATTCAATTTCTCAGATACAAGGGACAAAATTCAGACACCTCATTTAGTGAGGAGTGTTGGCTCCTTATCGGCTTGGCCCGATTTAGCTCAGCCGGCTCTCCTTGGTTTTTTTTTTTCTTCCTCTTTTCGTGAAAGCTCCAATACGCCTTCTTTCCCGTTCTTTTTTTTCTCTTCCATTCTTTTATCCTTGCAGTTGCTCTCCTCCCCTAGTAGGATCCTGCTCCTCCCCTCGCCAAACAGATTTCCTCCCCTACCCGGCTCCAGCAATACCGGATCTGATTGAAATCAAAGGGAGTTTTAAAATACCGGCATCTGCCATTGCAGCACTACCAACTACAAACTTGTTTTTGTTTTAAAGACTACCGAATCTCCTTCCAACGAGATCTGCTAAAACTCAAATAGGGGTGTAAACACCTATCATCTCCTGGACACAGAGAGAGAATCTTGCGAGAAGACCAGAGCAGCTTTCCTGTTTATTGTGACAATGAATGAGAACACTTAACTACTTAACGTTTAAAACATACCGACTCAAGCCACCAGAGGAGACGATGTTATCAACTCTATGGAAATTACCATCCCCAGGACCCAGCACAGAGGTTACAAATTGCTGCAATTGACATACGGGATTTTCTCCAATAAATTATACAAGCCATCAGAAAGTATTTTCTTCCAGTCTCCGATCAAAAGGGGTCAATCCTAGAAAACTTGGTCGGCCACAGAGGAGCTATTAGAACTTAAAAGCCAACCAAGATAGTAGAACCTCCAACAATTCCTTATTTTGGACTACCTGAGAGAAGAACGTGCAGTCCTTAAACAAGGCAGTAGCTGGAAGGAGAAAAAAGAACGAAGAAGAAGACCTTCGGGTGAGAAAAAAAAAAGGAAAGCGTGTTGGGGAAGACGAGAATGACGTAGGAAAAAAGTGATGGCAATGACTTAGTTGAGCCGAGCCTCTATATTTCTCTAATTAAATGAGGTGTCTGAATTTTGGCCCTTGGATCTGAGAAATTGAATCTGGAACGTGACTTTGGTTATATTTGAACAGACCTCCTTTGTACCGAATCTTTTCCCCTCTACATAATGGATGTCGTGGACGGGGACAGAGGTGTTCTCCACAGGTTGACAGAGAGCCCGTGGAGCGACACGATGTGGAGTTGGTCACCGGACGGTGAATGGATTGCGTTTGCGTCGAATTGGGAGAACCTTGTACTTGAACCGTACTTGATACACCCAAATAGGACCGGGTTGAAGAAGTTATTTCGAAGCGGGTCAGGTGGAAGGGCCAACCACCAAACATTCAGTCTTTACGGGAAAAGCATAATGTTCACTTCAGACTATGGGGCCGTCTCGGCAGAGCCAATCTCGAACCCACACCATTATCAGCCATATGGTGAGATCTTCACGATGAAATTGGGCGGCTCTTATCTGAAGAGACTAACTCATAACTCATTCGAGGATGGTACACCTACGTGGGGTCCCACGTATATAAAGTCCACTGACGAGTGCCCAAAAGGTGGGCCACGATGCTCGTTTGAGGATTGTCACTGGCTCAATGAGATGCCGAAGGATGATGCTCGGGTTGCACTAATCAGGCCTCAATGCGGTGCCCCATTGCCACTCCCTTGTATAAGTATATAAGTAGACGTGTGTGTGTATATATATAGAGTGAGCTAGCTAAAGTACGATGTGACTACGAGCAAAAAGCTTTGTACAAGGTGTTCATAACCCTTTTGGAGGAGCTGGCTTAGGGATGTTGTAGCTTCTTTGATATATATATGCTGGCTCCCCATTGCCTATTCTACTGTTTTCCAATGGCGGACAGAGGGGGGCAAGGGGGGGCGACCGCCCCCCCTCAGTTCTGCCAATTTTTTTTTTTTAGAAATTTTTATTGCATCGAGTGGGTCATGCTAATCTCCCGTTCTGGGGCATTTGATTTAGAGGTTGTTCGGTTGTAGTGTTTTTTGAAAATTTTTTGTGTTTTGAGAATTTTTAGGTGATGTTAACTTTATTGATATGCATGTTTTAGTTATTTTTATGTAGTATTAAGAATGATGTTTGATTGTAGAATATTTTGTATTCTGAGAATTCAAAAAAATCCTGAGAATTTTTTTTAACCGAACGTCTTCTTACTTTCCCTGACAACCTTTAGCTTTTCTTTTTTGGACTTTTTAAGGGGTCCAACCTAATTAAAGTTGTATTATATCATTAGATATAGTTAACATATGAACAAAGCTCAAAATAAAGTATAACATATGAAATTTGTTTGAATGTTTATTTTAGAATCTAAATTTTAGATTAATGTTTATATTTATTATTTATTTATAATAAATAACAGAAAAATCTTTTAAAAATATTTTTGACTCGTGAGGCTCAAAAAAAATACGTTCAAAAAAGTTCATATGTCGAACCAAAATTTTTGATTTCAATTTCTATTCTGATAAAATACCGAAATAGAATTAGGAGAAAAAAAAGTGCATTTCAGTTAGTACCAAAACAGAACCGCTCTATCCGGTTCTATCTATTCGGGTACCACCCTTAAAGGGAAGCAGCTGAAGAAGCAACGGCCAATGGAAGAGTAGGTCGTATGACTTCACGGAACGCAACGTGGCCAATGCTACGCCGTTTGGCATTCTATATTGGCCAGTGATGGTTACTTTTTGCCGGTTCAACTTTTCTTTGTTTCATGGAAAAGTTTGAATTGTATATCTGGGTTTTTTTTTTAACTTAGAAAAAAAAAAGTATCTGGGTTTTATTTTTTAAGAAAAAAATAAGATATCAGGTTGTTCATATATATACATAAGCAAGAAATCAGGACGTTGTCACAAGAGAAAAGGGGCAAACTACCAGCCGTATAATAATTTGTCCCAATAGAAAAAAAAAAAAAAAAAAAAAAAAAAAAAAAAAAAAAAAAAAAGATATCAGGTTTATATATATATAAGCAAGATATCAGGACGTTGTCACAAGAGAAAAGGGGCAAATTACCAGCAGTATAATAATTTGTCCCAAGTACTATTTTTAGTAATTAACTCTCTTGTTTATTTTGCAACTCATCACCGAAATTAATAATTAATGTAACTTTACTTTAATATATAGACCACGTGGAAATCTTGTTAAATAGATTAATTGTAGTTGTTCTTTGAGCGTGCAAGCCTACATTTAAACCCCACGCAGAAAAGGACCTATGACTCAAAGTTCACTCATCTTATTCAAAGGTCACTGATAATTTTTTTGTTTAAAAAAATTCCTAATTTTTCCTAACTGTGCACGGTAATAGTTGTTTGTAGGGATTCAAATTCAGTCCTAAAAATAAGATTCTAATATTTCCTAATACATTAACATGCCAAATTGAGTCAGTTAGTTTATTAACACTTCAGTCCCTCCAATTTTTTCTATTATTTTTTAGATAATTCGATTTGGGCTGTCAATAGAAGTTATTAATACAATGATTGAATGTGAACCGTTTATTAAGACTTGTCAGAAATTTTTCTCTTAGAACATTCACGCCTCCTCATTTGTATTTACTTATAAATATCTCTACAATTCTTATCTTACCTAAGAAATGATAGAAAATGTGCCACACTTGTTTATTATTGTCAGACTTTTCAAAAAGAAACATATATTATACAAGCATAACATAAGTTTGCTAGTACTCAAGGTTTGCTTCTAACAAAAGTTTGAATCAAATTAGTTTTATTATACTCTATTGATCCTCGCACTCTGTGAAATTTTTAAGTTTAAATGGTGGTAATTAAGCTTCGATTTGGCTTTTTTATAGTCCATCTCTCGAGAGTTTTTTTTCCCAAAAACAAAAAAAAGTACTTTGTATTGTCAAGCTTGCTAACGCACAAGGCTGACTGATTTTTAGATCTACAACTAGTCTTTTTTTCTTTTTCTAGTCAAAAGTAAGTACTCCCATAACACCAAGCTAGAGAAGTGATGAGAAAATCCAAACATGGGCCCTGAAGGTTCACCTAATCAATAGTTCATTATCGCTAATATAATCCCAGAGTTATGGTATCACCTCTTACACAAACTATTCTCTATAAACAATTGATAACTTCATTAACTCAAAAAGTAAATGAGTAAAAATAAATAAATAAAAAGTGTAAACAATTGATAAAAAAATCATAAAACATGACTTGATGTTCATCTAATTATCATATGACAATTTTAATTTGATTTATATTTTCTGTAATTATTTTATGACAAATTTTATTAACATGATTTCAAAACGAGGCAGAAACAAGAGACGTGCTCCCAAGCTCTTCTATTTCTTGGGCAAACACGTGTAAAGTCTCCATCCCGCCAAAATATTTTTCAATTTTTAGTTATATCTCTTAAATCTCTCATGCTCCACAGTTCCTCAAATCAGCAACAGAAAAATATTGAGTCAAAACTACTATTATATGGAGAAAAAAAAATATTGAGTGTTTAATCCAAAAAGAAAGATTAATTATTATGCAGATAATATATAACTTTTTTAGTAATAGATCTATAATCTTTAATTACTAAATACATGTTCACTTTCTAAATCATTAAAAATGTTGAAGTTTTTATATATATTGTATCGTGTCTATTTATAAAAATATTATTACTATTACTATAAATATATAACAAGATAAATAATTAATTGTTATAGTAGCCACCCTAAGACAAACAGTACTTAGTTCCCCCACCAATTGCAAAGTTATCGTATCACATGCATTTTACAAGTAAGATAATTAATTAAGTTGTTTATCAAAGGATTCTCTCTGAGTTTTATTTTATGTGATTGCAACTCATATTGTTTTAAGTTAATCAATCCATACCCGCTGTCAGATAAATTAGAATTTAACTCAAAAGTCAAATGAATAATTTTAAAAAAAAAAAAGTGAAGAAAAGTGATTAAAAAAAATCCAAAAACAGGACTTGATGTTCATCTAATTATAATATGACAATTTTGATTTGATTTTGATTTTTCTTTAATTATTATAGGACAAGTTTTATTAAAATGATTTCAAAGTCATCGTATCACATGCATTTTACAAAACGGTATGATAATTAATCAAGTTATTTATCTAATGCTGCTAGCTTACGTATGCATAGATGTCACAATGTTGCATCACCAGGTGGACAGGTGTCAACACGGTGGCAGCTTGATTCTCGCAATATTTCTTTCTTTCTTTCTTTCGTTTTTTCTCTAAGCAACAGGATAAAAGCACTAAGTGCTACCCCCACTAGGACGTCCCTGGGAAATCAATTTGCGAGAAATGATTTCCCTGTATTTGTCTTTGGTTCTAGCTGGCCCCCACAGGCACTTGCGATCCATAAGCCTCCGGCTCCGCGGGTGGCGGCCCGTGTTTCCTGTGGTCCGACCGCCGATCGCGTCATCCACACAGATCCCGGAAAGCTCTAATTTTCTTTGGAAATTCAAAACCACTTAGGCATTTAAAAACTACAACTATATGTACAAAATTGTTTCCCGTGTCTTAATGTCTTTGTTTATCAAAGAAGAGTTGGTCGACCTGAAAATGCATTTTACATGTAGTGTCAGGAGAACGTCTTCCAGTCTTCATTTCTCAGTGTAATTGCAATATTTTAACTCTTGTGACCTGTATACCTTCGGTTCGAGTTATGGAACTTGATTTATAAAAGAAATAAAAACACATATTGTCAGGAGAGGATCTAAACGAGTCGATGTCTTCGAGGTTAAGGACATAGAAAGGAAAGTACTGCTACACCCAGTGGCGGAACGAGTGGGTATCGACCCAAGGTGGTCGATACCCATTTGTCCGCCCAAAACACACTTTTACATGCGATTTTTTTTTTTTTTTTTATCATTACTTGGCCTGGGCCCGATACCCATTGGTCCGGCCAACTAAAGTTTTCTATTAGGCAGGGATGTCAATAGAGTTTTTTTAACTAGAGTTTTTTTTTGGGCGGGATGTCAATAGGGAATTCAACTATAGTTTTTTTATTTGAGCTTTATGTAAAATGGATTTTTTTGTAATTTTTATTGGGTTATTGGTTGATGGGTCTGTAATTTCAATTTTTCTGTTAAAATATTGTTTTGCTGTGAATTTTTGAAGTTTTCTTGGTAAGTTGGTATTTTTTTTTTTTTTTTATCATATTGCATGTGATAGCTCATCTTTGGACATAGATTAGGTGATCAACTGGTTAGACATAATTGTGCACAGTGCACCTCTCAATTGGTATTTTAATTTTTGAAATTCCCCCATGAACTATCAAGATATTTGTTATTGAGGGACTTGGGGAAAGCAATTTCTTCTTGATCAATGATGCTAAGCAAAATACGCAAGTAAAAAATGAAGCTTGTCTATATTGATGGACTCGAGAAGAGAAGGAAAGTTGAAAAAATTGGTGCTGTTAAAGAACAACTGGTATATAATTTTCCACCAGAGTATGATGCAAAATCGTAGGATACAATTGTCATCTTTTCAGTTGTAGTACATAGTACGGTACATGTATTCTAATATTTTAAATACTTTTAGTCCTTAATTTTCGACATTGTAATTCTAAGACAATTTTTGCATTACGAAAGAAAATTTTTTTCTTGTCATTTCGCCTTTAAAATTCGACACCCATAGATTTCAATCCTGATTCCGCCACTGGCTACACCTAACTGTAGTATTATGGCATGAGGGGATCATAAGACCCATCAATATAAATGAAAGTGTCAACAAATTTGGCAGCAACTGAAGCTATGGTAAGTATGAGGCCCCCGATAATCACGATTTGAGCGCAAAGCCAATTTCCGCTGTACTTTTGCTTCTCCTTCTTGTACATCTCTAAGGGGAAGTAAATTCCGAGAAACCAAAACGCAATACCATCAACAAGTTGAAGAGAGTCGTTATAGACCGCTAAAAACATTGACATCACAGTGGTTGTGATCACGAAACCGCTCCTGCAAACCAACCGCAAGAGGTTTGTTTTGAAGGTGAAACACGGGATCGGGATTTCAATGTCTTTGGTGGCGAATTCGCAATTCGTGACTGCTCCTCCTATGAACTTCTCAACCATGGCGAACATGGGTTGGGAAAAAATTTGGTATGCACCAACAGAGTTGATTAGCATGGCAAGACTTCCTATGTCAAGCAGCCAATATGGATTCCAGAACAAGCTATAAGTGATGTTCTCTCCAAAAGCAGCATACTCGAGGCCGCCATAGACAAGATAGACAAAGGTTGTGGCCACAAGACTAAATTTGGTGGCCTTCTTCATGATCTGATTGGCGACGTCTGGCTGTGGGGATTCAATTGTATCCTGTTTTTGTTTTTTTTTTTCACATTAATAATTGGTTAGTTCGACATTTTATTCATATAACATGAAAGAAAAAGATTAATTTGATCTAATTCATAAACCTTGGACAAAAATATACCTCAATGTCTACAAGGACACTGAAGAAATCGAATGCAAGAGCTATGTCCCCGAATGCTTTGAAGATCCCCCTCATCTTTTGGGCTCGAGTTACGTTGCCAAGGCTCATTCCACCCGTACGTCCCTCGATCTTTCCATTTTCTGGTAATTGATAAAGGCAAAATAAAATTGAAGAACCAATTTTGTCCTCCAAAATAAGTCAAGATTCGAAACAAAAAGTAAAAAATAGTGATAAAAAAGTAGGATGGACCTGTAACTCTACCGATGCTAAGGCCAAGACCAATTGCTGAAAAAGTTATGAACGTCACAACTGAGAGACTGGAGAGCCACCCCAACTGATCAAAGTCGGGAATTTGCGAGAAAAATATTTGAATCACGCCGGCTGCAATGTTATATGGTTTCTGATAAACTCGACATGTACGCTTGCCATGGTGGCAAGCATACCATATCAGGTCCCTTCATGGGATCGAAACACAAAGGACCAATTAGCGCCCAGATCAGTTCCAAACAGCACTATTAACATTAATAAACCAAATCATTTCAATCGTTGTCTCATTTCAAACTTACGTCATCCTGAATGCCGCTCCTTGTGTGTATTTACTGGCAACGACAAGAAGATTCAGGTACTGAACTACAAAACATACTATGGCATGTCTTCTACCTAGAAAATTACAACCACCCAAAAAGATCAGAGTCCAGATCTAGTTTATGAAAGCAGCCACTTAGATATAATTTCACTACGAAATGAAAAGAAGCTAGTTGGGACTACCAAGGTTGGATTCAACGACGTCCATATAACTATTTTTCTTTCCAGTGTCGGTATTTTTCCCGGGACGGTTGAGGAGGAACCTGGAGGTGTAGTAAGCCAGGAAGGAGAAATAGATCATCGTGGCGGGACCAGCAACCCATCCAAGCTGAGCCATGTTCTCACTCATTACAGCATCTGACGCAACTACACTAGTCGTTATGAGAGCACATGTGCTCCAAATCACTGCAGGTTGAGGAAGTTACGTAAATTAAAGACAAAGGAAGTAGAAGAATAAACACTATAATTTAATGTGGTTTGACAAGATTTCCCAAGTTCGTGGGTAGAAAAAATGTTTTCTTCTTCACTAGAACAAAAGGAACTCTCTTTGAGACCTCTCTCTCCATGATCTCACCCTCTAAGCCTTAGATCTTTTAATCCTCCAAAGAAGAGACAACCTAATCCCAATAAGAAATAAACAAGCCTCGATTCCAATTCTACGAGGACTAGCATTTTAACACCAACAATGACTGAAAGATACAAGTTACCAGTTCTCTTGGATTGGCCATCAACAGCGCTCTTGGGACGTTGGCCATTGTTGTCCAAGCCCTCGGAGCTGCCTAGTGGGAGCCTAACGTCCCCGGAAAGCTGGTCAGTAGTGGCAGTATCCTCAACCATTTTTGTTATCAAAGGCGACTAAGATAAAAGCCTTTTGCGTGATATAAAGATATTGACGCACGCAACAGATATTGACGGAAACTGAGATCGGCAGACCTCCCAGCAGTCGCACAAACCCCCAGAGGTTCAGAGGTTTTGGTGAAGTGGGGGTTTTCCGTGTGCTTCAAGGAAGCACAGACTGGCCCCCTGCAAGGACGAAGCTACGGGGGCCCACACTGGTTTCTTTTCTGACCACGAGACAAGAGCGTGGTGGCAAAAAGTTGACCTTGGCCCTTGCCGCTGGATCGTGCGCCTCTGCAATACCCAGCGAATTGCACGAGTAGCAATTCTTTCGTTACCAGCCATTCGTTTGAAACTGTGGACTATAAATATAACACGTCATCTACTTGGTGAAAAGTGCTGCTAACGGGGGAAACGGAGCTCTAACGCCAATTTTAGTTTTGTTTTCAACTTTTATTATTATTTTTGTTTGTATTTTCTTTTTTTGTTAGATCTTCGTGTCCCACACTTAGAGGTGCGCACTTGCACCGGTGGTAGCAGTTACCGCAATCAGTAACCAACAAACTGTCTGCTACCAGTATCGATGTGTATATCTTAGAATTGGCGGTGATATTTCTAGTGTCGGTAACCGCCCACTAATCCGGCAAAAAAATCACTCCGTTTTAAGTTTCTTTTTTTTAAAATAAAAGTAATAAAACTACGCTGTTTTATAAATGTAAAAAAAAAATCATACTAATGTAAAAGTAAAAAGGCGTTGTTTATGAACGACACCGTTCTACAGGTTTAGGGTAAAATTCCCTAACCCTGTTACAATGGGATTCACGTTATGAAATCTCCATTGTCTTGCGACCTTACCCAGATTCAAAGTCCTGAGACTGAGAAACCCAGTTTCCCCCCACCCCCACACTGACCCAGTGATGCTACTCCCCAGCAACTCTACAAATCGTCGCTGTCAAGCTTCTAGTAGACCAGCCCAGCACGCCATCGCCGTCCAGCAGGCAGCAAACCAGCACGCTGCACGCCATCGAATTTTCTGGTCTCCCTTTGTAACGTTTGAACTTTCTGAGACTTTTAGTTTGTAATGTTTGTGAAATTGCGAGTTCGTGACTTTATTTAGTGTAAAGTCGTGATCAGTTTGCTTTCTGCTTTAGTTGTTTTGTGGAATTGTGAGTCACAGCTTTGACACTTTGTTCGGTGTGACAATGTGAAGTTAATAAGTTATGGTGAAGCTACTTTATTACTAGAATCCAAAAGAAGAGTCTAACTTCACTTTTGACTCTTTGAAGTTTGAATATGCGGTTGAAACTTGAACTGTTCGGTGTGAAGTTATTGGGCAATGGAGTGGAAGTGTCCCATTTATAATGGTCAACTAGCTTTGCCAGCCTCTAAAAAGAATCAATGATCAAAAACTAACAGTCACGAACTCAGGAAGGTGATACTTGCAAGCTATATATCAACAGATAAAGATAAAAGCCTTTTGCGTGAGATAAAGATATTGACGCATGCAACAGATATTGACGGAAACTGTGATCTGCAGACCTCCCAGCCGTCGCATAAACCCACAGAGATTCAGAGGTTTTGGGAAGGTGGGGGATTCTTCGCGTGCTTCGACGGCTGGTAGGTTTGCAGATCTCAGTACGAATTCTGCGCATAAACCCTTGGGCCTTGCCGCTGACGGTGGATCGGACTTCTTCGCAATTCCATATACGAATGCCTTTTAAAAGAGCAAGCATATATTTCATGTACGAATTTGGAGAAATCTTTTGGAGTAAAGTGAATTTGGAGAGTAAGAAGGCTTGAGAGCCGAGAAATCTTATATATGGAGTAGAAAAAAAAAATCGACGAAACTATATATATATGCCTCAAGAATCAAGGGAGTCGGGATCACCGACTCCATTACTCCATTCAAACAGTTCAAAGCTACATAGTGTAGATACAATCGGTCTTGGTTCATTTCCTCAGCCAATAAAAGAGTCCAGGTTCAATTGATCATTTCCATTTTCTAGTTTGGCATGAGGCCGGCCTCTGCCAAGACAAAAGTTGACTGCCATACGTTCACCAACTGCCACTAACCCATATGAGTCTCGAGGCTTTCATCACTAAAGCGTATGAAAGAGACAGAAATGGGATTAAGCTTCTAAAATATAAAAGATTAAGCTTGCTTAGCTCACACTCCGCTTGGCATCATTACAATAGGACATCGCATTTCGGGTCAGTTTCTGGAGCAGCCAAACTCATCATGATCATGGAGCTATGCGTTCTTGTTTATTGGAACAGTATTAGACAATTAGGCTGAATTTCTATTAAAAAATTACGTGAACTTAATACGTACAAACCAGGTCGTATTGGGTCTAAGTCATTAAATTAAGCTATAACCTACGTGGGTAAGTGTGGAATCTGACAAATTCCAAACCAAAATTTTACACTTTTTAAAATTTTAACACAATAAAAAATTATAATATAATCTTTCTCTCTCCATTAAATCGTTATTTTTCACTATAATAAATATTAAAAAATCATCTCTCTCTTCACTTTTTTACCAAATTAATACTTTAAAATTTAACCTTTTCAAAATTTTACAAACAAACAAAACACGTCAACATTAAAATAATTTTTTAATTATTTTCTCTTTTCTTTAATATAGTTTTTTTTCAGGTTAAGATTCTTAATGACCCACTAATACCCACCTTATGTAATTAATATTTGGTGAAATGGGACAACAACGTTATGACTTGTGAGGTTTGTCTCTTTCGAGAAGCAAAACCATGTTAAAATAATAACCAAGTTGTGCGCGCACATGTGAACACGACACGTGTGTTTGTCCCGGAAGAAAGAATTGTTAAGCTATTCCTTTTGTTTTTTTTTTCTAAGTAAACAAAACACCAGATCAACTACAACCAGAGTCCGAATCCAAAATAAAGGCAGGAATAGAATTCAAATGGAGAAAACCAAAAACATCTTTGGCAGCAGCCCATTTAGCAAGACGATGCACCAATTTGTTGCGTCAACGTGAAACCCAATCAAGAGAATGCTGCGGATGATTGCGGAAAAAACTACTAATAGAAGAAATCCAGCCTTCCGCCTCCCAACCAATACGCGCTGCCTGGTCAAAAATATCTTGGACTAAAACCAAACAATCCGATTCAAATAGAATTCTGGAGAAAGGCAGCTCAAGAGCAATACAAGTAGCTGCAAAAAGAGCAGCAGTTTCACCAAGAAGAGTCTTTTGAAGGTATATGCTCCGTATATACAGTATTGAGGGAGCCTTCATGGTCGCGAAACACAACCGTCAAGATCGAGTGAATAGACCTCACGGCAATATCAACGTTGCATTTAAATGACCTCACAGAGGGAGGTGTCCAACCCAAACCAGAATTCTGAGAAACAGTAGTCCAAGCTGAAACATGCTCAGTATACCTCCTACAAATTGTACCAATAAGTCTTCCAAAATCAGGAAATGCATTTTCATGAATCACCTCATTACACATATGCCATATAGAATCTAACACAATGGCAGCATTCAAGATAAACTTCCTTTGAACCGCTTTACCAACACCAAAATACCGAGATGGTACTGTAAGATGATGAACAAATTCATAGAAAGTCATATCAAGAATACAATCTACCTTAATAGGCCAAGGGCACTCCAACCATACTACCCGAGCCATCTAACACCTAATAAACAGATGTTCAGCCGACTCCACATCCAAATCACAAAGAGGACAAACAGTCAACAATGGATCCCCCAAAGGTTGAAACCGTGCCATCAACCCACGAAGAGGCAAAGCTAAATGCAAACATTTCCACATAAACAGCTTCAGTCGATCCTGCACTTTAATTCTCCAAAATTTATCCCAATCTTTAGCCCAAAAAGGTAAATGATCATTACCAGACCATCTACGAGTAAAAGAATAGGCATTTGCTACAGAAAATAGCCCTTTAGAGTCCGCTATCCGTAACCATTGATCCTCAGAAAATGAATCAAGAGTAGGTAATCTTAATATCGCCATAACTGTGTTCACATCAAACAAGGACGTAATAAGCTCCAAATTCCATTTATTTTCTACAAAGTCAAACAATTCAGCCACAGTAAGGTCACTTTCAGAATTCATCACCAAGGAATTATTAGGACTAGGCCGAAATCCGTCAACCATTGGCAACCACGGGTCTTTCTAGACTTTTATACTAGATCCACACCTAGGCAGCTCACAAATACTTCGAGCAAGCAATTTCCTACACTTTCAAATGCCTTGCCACACCCAAGAAGCCCCCACTCTCCCAACAACACAATGAAGATGTTGTTGTCGCAGGTATTTATGACATAGAACTTACACCTATATACTATCAGGCTGGGTGTACAAACACCATCCTAATTTAGCAATTAATGCCAAATTCAGATTATGCAGCTGCTTCAAACCAAGCCCCCCACACTCCTTAGGATGACAAATAGACGACCATGCTTTAGGAGTAAAATGACGCTTTTTAGTGGAATCAAAACCCCACCAAAAATCCTTAAACACCCTATCCAATTCCTCACACCAAGCTTTTGGTAATAGGAAACTAGACATGTGGTACATAGGCATAGTTGCAGCCACACTCTTAATGAGAACCGTACGCCCAGCTTGAGATAAAACTCAAGCTTTCCATCCAGCTAACTTTGCAAAAATCTTCTCTTTAACATCCACTAAAGCTTTCCTCTTAGATCTTGGAATGAAAAGTGGAAGCCCTAAATATTTGTTACCATCCCGCATTTCTTTAAGCTGAAGCTCACGCAAAATAGCTTCCTTAAGATGCAGATTGGTATTAGAGCTAAAAGCAACAAAAGATTTTTGTAAATTAATACATTGGTCAGACCATGAACAGTACCCTTGCATAAGCTCATACACCTTCCTAGCCTCCTGAATATTTGCTCGACAAAATAGAATCAAATCATCAGCAAACATTAAATGACTAATTGTTAAGCTATTTCGTTACGGAGGAAAAGTCTAATTATTCAGCTTTGTTTGGGAAAGGTCTTCTTTGATCACTGTTCTTGAGAATCGAGAAAACTGTTATCAAGTTTTGAGAACAATAAAGAAGAATGGGACCTCTCTTCCAAAAGAACAAAAAACGAGGCCCAGCTAAGGATCTTGGCCAATCACAAGCTAAAAAGAAGGTTGTGATAGTGGGCTTCACGAATGGGCTTGATAAGACAACCGACCTCGGGTTTCAATGTTTAAAGGACACAACCGGAGCCTAGTTTGGAAGGTATTATGGGTTCGATATCGTGGTCCAGCTTGCGTTTCAGCAAACGGCCATCTTTCAAGGCCCATTAATGGCCATGCATACATCCAAGGCAGCCATCGAAGTCTACCATTAAACGAACTAGTCGGTAGTCCCAGCTAGAACCTTTCAACCACTTACTACTGAAAAACACAGAAACGACCATGAACACAATATATGAACCATTTAACGAGGAATGGTAATTATATCATTGACCAAGAAGCTCCAAAGATGAGAAACAAATAGGCGCTGGTAATACATGGCTCACCATAGGCTTCTTGGTAGTCTACCGTGTGGCAACCAAGGGATGGAGGCAATTAGGCAAATATGATGACAATAGCATACATGTGAAAGGGAGGAGATAGTGGCAAGCAGTAATGGCGGCAGTGGAAATGTGATCTCATGCTGGTAATTGAGGCAGCAGTAGTAGTCAAAGCAGAGTCAATTTTGTTCCAGTGTATTAGCACTTATGGAATTAGATTTGGGCAATTTCCACTTCCATCATTTCTCTGTAAAAATTGTTTCTAGACTTTTCACTCTCTGTATATAGATGAAAAGCTAGTAGACAGACCAATACAAGTTCCCCACCCCTATCTTAATATCAATATACATTCCAAAGAATAGAACAGAATGACGACAGCAGGGGCAAAACTCAAAAGCACTAGTTCCTACCGTCAGTTAATAATATGCCTCAGATACAGAACACAATGTGAAGCACCAAATTCAGTTAACAAGACCAACCCAAGGCAATCTAGCCTGGAACTTGTGGCTTGGCCGAGGATTTTGTGCAGGAGTCTTCCCAGAGACGACGAGACTTCTTTTTTTTCCTACGCAAACAAACTTCATTTCACCTGAAAAAGTACAGACGTGCTGAATACAGAGAAGCCTCCAAGGCCGGTTACAAAGCACAGGACTTTAAGTCCATAACAGCAATATTAAGGGTTCGAAAGGTCATACAACTACTGGCCTCAAGGGCTTGAATCCAACTGGCCATAAGGGCCTCATACAATGGACCAAAGGCCTATAATTTAAAAGCGGGTCCAAGCTCCAACAAGGAGAAGTGAAGTCGGAGGGAGCGCTCCCGCATCCCCCGAAGGTCGTTCATACCAGCTCAAACCGTGTAGATCTAACCATGAGAGGCCAAGAAAAACGCAAACAGACACGGTAGAGGAGAGAAGAAGACAGATGGTCAAAGGGAGAAGGGAAGGGGAAGAGAAGGAGGGATGCTCCTCCCGTCGCTGGAGACCAAAGAGAGGAGCGGGGGGGCAAGCGAAACAGTGGGGGATCTAGAGAAGACGCGTTTTTTGTACGAGACGACGAGACATTGCTGCAGCTTTCTTTATTGAGCAATCATTATCAAATCTACAGCACCAAGAAGAGATCATATCCAGATGGAAATATTTGAACGATGATATTTAAGCTGAAAGTACGAAGCTTATGTTTGGCAAGCAGGTACAAATAAGTCTCGAGGAAAATCAGGCCATTTGTTCCAATCTCTTTTTTTTTTCTAAAGCCATTTGTTCCAATCTCAGAGGATGATAGTGAATAACTTTGTAATGCTTGATTTATCCCTCCTTTATCTTTAAGTTCCTTGCTCAAGTTCCATCGGGTCTGGCACATACCCAGATGATCTCAACAGTTTTGTCAAACCTTTCAAGACTCCATAGATCCTCTTTCTCAGGATGCCTCTCGTCTAAGGAATAGAACTCAACAACAGAATCATTGACTTCAACCAAGCTACATCCTGGCAATTTTCTAAGCCCAGTATCCCTCATCGCAACTTTTAAGCGGGCCACATCTTTCCATCTCCCTAGATCCCCATATATGTTTGAAAGCATGACAAAATTTGCAGGATTCTTTGGTTCGAGTTCAATAAGCCATTCAAGAGCCAGTTCAGCTAACTCAATGTTTTTGTAAATCCTACATGCCCCAAGTAAGGCAGCCCATATAACAGCGTCCGCTTCCACCGGCATCTTCCTCACAAACTCTAAAACTTGTTTTAAATGGCCAGCTCGTGCAAGCAAATCAACCATACAACCATAATGCTCAGTTTGAGGCACAATTGAATAAACATCAACCATGGATTGGAAATATGAAAAGCCATCTTTGACCAATCCCATATGTGTACAAGCGCACAGAATACCTATGAAGGTGATTCCATCTGGTGTTTCTCCAGCATTCTTCATCTCACAAAACAAAGTTAAGGCATCACTACCATGTCCATGCATCGCCAAGGCATTGATTACAGTGTTCCAAGTAATCAAGTCCTTCATAGCCATGCTCTTGAACACGTCAACTGCACTTTCTATTATTCCGCATTTTGCATACATGTCAATCAAAGCATTCCCAACATAAAGATTCCCCTTGTATCCACTACTCTCTTCATATACATGAACCCACTTACCCAAATCAATTGCTCCTAATCTTGCACATGCAGACAAAACTGTCACAAGTGTGGCATCATTAGGAAGGACATTGCCCTCAATTAGAGGTCTGCATAACTTCAAAGGATATGGAGTTTACAAATCGTATATGTTTTTGTATTCTTTTGGTACCTTTTCGATGGATTTAATGTATATGCATTAATTTGCGTCTTATCTTCTTCAACTAAAATGGGAGAGAGACATTAGAGAGGGTAAACTTCCTTCTGCATTCTCAATCCTTTTCCCATTCTCAACACCCTAGTTAATAGAAAAAGCAGCATTGTAACGAACCTTAATTAACAAGAACGCTTAATCCCCTTATGATCCCGAATAAAGGCCCTATGAAAAGGGTGCTTTCCGCCATCTTCCATGATAGTCTATACCAGAATATTTAACGACAGTGACATCAACTCAATCTGGGTAAATTTCAGAGATGGTGACGGCCGGTAGAAAGACTTCTTTGACTCGGGAACATACCTATGGAATGATTGGTCTTTTCCGTTGAATTATATATTGGTAATCATTTGGGAGCCTCTTTGAGATTTGGTGGTGGGGTTTCTCTCCCCAAGAATTTCAAGATCTTTCTTCTTTCTAACCATGCTAAATTCTTCAAGCGGGCCTCATGGTCAAGCCCACGTACTGCGCGTGCATGCTCCGTTATAAACACTTGCACTAGCTGAGGCAAATGAACGAAGTACACGTACAAAGTGATCATGCATCTTTTTCTCCTCCAATTGTGAGGGGTGATTTAATTTTGATGGACCTACCTTCTGCATTCTTTTGGAATTGTTGATATAAAGCTACACGATGGTACCTCCCATCATTGAATGATCTTTAACCTAGACCCACATTGGATACGATTTCGCATAAGATTAAAGCCTTCCATGTATTATAAATTCAAAAAGTTCAAATATTGCATGCCCATAATCCTTGACGCACTTGTGCTAATTACTACTTTTATCTTTTCTTTGAAATATGCGGCATATCTATGATCATTCCATATAAGAATGAACCTCTAGGGATTGGGTTTTAAAAGCTACTTTAGATCCTAGTGTCTTAAGTTGTGGTTGTGGTTGTGGTTTACCTTTTAAAAAAGCAAGCATATATTTCATGTACAAATTTGGAGAAATCTTTTGGAGTAAAGTGAATTTGGAGAGTTAGAAGGATTGAGAGCCGAGAAATCTTATTTATGGAGTAGAAAAAAAAATCGACGAAACTATATATATATATATATATATATATAGATAAGAGGGAAAGGACATGTTAGCATAGATATCCTAATTATTTAACTAGATCTAGGATAATATTGACACATGCAAAGACGACCCATGAAAGCATTTCGCTTTCATGTTCGTACTGATATATATATATATATATATATATATATATATTCAATTACAAGTGTTGTTCTGGTTTTTTCCCGTGTCCTCCTCTTTGGCGGGTCTGATCGGCGGGTCTTAATCTTCTTATGTTTTCTGCTAATGAAGACGTTGCTAATTAGATAAATTCATTGCAAGTGGAGGATAAACACATGCCTGCGTATTTGTTTAGGAAGATGATTCGATGAAGTCATGTTGATGTAGTTATAGCGCCACAATTTTTATTGTCAAAACTAAACTGATATATAACAATCTACCATCAATCCTAATTGAAAAATCCGATTTAGATCCTCATAACATTTAGAGGAAGTGAATACGTGTTTTCCCTCTAATTAACAAATCAATAATAATTTTAAAACATGTTTTAAAATTGTTCAGCCTGCATAATAATCAACTCATTCAATAAATAAGCAACGAAAAATTAAAATAAACTTCAATCACACAAAAAGACAAGGATTTGGTGACGAAGTGGAAAACCTTTGAAATACCATTCAAAAGAAAAACCACTCCGGCTAGCAGCCACCTAGAATCCACTAAGAAGAAAACCTTACAAACAGTGATTCAGACACGGGCAACCCCAGTTGCTTGACTCTAACAACCCTGATGTAATAATCTAAATCTTCCTGCTTAGACCCGCTCCGTGCGGCATTCCTCTCAGACCTTTGAGGATCTTCTTATGGATTCTTCACAAACAAACCTTATTCTTCAGCACGCCTTCAACACCATGAAAGTTACAAAGATATTTGGAGGAAGAATAGAGAAAAACTCATCAATATAATCTTCTCAGTTTTTCTCTCAAGGAATGACGCACAAGTTTGCTCAATGGAGGCCTCAATGAGACTAATGAGAGAACCCTTAAGTTTTTCCATATATAGGGCTTTGAAAGGTAGGGTTTTTTTTACAACCGTTGGGTGTCGCTTGATAAGTAGGGTTTTATTAAAACCGTTGAATGTCGCTTGAGAAATTTATTTAATCTCTTGAACACTTCAACCAAACAACCCTAACAAATTACAACTCAACATGGATATATTTTGACACGGAAATTTGCTAATACAAAAAGACACTAACACTAATCAGGAACGAAGCCAAGATTAAACCTACAAAAATCTTTCATTATTTATTTTAATATACTAAATGTAAAGACTATTTTGACTCATATGTCTTACAGATATTATTTCCAAAGTTCGTATGGAGATAATTCTATATCAATCCATATATCAAGTGAAATTAAAAATTTCACAAATCCTTTTATATATATAATATGTGCTTTATATATGTACATATTTATTTATCCTTTCGTATTTGAAAGCAACATGGTAATTATCTTGAAACAACATTAGTCTTTTCAACGTTGAATTGATCGTAGTACTGCTTCTTAAGGGTAAACTCATAGTTAGTCCCCTATGTTTGGGTAAAAATCAAGTTGCTACCCTTATTTTTCAATCCAACAATTTGAGACCCATAACTTTCAAAACCTATCAATATTCGCCCCCGTCTAAATTAGACATTAAATCAAACGGAAAAGTATGAAAAATGACCAAAATGCCCCTCCAAAATAAAATTACTAAAAAATTAAAAAAATTCATTAAAAATAAAAAATGATATTTTAAAAATATATATTTTTAAATAAAACTATTGAAACTCTATTTCAATAATCTATTTTTCTTAAATTTATATTATTTATTTTTAAAAAATTTAGCCTTTGAGGGGCATTTTGGTTATTTTGCACGATTTTCCGTTTGACTTAACGTCTGATTTAGACGGGGGGCGAAGATTGATAGGTTTTGAAAGTTATGGGTCTCAAATTGTTGGATTGAAAAATAAGGGTAGCAACTTGATTTTTGCCCAAACATAAGGGGCTAACTAACTTAATTATCATATTACTTCATTAGGTTTTTTATAATTAGATCCGTCGTCTCTATCATTTTCAGCTTAGCTAGCTCAAACTTATATCTGCCTGTCAAATCATCCTAATCACCAAAGTACTATATGGATGAACATGGAGAGAAGAATGAGACTACAAGCCATCCTCAACTTCCCGCTCAAAGCTGGCAGCGTGGGCGCAAGCTGCTTCATCGACAATATGTATCGTATATTTGTTTCACACCCTTTCTAGGCCTCATGGTTCACTGGCCATGGCAGCAATCTCAAGAAGGCCAAGGAGAGAGAGAAAGAGAAGGAAAGAACAAAATGAGCAGTTAGCTGAGAGCAAATAGAGAAAAGAGAAGGGTTTTTCAACCTAAGAGTAGCGGGGACTTGTAAAAGGCGTATTTTTAAGGCTATAAATTTAATTCCAATCAGGAAGGCTCTGGATTTGAATTTTTGGCTTTCAAAACGAACTTTGTCTTCCAGTCACTATAGCCTATAGGTTATCCAGTCGCGGCCAATTCGATTTCCCCGCCAATACTACAAAACTAGCCGCCAAATATTGACGGTCAATGACTTTTAGTCTTTTAGAAACCTTTTCTTAGACTGGTTTGCAAAAAAAAAAAAGTCATCATTTGTGACTATTAAAAGTTGGTTGACATTGTTTAATTTTTAGCAACCAATCATAATGTTGTGATAAAAAATTAGCTACCATCTTTTATCCGTTGCTAGAAGTCTTTTTAGCCACGAATCCTGAAATTTTGTTGCTAAAAGTCAACTATTGACAACCACATTTAACTTGTGGCTAAAAATTTGGTTGTTACAGTCCCTTTTTCCTATAGATCTTTTAATTGAAACATCTTGGTTCCATTCATACTTCTAGAAAAATACAAAGTCACGAGGAATCAATTCTCGCATATAATCAAAATGATTCATTGCCTCCGTCACTAAACATTGAGGCGGCCCAACAAGTATGGATCAAACACACATTAGAAGCTCCCATGCCATACATTATAGTTGTCTTCTCTCTAGAGACTCCTTTGGCGATAAAAGAAAGAGAACATTAGGGGTTGGCTTAATGTTTAAGGCTTTAGCTTTAGTGCTTTACTGTCACGCCTCGTGCCCTTACTTACTCCCTAGGCTCACTTATAGAGATAGTATGCACACAGACGGGATTACGACACGAACCATCCCAAATAACCTTATCTGATTTACCTTGAAAAGCTCAATGAAAGTCTTATTTGAAAATAGGGTCATGATTAAAACTAGTAAAACGTATCAAGGAGAAATCGCAGTTTAGGAAAGGACAGTAAATTAACTTGTATTAAGCGGTTTTCGAAGCATTTTATAGAATAAAACTTTTAGTATAAACGAAAGCTTAATAATATAAGGAAAGAATAAGAAATAAGGAAGGAAATAAATACTTACCATAATAAATACTAGATTTCATTACAAAGCACGGTTTTCCAAAATACGTCCACCAGGGAACTACAAAAGGGCTAAGTACAAAAGTGGAAACTTTCTAAAGCTCGCCATGCCACTACAACCGCACTTTAATCGAGGAATAATACATCAAAAAATAAGGAGAAATAAAGAAAACGGCATCTAGACTAAGGGTCCACTAAACCTCCTCATCAATATCAGAGGTGAGGTCTATGATACCGGCCTTGGGTGAGACGCGGTTACTCTCTGCCGGCGGGGCCGGAGAGTGTAATCGAGTCTAAGGAACTTCGGTGGCACATCGATCAAGCCGAAGTCCTCTAAACAGGGGAGTGGGGGCCAAGGTGGTTCTTTGAGGAACCAGTGGGGCTCATGCTCCACCAGTACTTCATAAGTGTCCGTAACCCAAGTTCAATCCTTTAGGACTAAGACGTACGCGTCGAGGTCCATAGTCAGCTTGTTCTCGAATAGTTTCATCTTCAATATCCACGGCGCCACAACAAGGATGCAAAAACGTACATAAAACAGGGTGAGTCCTACTGACTCAATAAGGTCGGGAAGAGAGAAACATGCTCATACAATACAGTTCATACCTTAGAATGTAAAACATCAGTGCAATAATAATTTCAAACATACAAGACATGGGATAACATAAGGAATGTATGCAATGCATCACTCATCATCTGGTTTCCTGAGGTATTCCCGGTGTCTGCTCTGTTCACCCCTAGAGTCGGGTTGTGCGTCTGTCCTCTCCTCGTGGGACTATCTCGTGTCACCTACACCAGGACCCTTAAAAATGACGCCATAGCACCTAGAAGAAGCCCACCCACTCCCTGTAGTGGGGGGTTGCACTCTCCTCATGTGCCCGGTACTGTCACTCTTTCTTCGGAATCACCTCGCAGGCTTAGGGGTTCCTCACATTTTTTTTCCTCTTATGAAGTGAATGTGATCATGCACGAATGCCATACAATGCATATGCAATATTGCCATTCAAAATGTCTCATGATGTGATTGGAGAAAATATAAACTAATAAAGTGCTTAGAATCTTAATACATGAATGATAGAGATAGACATTAGATTCGCAATTGAATTTAAGAAATACTCAACTAATTTTGTCTCATATGCTTTCTAATTATTGAGCCCTTTTTCCTTAATTAAAGAATTAAAAGTCTTTATTCTTTTATGAAACTAATTTGAAGAATTAAACATGCATTTTATAATTAAATATTAATTTTGCCCTAGATCCCCAAATAAAGGCCTATTGGGCCTTCTTACACCCTACTAGGTCTATCCCTAAAGTTTTATAAGGTTTTGGGCTTGTTTAGGGTTAACAGGCACTACAAAAAACAGGTCTATAGCGGCGGTCGCTAAAAAGGCCACTAAAGGGTGTTTTTAGCGGCGTTTTGTAAAAAACTGTTAAATGAGGTCTATAGCGGCGGTCATTGACCGCCGCTAAAGACCCCCTTTCGCTGTGTTTTGCAAAAAATACCGCTACAAGTTTTACCTTCAGCGGCGGTCTTTTTAGCAGCGGTCAATGATCGCCGCTATGACCCCTTTAACGGCGTTTTTTGTAAAACGCTGCTAAAGGTGTAAGCTACAGCAGCGGGCACGTGACCGCCACTATAGGTCTAGCTTGTAGTATCGTTTGGACAAACGCTACTAGAAATTAGGTATCTATAGCGGCAGTCACTGTGACCGCCGCTATAGATTATACCTTTAGCAACGTTTTTTTTTTCAAAAACGCTGCTATAGGTATAAGTGCAAAAAAAAAATATTTATTAATTATAAGTTATAGATCCAGTCTTCACCAGCGGTTGCGCAAACCACCGCTATAGATCTATTGCGACGGATCTATAGCAGGGGTCGCGATCGCTGCTAAAAGCTATAGCAGCGGTTTTTTTACCTTTAGCAGCGGTTTCCGACCGCTGCTCAATGTCATTTTTTTTGTAGTGCGGCCTAAAGTCCATTTAAGACGCTAAATAGGCTTTTGTGATTTGAGCCCCTAATTCTACTCGGTTTGGACTCAAATTTGAGCTTCCCATCTATTTTTCATGCTCTACACAGCCATATAATTATATTCTCTATTTGGACATTTTTACCCTAACATTTATGTGAAATGTAGAAACTGCCCTTAGAGACCTTTAGGGGCATTTTCGACCTTTCTTTACATATTTTTTGCTGAAATTTTTACAATGATGTCCTGATTACTTATAAATACGATCTGGAAAGTTTCATGTAAAAATTCAAAGGATAGCTTAGGGTTGTTTTGGGCAGTGGCCATTTTTGGATAAAAACTCTAACTAAATGTTCTTACACTTAACGAATCTTGCATTTAGATACTTTAAATCAATTATCTATCTAACACACTCATGTAAATGAGCTCACAGTGCACATAATGTGAGAGATTCTCAAAGGAAATGAAGGCAAACAATAATCATTTTCACAATTCCATCATGAACATGTATTTGATATCATTTATAAGCTTTCAAGTACCAATATTCATCTTTGAGCTCTCAAGCTCCTTTCCATGGCTTTACTTGGCCTTCTTTTCATCAAATACTTGTAATTTCCATTCGGCCATCATCAAGATCTCCATTGATCAACATATTACATCAAGTGCATGAAACATGCATCATCAAGCTAAGGATTACACATGCAATGCACCCATCAACTTCAATGGCCAACCCGTGGCCTATAGGTCCCCAAAAACCAAGTTTTTAGCCACTGATATGGCTTATAATACAACCCAAAATCTCTTTGAATAAACAAAGTTTACACAGCAACCTTTTATTGCAAATACTTCAAGGAAAACTCAAGGTTTCTCTACATGCAAATGTTTCTAGTGTAAGATCTCATATTGGCACATAGGTTTTTCTTTTGCAATAGTCTACAAACATGCAATGAATCTAGCATGATTCTCATCCAAACAGAAAGCAAAGTACACGAAAATTACATTTGGTTCCCAACGCAAGATGCATGAAAACTACCCTTACCAAAGCACCAAGACCTAACCCTTACCTTGGTGATTTTCGGGTGGCCCTAGGTGGACGTGAAACTCTTCTAAAGCAAGCACAAAACCTAGAGTTAGAAATCTTAGATTAGAGAGTAGGAAGAAGATGGATAGGTCAAGGAAAAGAGGAGAGAAAATCTAGTTATTTATGAAGATTTAAACATGTTGTTTTTGTCCTAAATTATTAGGAATAACTTTTAACTCACGAGTGGCTCGAATTGAGATCAATGAGGACTAATTAGATTGATTTCATGGTAAGGTTTTTATCTTTTTTTTATAATAATGCCCATTATTGTTTATTAGTTTATTATCTCACATGTAATTTTTTTTTTTTTTACAGCTTGATGGGAGATGGACAATTGGAAAATTTATTTTATTTTTCTATTATTTTGTTGACATGTATTAATTATACTTTTAGTTTGTTTATTTGATTATTTTGTTGTTTGTTATGGCTTGTAATAGAGTAGTGTAATTACTAATTACTAATTAGTTTTAGTAGCATTTCTATTTGATACTTTTATTTTAACTTCTTTATATTGTAATGTCTATTTGGTTTTTGATTTAGAATTCTTTAAATGTATGCTTTAAGTCTTAAATGTATGATTTATTTGATGATGTTGCAAGAAATTGTTTGATGATGATGATTTGCAACTCAACTAGGAAGGCCGAAAGATTACGTTTTTTGTTTGATGATGTTGCAACTCAAATCCAAATTGTTTGGTAGGACAACATTATGCTAGTGACTTGGACTATAATTTTGTTGTGTAACTTGCATCATATATGAGACGCTGTGCTAAGGTGATTTTGGAAGATCATAGCCCAAAACTTGATGTAAAAAAACACAAAAAAAAGGTCCAAAAAGGCCCCAAAAAGAGAACAAAAAATGTAGCCTAAAAGAAGCCCAAAAAATGGTCCAAAAAAGTCCAAAAATAACAAAAAACGTAACCTAAAATAAGGCCCAAATCTAGCCTTTTTCTTAAGGCCAAACTGGCCGGTCCGGTTTCATTAGCATGGTCGGTCCGGTTGGCTGACTTCAAAATATATCCAGTCACACCGGCCCAGACCAGACCAAATTGGACCGGACCAGCCTTTAGACAGCCCTAGCACAAACCTTGTGCAATCAATGGCCATAGCTGAAACCTTCAACCATTATTCTTCAAAACATCTGAATCTTCACACTCTAAGGTGATTTTTAGGGGTTGGTAATCAAGACGATGATCTTTTAGAGGTTTTCACATTCAACAATGGCAACACTCTAATCGATCGTCGAACGCAGAAAAAAGAACTAAAGATGAAGGGGATTTTCAGTTTCTTAGAGCTTCTCTCTCTAGATCTGTAAAAACTTGTGAATATACTATCTGTAGTCTTTGTGACAATTTTTGGAAGGTTTTTGTAAGCTTTGGGGCGAGGTCACTCGCCACGTGGCTTTGTTTCACATTTTAAAGAATTATGTTACGCACATAATCTTTTCTATAAAGACAATTTCGTATCTGACTGTGACTGACTTCCATCTAACTACAGCTTTCTTCCAGACTTTCATTAAATATGCCAAGTCACTAACCTTTAAATCTCCAAGTACCCTATATACACATCACGAACATGCCAATCATGTTTTAACACACTCTTTAATACTTCCCAGGTAAAATTCCAGGAACATGAATGTGAAAGACCATGTAAATACAATTGGTTGTTACTACAAAAAAAAAATAAAATATAGGGTTAATTCAATTTCCCTCTTAAATTATAACTGATTTGTCCAAATACCTCTACAAATAAAACTTACTTCTCGTTGTGACTAAAATAGAAACCAAATATTAAATTAAACATACTCATACTCTAATTACTAATATCATTTTAAAACTAAACATTTCAAATTGTCATTTTAAAACTAAACATTTCTACAAGTTTATTGCATTCAAATTGCTACATTTAGATTGCATTCAAATTGCTAAACAATTTCACAATCAATCAAGAAAATTTCAAACATATTCACACCTTCAAACACAATTTCAAACAATTTCAAGAAAATTCAAATTGTATTAAAATATATGCTCATACACAGATTATTCAAATTACATTAAACTATATAGTAATACATCAACACAATTTCAAACTATTTCAAGAAAATTAAATTGCATCAAAATATATACTTTAAAATATATGCTCATACACAGATTATTCAAATTGCATTAAAATATATACATCAACACAATTTCAAAACCAAATATCCAATCAATTATCAATCAAGCCCATTGCCCATCCTCCAATTGCAAACAGATTCACAACTTCAAACAAAACCAAATCCTCTAATGATCCAATCAAGCTCATCCTTCACAATTTCACAACCTAATCTATACTCTAAAATTCTAAATTAACTAATGAATTACAATAAATAATTAACTTAATAAGTGAATAAATTTTTACCTCAATGCAATGCACTGACCACACACGGCAAACTTCACAAATCACAATCTTGTAACCTGCACTAAAAAATTAATTACTTAACAGATAATGAAAAAAAGAAGTTAAGAACAACAAAACAACTAATTGTAATGAAAATGAAATTGAAAAAATAATCTAAAAACTTAAACAGAGAGGTAGAGAGGCAAAGTTGTTCGAAATCAAGAGAGAGAGAGAAGACAGAGAGGCAGAGAGTCTCCATTGGCCCTATTTTGGCGGAGAGGCATTTGGCCCCTGGCCTTCAACGGCGTCACAGCCTCACAAGCTCACGAAGTCACAGCGACCACTGTCCACCAAGATCAGAGGGAAGACTCATAGAGAGAGTGAGAGACTGGAGAGAGAGAGAGAGAGCAGAGCTCGAGAGACTAGGGAGAGAAAAAGAGCTGCGTAAGGTGAGAGAGAGAAAGCAGTGCTGTGTGAGAGAGAGAGAGAGAGTAGTGAGGTGAAAAAAACCAAAAACGTCGAATGTGGAGGGGTGGGACTCGTGCGAGGGTTTTGAAATAAAACCCTAGGATCAAAACGCACAGTTTTGGTCCTGTCCAAAATTGTGCATTTTGGATATATTTTTTTAAAAAAAGAAACCTCGGTTTCGGAACTCCGCCTGGTTTCGGTGGAATTACCAGTACTGCTATTTTTATATACCATATACAGGCTCCAGCTCTGGCTTCGGTTCCGGATGGTATACAGTGGGTTGTGGGCGGAACCGGTACCGATGGAAGTTTTTCCCACCCCTACAGGTTGTGATGATCCAGTGTGCTTTGAATTGAAAGCTTACCACATTGTTTTTACCACTAGTATATGCCGTGGGTCCCATGGTAATTCTGAAAAATGAAATTTCATAATTGAAAGCTAGCACTAGCTCTCTCAAGAGCTTTATCTCTTTCATTGTAACATCTCGATTAATTAGGCATGCCAACAGATGTATGTTTATACTCGAAATTTATTGCATTTTCGGAATTTTTTTTTTAACATTAATGTGGGTAGCTGAAAATGCAATAGAATTCAAAATTCAGATGTACCTAACAGACCAACTTCTCCCTTCTGAAACTCAAAGTATCACCTCATTGAGACTCTTATTCAGATATCTCTTTGAAAAGCCTGATGGAATATTATGAAAAACAAAGAATAGAACCAATAAAGAGAGAGGGGGGGCGAATTATTGGCTAGTCGACATAGAAATGCAAATATTTATGATGCTACCCTGAAAGAAAGCACTTCTGCACAAAGATCTCTATTCAATAGTATCTCATCTGCAAGTTGAACTTCGAAGAAGTTCTAATGATTCAGTAGGTTAAAGTGAAAGCTTACCAACAAGGATCCAAAACTGACATATGTTGGTTGCATGACAACCATGAAATAAGGATTGTCAGCTTTAAAGCCACTTGTTTTCTCAAGAGCTCTAACTTTTTCATCTCCAGTCACTGTTTGAATGCTTCTACAAATCGTAGATTTTGAGCATTCCTTAGTAGTTGAAATGCCTTGAACACCTTGAGTCGATAATCATATCACAATAAGAGTGTCAAAAAATTTGAGAAAAATTTACAATAAATAAAATGCTTAGATAAAAAATATACCATACATAAAACAGAAAAAAATTCCACACCTCCAAAATCTTGCATGCTAGAATGCAAATTAGCTTTTTCTTTCAACTTGTCAGGCTTTGGTTTCCTAGATTGAGTCCCGTTTGCTTCTCTTGCAGTTTTAGCACTTGGATTTGTTTTCATTCTCTTGTGATGCCGAGGACATGTTGACTGTGATGTCTCACTCTTTCTCTTTTTGTTTGCTGAAAAGTCCTCTAGTACTTCAACAAAAATTTCAGTCTCCATTTCTTTCTTCGGAGAAACTTGGAATTCTTCATCAACATTGCTGTCCTCGCCAAGCGATCTAGTCAGAGGATAGTCTATCTCTACTGTACTCCCATCAAAGACATGTACATAGATGCGAGAATCTCCTTCTTATCTAAAAACAAGGAAGTGATCGAGCATTATTGAACAATACTCTGCTAACTGTTGCCATCCCTTCTGCAACCAAACCTTGCCATCGCATTTAGTCAACTCTACTTTCCATTTTGTTGCATTTGGAAGCATGAGAAACGCTTGGTTCGATAGCTTTTCTCCATATTTGGTTAAGATAATCAGTTGATTTATAGTCAACACTTCAGAGTAAATGCGCCTCGAACTTCAAATGCCTAAGATAGTGTTTTGATATTTTTAATATTTATACTTCAAATTGCTTGAATCACTTGTCTTTCTTCTTCGTATTTTTTGCTTTTATAGTGTTTTCTCCACGTCCTCATGTTTCCTTTTTGGTGGGAATTTAGTCCCTTTAGCGTTGTGTCCCTGGATATGCTCCTCGCATGTTTCCTTAATGAGTACTTGCTTTAATTGCGGGAACGTTGGGATCGTGGATATGCTACAAGTTATAAATTGTTTCATAACCGCTCATGACACGTGTCATGGTTTATTCTTTTTCTGGGCTTAGTGCAGCATGGGTCTCCTGTTGTTGTTGGGCTTTTCGTGTGCGCAATCATGTTCATCCAGCCCAAATTGATTTGGGCTGGATTGATTCAGTTTTGGTATCATTAGAGTCCCCCCTATTCTCGAGCAAATTAATTTATGAATCAGATTGAGAATGTTTGTTGATGCCAGCGGTTCAGCCTCTACCCATTTAGTGAAATAATTGATGGCCACCACTAGAAATTTTAGCTGCCTTCGCCCTAAAGGGAACGGGCCAAGGATATCGATACTCCATTGCATAAACAAGTACAGGGCACTAACAATGGTCATTCTATCCACCGCGGTGTTTATGAAATTGGCGAATCTCTGACATGTTTGGCATTTTCGAACTATCTCTTCTTTGTCTGCTGCATGGTTGGCCAGAAGAATCCAGCTCGAATTTTCTTCTAGGAGAGGGCTTTCGATCCTAAATGATTTCTGTAAATCCCTTTTATGCATTTCCCAAAGTGCATAATTCGCATCTTGGGCGCCGAGACAACGCAACAGTGGTTTGGAGAGGCTTCGACAATATAGATTCCTATCAATGAGAGCATATCTCGGTGCTATCCTTTTAAACTTATGGAGCTGTTGCTTGTTAACTCCAGGGCCTTCTTCCTTCAATATCTTTATAATTGGGGATAGCCAACCTTTCTAACTCATCAACCATCCAGATTTCGAAAATGACTCCGTAGATCGTATGGTTCTTCATCCTTTAAACATCTTGGCTGATCTTGACACCTTAGTAGCTACAGCATTAGCTCGAGAATTCTCATCTCAGGGAATATATTGTTGGCTTTTGTGCACAATCGAGATTTTGATGATTTCAATAAATGGATCAAGTTTATAAAACGGACATCTTCAAAGACAAAGACGTTTTAATGAAAGAGCCAAAGACTTGAAGAAAGAAGATCAAGAAGATGCAAGGAGCTCAAAAGTGAAGTTTCAAGACCTTAGGGTATAAACCTTGTAACTCTTGTTTCACTTTTGACAAGGATTATGAATCACACTTGCATATCTTTCAAAAAGTGCATAAACCGTTTTACCTCTTGTTTGAAAGATTAAAATGTTTTTAAAGGTTTTAAAACACCCCAATCAAACTCCCAAACCTTTCTTATACTTATGGAAAGTAAGTCTTTAAAATTGGGTGTTTCAAAGAGGTCAAAAACGTGGTTTTAATTGAACCAGATCATGTGCGATCATGTGCTTAAGTTGAAGAGGTCGACCGGCTGGTTAAGCGGTCGACCGGTCTTCGACCGTTTGATATAGCGGTCGACAGGTTGTTTTTGAAATAGATCCGTTGAGCTTCTGACAATATGACCGTTGAGTAACGGTAACTTGAAGCAGTCGATCGGTTCATGTAGCGGTCAACCGGCTCGTTTTAACAGACGACTCCTAACGGCTATAAACGGCTAGTTTTCATATGTGGCCTATAAATACACCTTCATAACATCCAAAATAAATACACAACGACCACATATCATTTAGATCACTTGAGAAATATTCTATATATTCTCATATCATTCACACAAAAACACACTTTCATATCATTGTCTTTGTGTGAATCAAGAGATAGAGATTTCCAATTTCATATCCACTCTTTAAGAGAGTTTATTCTTCAATCTTCATATCCAAAAGAGGTGATTCCTTTAGTGAGGTTGTTCACTAAAGAAGAAGCTTAGAAAGGGTATATCTCAAGCTTGGTTAGGTTGTGAGTGGTGAGCCCGAAAAACCACTTGTACGGTTTGAGTGTTAAGCCCGGAAAAATACTTGTACGGTTCTCTAGTACCCGGAAGCTGGAGTGTATGCTATTTGAAGATAGTAGGAAAACCTCAAGGCTTGGTAAAGGAGCTTGAGGGGTGGATGTAGGCGGGTTTGCCGAACCACCTAAAAATCACATGTTTGCTTCTCTATCCCTACTCTTTACATTTAGCACTTATTTACTTGTTGTTTTAATATACTTGTGCTAAATTAGACTTTACTTTCCAAACATGGTTTTAGGGGTTAAAAGCGAAAAAGTTTGAAAACTCAATTCACCCCCCTCTTGGGTTGCCTTAATCCTTGGACTCACATATGTTAGATCTCAAAAGCTTCGAACCGTTTTGTTATCTCTAGGGCGCATTTTAGGTATGCCACCGTTCTTTCATCTCGAGCTTCAAAGTTTCTTGTAACATGCCCTACCACCAGTTGAGAGTCAGAATACACGCTAAGGTATTTTCCTCCTAATAGCTATGCCGTGAGGAGTCTAGCTAGAAGGGCTTTGTATTCCTCTTCATTGTTTGTGGGGGAGTATTGCAGCTTGATTCCGAATTTGATGCGCTCCTCTTCAGGTATTTCAATGACTACCCCCGCTCCTCCTACTTTGTGATTGGACGACCCATCTACATAAACCTACCACATCTTCGATTTGGGAATTTCTTCTTGAAGTACTAATGTAGTGAGCTCTGGGACAAAGTCGGCTACTACTTGTCCTTTTATTGCAGTCCAAGGTCGATATTTGATGTCGAATTCTCCAAGCTCTACAGACCACTTGATCAATCTTCCCGATGCATCTGGTTTTCCTAAAGTTTGTCGTAGTGGTTGATGTAATATATCGGTTGCTACACGCCATCATCATCCCTTATGAGTGTTGTGCTTACTGCTGCATTGGAAATGATGAGATAGAGATAAAGCGTTTTTCTCGGTATAGGAGAACTTAAGAGCAGAGGATTCGTCAAATACTCCTTCAGCTTCTCAAAAGCTTTTTGAAATTCTTTCATCCACTCAAAGGCCTTCTGAAGCATTTTAAATAATGGCAAGCATTTGTCCAAGGCACGGGCGATGAACCTGTTGAGTGCGGCTATTTGCCCCCTGAGTTGTTACAACTTTTCATGTTCTTTAGTGGTTGCATATTTTGGATAACCTTAATCTTCTCTGGGTTAGCTTCGATTCCTTGTTGGGATATAAGAAATCTTAAGAATTTTCTTGAGGATACACCAAAGGTGAATTTTACCAGGTTCATACACATCTTGTACACTTGGAGTACCTCGAAGGCTTTGGCCAAGTCTATGTCATGATTTGTTGATTCTCATGTCTTAACCAATAGGTCATCCATATAGACTTCCATGTTGCACTCTATTTGCTTTTGGAACATTAAGTTGAACAGTCTCTGGTATGTTGCCTCGGCATTCTTCAGTCCAAAAGGCATCACTTGGTAGCAGTAAGTCTCTCGATCTGTCATGAAGGAAGTACATTCCTGTTCTAGTATATGCATTTTGATTTGGTTGTATCCCGAGAAAGCATCCATAAAGCTTAGGAGTTGATGTCCCACCGTTGAATCTATGAGGGAATTGATTCTTGGAAGCGAATAGCTATCTTTCGCGCAAGCCTTGTTTAGGTCGGTATAGTCGACGCACATTCTCCGTTCTCCATTTGCCTTCTTTACCATGAACATTTGCTAGCCAGCTAGGTAGTTGACCTCCCTAATGAATTGAGATTTGACCAACTTCTAGACCTCTTCTTTGATTGCTTGATTACGTTCTGGGATGAAGCTTCTCTTACGTTGTATGAATGGCTTGACCTCGGGCCGTATGTTCAATCTATGAGTGATGACTTTTGGGTCTATACCTGGCATATCTTCATATGACCAAGCAAAGACTTCAACTATGAGCTCGCAAAAATTCCATGAGGACTGTCTTGAATTCTTTAGATAGGTTGGTACCAATTCTAATCGTTCGTTCCTTTGAGTCTGCCCAAAGCGATATTTCTCCCAATAGTTCCATCGGTTGCGCTCAGAAGTCTTCTCGATGTTCTATGGCCATGGTTTCGCTCGTCGCCTAGGTGTCTGAGAGATAGTATTTCCTTGCTTGTTCTTAATCTCCTTTTGCTTTTCCTATTCCTGGTTCGGTTGGGAACTTCATTTTCAAATGGTTGGTTGACACCATGGCATGTAACCTGCTCAATGTGACTCGTCCAATAATGACATTATAGGTGGATTCTCCTTCAAGGATTAAGAATTTTACAGAGAGCGATGCTTCACACAAGGGCTCTCTCACCGTGAATGGTAATTATTTTATCCTCGGAGTGAATACTTGGTGGCTAGTGAATCTGGTTAGTCTGGTGCTTTCATGTCTGATTGCCTTTCTTCCCAACTTCATTTAATCATAAACAGTAGCATATAGGATATCGGCAGAGCTGCCGATGTCGAAGAGTATTCATCGGATTTTGTAATTTCCTATCATAGCAACGATAACCAGAGCATCGTCATGCAGATATTCGACTACTACCATATCTTTCGTTGTGAACATGATGGGATTTTCTTCTCCTAACAACGGACACTGAGGTCTGCTACTTATCTTTGCGACAAGTAGTTGCATCATGTAGGTCTTTCTTGAGGATTTGGAAGATCCTCCTGCGGCAAGGCCTCTAGAGATGACCTTGATTTCACCTACTACTTTTGGTGGGGAACGTCTTTCTTCTAGCCTTACTCTTTGTCTTGGAGCGTTGTTATCTCTTTGATCTTCCCGGGTTTCCCATTCATTTCTTTGGTAGGGTCAAAAACATTGGTTCTCGGGTGATTTTGCTTTCCTTCTGAATAGTGCTCTCGGTTTGGTGGTTGTAAATTGCCGGAGACGTCCCTATTGCATAGGGGCTTCAATTTTCCTTTTCAGGTGAATGCACTCATTAGTATCATGGTCGTGGTCGTTGTGGAACTGACAAAACTTTCGATTGTCCCGTTTGTCTAGATCTGATCATATTTTGAAAGGCCATTGTATCTCAGGATCCAAATTTCCATGAGGATTTTCCCAAGTGGCATGTTGAAAGGTGTAAATTGTAACCTCGGACACTTTACCCATGTTTCTGCTTGAGGTTCTGCCCTTCAATCTCTTTCTACTGCAGGGGGCCTAGCTGGAGCTACTTCCTTTCTCTTTTTAGCAACTGCTCCCCCTTTATCAACGACTTATTCTCGGCGGGCTATCATCATGTCCTCTGCATTCATATATTTTTGTGCTTTTTTAATGAATTAGCCAAAGGTTTCAGGTGGTTTTTTCCCTAAAAAAAATGAAAACCTTTCGTCAATCCCACTTTATCTTTTGGGTCTTCTACGTTGAGCTTTTCATGGTTGAAGCGCTCAATACAGTCTCGTAGATTTTCCCCTTCTTTTTGCCTAGTGGAAAGGAATGGATCGCTGGATTCTTCTACCTTTTACTTGCTATGAAATGGCTGATGAAGGCTTTGCTAAGCTCGTTGAAACTCAAAATGGCGTTCGGCCTCAACCTACTAAACCAAATACGAGATTATCCGGCCAACGTTGTAGGTCTTGATAGGCCAACCTTGCATTTGATAGCATCTTGAGTGTCCAACAAATCCATTTGAGATTGAAACTTCCAAGTGATTCAATGGATCAGTGGCTCCCTTGTATTTGTCGATGACAGGCATACAGAATTTGGATGATAATCGGGTCCTTAGGATTTGCGATATGAACGGCAGCTTGTCCACCTTCTGTCTCATCCTCCCCAATTCAGCTATAACTTCTTCTAACTTAGCATCTACTCCTTCAGCATCTTCATTCCACCCTTACGGAGAGTGAGAGCCTCTTTCGTAATGGGGAGTGTAAACTTCCTCGTCGTGTCTTTCCAGTATTGATACTTGTGGTATGTGAACTCTTTTGTCACATCTTCCCTGCAAGGATGCCTCTCCTCGTTGCCTGCCGTTATGGTCTGCTTTTGGATTAGTAACGGTGCGGGAATCATCATGGACGTCTTCGACTACTCCTTCGATCAACTGCTAAGTAGGTTCCAGTGGGGGTTCCAGATTACCTCCAACCTTCCCCTTACCTTTACTCTTAGTGGTTACCATAAACCTTTTATCATAAGAACTAAAACGTTCCCACAGACGGCACCAACTGATAAATCAATTGTTTATGGTCAACACTTCGGAACTTCACGTAATTCCTTTTTGCAAAACAAAGATGACCTCGGATATCGGGGTAAGGCACCTCCGATGCCTAGGTCAGTGTTTTGGTATTTTAATTATTTCTACTTTAAATTGCTCGAATCACTTACCTTTCCTCTTCATGATTTTCTATTTTATATTGTTTTCTCCACGTCCTCATGTTTCCTTTTTGGCAGGAATTCAATCCTTGTAGCATTGTGTCTCGGGATATGCTCCTCGCATGTTTCCTTAACGAGTACTTGCTTTGATTGCAGGAACATTAAGATCGTGGAGTTGCTACATATTATAAGTTGTTTCATAACTGCTCATGACACGTGTAATGGTTTCTTCTTTTTCTAGGCTTAGTCCGGCATGGGCCTCCTGTTGTTGTTGGGCTTTTCGTGTGCATGATCATGTTCATCCAGCCCAAATTGATTTGGGCTAAATTGATTCAGTTTTGGTATCATCAGGTTATAAACCTTGTTGGAATCCTCTATAAGAAATGCAAGTTACATCTACACAAAGATTTCGGTGGAGTAATATAAACATATTGAAGCTGATGCGTATTGATGATGCAGTTTTTCAAAAAAGGCTATTATTAGTTTAGGTTGTTATTTTTAGCTTATGTTGTTAATGAGCATGTTGGAAATAGTTTTTGATTAATGTTCTGTGTTTTTCAAAGAAGACTATAAATCTGTATTCTAGGATATGTAATCGATAGAACCTCCATAACACCCTTTAGTTACAAAGCATGTTGGTTGTGCATACTCAGTTTTCACAAGTATCAATCTACTCTTTTCATAGTCCAACATTTGGTATCAGAGCTTCTTCAATCTATAAAGGGTGTTATGGCTGCTCTTGGTTCTTCTACCACAGTTCCTATATTTGGTGGTGAGAATTATGATTATTAGAGTATCAAGATGAAGACTCTCTTCCTATCACACAATCTTTGGGATGTTGTTGAAAGTGGTGTTTATGCTCCTATGGAAGACACTTCAGAATCAACCCAAAACAAGATTGATACGCAAAGAGAAGCTAAAGCCTTGTTTACTCTACAACAGGCTATTAGTGAAGCAATCTTTCCAAGATTGATGAGAGCAACAAATTCAAAGCAAGCCCAGGAGATTTTGCAACAGGAGTTTCAAGGAAATGCAAAAGTCTAGACAATCAAGCTTCAAGGGCTAAGAAGAAAACTTGATGTCATACCCTGAGCTTTTAAACATCACATGCATATTGTTTATGATATATTGTTTGTGATTAGTAGTGCATTTAAGGGATACTTAGTGACTACGAGAGATTATTTAGTACTTGAGATACTAAGTTCGAAACCTTGATTAGGACATGATTTAATGAGAATTGGAGTTCACATGCAACTGAGTTTTTTTCAGGAGGTTGAGGAGTATGTCTTGGATCAATTTAATTTTTTAAGCTAGTAGGACATTTTTGTCTCGATACCTTGATTAGGACATGATTTAGTGAGATTTGGAGTTCGCATACAACTAGGTTGTTGTTCAAATGTTGAGGAGATCGTATTGGATCAATTTAATTTTTTAAGCTAGTAGGATGTTTTTTCTCGAAAACCGAACCACTTGATTTTTACTCTACTAATATGTTGGGAGTTCATCCATGAGCTTATGGTTCAAGTTTGGAGTCTTTTTATTTTTTGGAAGCTAGTAGGTCGATTTTTGGAATTGTGGATAGAGATGAATTTTGGATAGAGATGAATTATGGATAGAGATGAATGTGGATAGAGATGAAAATTGAACTGTGGATAGAGATGAATTGTGGATATAGATAAAATTGTGGATAGAGATGATACATAGGAAGCACGACGAATCAAGGCTAGAAAGCATGACCAAAAAGGCTAAACCTAGAGAAGCACGAAGTGTCGAACCGTAGGAGTTTCAGCGGTGACTTGCCATAGCTACCTTGCTTGCAGCTGCTGGAGGTTGCTTGGTGTCAACATGAGGTGAATGTAGTCTTTTGAGTCACTGAACTAGCCTAAACACATATCGCGATGTGACGAACCAAGCTTGCCTATAAATAGAGGGTGGCCGGACCATTTAAACTTACACCATCTCATTAGCAAATTGTGAGTTAAACTTGAGATTAGTAGAGAAGTGAAGTAGAAGGAAGAATGCTGAGAAATCAAAGTGTTGTTTTTTCCTTCACAACACTTTCCTTTGAATAATGTTTTATCATGTTTCGATGCTTTCCAAGGGAAGGGTTAAGGTGTTGCATATCATGAATGAGATGTATGGGCGTTGACATGAGACATGCATACTTAATCTTGTACTATGGAAAGGGATGTAGTCGAGGTTCAAGTATGGTTAAGGTGTTGCATATCATGAATGATATGTATGGGCATTGACATGAGACATGCATACTTAACGTATACTGTGAAGATGTGATAGTACTATGTACTAGAGGATGTGTTCCACTTGTTGTGGCATCCTGGCCTCTCCGTTGTACGCGGAAAGATCCTTTGTTAGGAACTCACTCTGGGAGTTTAAGACAGTATTGTACTCTGGGAGTACTGTTGCAAAGATATGGAAGGTTAATTGTAACCCATCACTCTAGCCAAGTGATTCACTCTGGGAGTGAGAGTAGTGGTGATTGAGATCATATTTTTAAGAATTTAGTCTTTTCATTTACTTTCTTCTTCTGTTTTGAGATTTATTGATGAACGGGTTTCTTCAATATCTTGTTTTGTACCTGCTGTCTATCTAACCACTAGCTTTACTGAGTCATTTGGACTCACCGTTGTTTGTTAAATTCTTTTAGTAGATATTCAGAATGTACCTGGAGAATTTACTTAGACTTTGACTCATGAGGTCTTGATACTAAACTGGTAGTTAGGTCTAGGTCACTGAGAACCTAGACATCATCGTTGAGAGCGATCTTGATTATATTTTCTAGCGATGATGAAGAGGAAGAGTAGAAGAGAATAAGAGAATAAGATAAAGACCTATATACATTGTACTGAATTTAGTAGTTATTTTGCCATTTTTTATAGACGTACATAGAATGCAGAATTGATACTCTTTTGTGATACAAAGGTTGGAATAAAGGGTCTTAATGATGTTTATTTCTTAGAATTATGTTGCTTTAACGATCCTCCCACTAGCTGTAACCTCAGTTTAATAGAGGCTCCATTATTATAAGACAATGCTTGAGGTCTTAACAGTTTGGGCTATTACACTTGAAAACCTCAAGATGAAAGATTCGAAGAATGCAAAAGACTATTGCTCCAGACTCATTGAGGTTGTAAATCAGATGCGTGCTTATGGAGAAGAGATATCTGATGCAAGAATTGTTCAGAAGATCTTGATTAGCTTGACAGAAAAATATGACCAAGTGGTTGCTGCAATTGAAGAATCCAGGGATCTTTCAACCTTAATTTTCACTAAGTTGATGGGATCATTAAATGCTTATGAACAAAGAATTGACAGAAGGAGTGAAGCCTCTCTAGAAAATGCATTCCAGCTAAAAGTCAATCTGAAAAATTAGAAGCAAAAAGATTGCAAAATGAGGTCCAAAGGCACAGCAAAAGGAGGAGAAAAGTTCTCAAAAGAAAGGAGCTTCAAAAGGAGAATTTCCATCTGTGGTATCTGCAAGAAGACTAATAATTTGGAGAATGATTGCTTTCATCGTGGGAAGCCTCAGTGTACAAATTGCAAGAAGTTTGGCCATGTAGAGAAGGATTGTCGGTTCAAAGACAAGAATCAACAAGCCAACTTTACAAAAGACAAGGAGGAGCATTTGTTCTTTACTTGTCAAGCTGCTACTAAACATAAGAATGAGTAGTTTCTCAACAATGGGTGTAGCAATCACATGACACCAGATGCAAGTTTGTTTTTCATAGATTGATGGTAATGTTTGTGAAGATCAAACTAGGAAATGGTAAACTAGCAAAAGGGAGAGGCACAATTGCTATTGAAACCAAGAAAGGAACCAAATTTATCAAGGATGTCCTACTTGTTGCAAGTCTTGATCAAAGCCTTCTAAAGTGTCGGACAAATGATGCAAAATGGGTATTCTCTACATTTTGAAGGAGAGTTGTGCACCATTTGTGATTTAAAGAACAACAATCAAGAAGTGGCTGAAGTAAGAATGGGAAATTGCAGAATTTTTCCCATTTACTGGCATTACCCGAAAGCTGCAATAGCTAAAAAAGACGATACAACTCTATGGCATCAATGGTTTGGTCATTACAACCTTAATGCACTGAGATTGCTGAATTAGAAAAAACAAGATAGAGATTTGCCTCTCTTAGATCAGAACATTCCCATATGTGAAGGGTGTATGCTGGGAGAACAACATTGACAAACTTTTCCTACTGGAGAAGCTTGGAGAGCAAAGAAAGTTTTGGAGCTTGTGCATACAGATGTGTGTGGTCCCATGAGGACACCTTCTCAAAGCCAAAACAGGTATTTCATGTTGTTTATAGATGATTTTTCAAGAATGACATGGGTCTATTTTTTCAAAGAAAATCAGAAGTCTTTGAAATTTTCAAGAAATACAAGCTGCTGGTTGAAAACCAGAGTGGTTGCAAGATCAAGACTTTGAGAAGTGATAGAGGAACAGAGTTTAACTAAGGAAGTTTGATGATTTCTACAAAGAAGAGGGACTGGAGCATCAGTTGACAGTAGCCTACACTCCACAGCAAAATGGAGTTTCTGAGAGGAAGAATAGGACAGTAATGGAGATGGCCAGATCAATGTTATTGGAAAAAGGTCTTCCAAAATGTTTTGGGCAGAGGCTTGTCAACACAACAATCATTTACTCAATAGATGTCCAATGAAAGCTGTCCCTAATCGAACTCCTATTGAGGCTTGGAGTGGTCAAAAGCCTACTGCAAGTCATCTGAAGTTTTCGGTTGCATTTGCTATATTCATGTTCCTTACAGAAGAGGCACAAGCTTGAAAGAAAATCTGAGAAAGGAGTTTTTCTTGGATATAGCACTCAATCCAAGGGTATAGACTCTATAACTTGGAGACAAAGCAGTTAGTCACAAGTAGAGATGTTGAGTTTGATGAACAAAGCCACATGGAATTGGAAGAAGAAAAGAAGTTCAATCAAGCTGTTCTTATACCAGAAAGAGGAGAAACTGAAGAAGATGAAGAAAATGCAGGCCATGAAGACCTTCCAATTACTCCAACTTCATCACATAGATCTGGAAGTAGCTTTGATGAATCTTCTTCACTAGAAAATTCATCACCCGAGTCTCCACCTAGAAGACAAAGGTCTCTAAGTGAGATTTATGAATCTTGCAATTACTCATCTGTAGAGCCTGAAAATTATGCAGCTGCTGTAAAAGAAAAAATCTGGGCAGATGCAATGGAGGAGGAGATCAGAATGATAGAAAAAAATGATACATGGGAGCTGGTCTCATGCCCTGACAGCAAAGAAGTTATTGGGGTGAAGTAGATTTTCAAAAGAAAACTTAACTCTGATGGCTCCTTAAACAAATGCAAAGCAAAGTTGGTTGCTAAAGGCTATTCACAACAGCCAGGGATTGATTACAACGAGACTTTTGCACCCGTTGCCCGGTTAGACACAATCCGAACTCTTGTTGCACTTGCAGCCCAGAAAAGTTGGAAGATTTTTCAACTAGATGTCAAGTTGCATTCCTCAATGGTGTTCTTGAAGAAGAAGTCTATGTTGATCAACCAGAAGGTTTTGAATGAGAAGAAGGGAAAGTGCTTCGACTGAAAAAGGCTTATATGGGCTTAAACAGGCACCCCGAGCCTGGTGTGGAAGAATTGATGGATATTTCTGTGATCAAGGCTTCAAAAGGAGCATGAGTGAGCCTACACTCCATGTGAAACTCAAGGGTAAAGCTCTTCTCATAGTTTCCTTGTATGTTGATGATCTGATTGTCACAGGAAATGATCTAGAAGTGATAAAAGAATTCAAGCACGATATGATGAATACTTCGAAATGAGTGACTTAGGCTTAATGCATTACTTTCTTGGAATGGAGGTTTGTCAAAAAGAAGGCATCTTCATATCACAGAAGAAAGTATGCAGAAGACCTTTTGAAGAAATTGAAAATGATCGGATGCAAATCAGTAGCAACTCCTTTGATTGCAAATGAGAAGTTGAAGAAAGAAGATGGGACAAAAAAGGCAGATGCTGTAGCTTACAGAAGTTTGGTTGGCAGTTTGCTATATCTAACTGCTACACGACCAGACATTATGTTTGCTACTAGTATGTTGTCCAGGTTTATGCAAAGTCCAAGCCAAGTTCATTTTGGTGCTGCTAAACGAGTTCTAAGATATGTGCAGGGAACTATGGATTTTGGCATTTGGTTCAATTCATGTCCCCACTCAAAATTAATTGGCTTTACTGATAGTGATTGGGCTGGTTCACTTGATGACATGAAGAGCACTTCAGGATATTGCTTTAATCTGGGATCTGGAGTGTTTTCTTGGAGATCAAAGAAGCAAGCTACGGTTGCACAGTCAACTGCAGAAGATGAGTACGTTGTAGCTGCTGGTGCTGTCAACCAAGTCATTTGGCTTAGTAGAATCCTAGAAGATATGGGAGCAAAACAGCAGAAACCTATGGAGATTTATTGTGATAATAAATCTGCCATTGCTATGGCTAAAAATCCCGTCTATCATAGCCGAACTAAACACATTGCAATCAAGTATCATTTCTTAAGAGAAGTTGAAGCAAACGGTGAAATTGAACTCAAATTCTGCAATTCTGAAGAACAAGTTGCTGACATTTTCACAAAAGCTCTTCCTAGAGACAAGTTTCAGCTGCTAAGAATGATGCTTGGAGTTACAGAAAAATGCATCAAGGAGGAGTATTGAAGCTGATGCGTATTGATGATGCAGTTTTTCAATAAAGGCTATTTTTAGTCTAGTTTGTTATTTTTAGCTTACGCTGTTAATGAGCTTCTTGGAAATAGTTTTGATTAATGTTTTGTGTTTTTCAAAGAAGCCTATAAATCTGTATTCTTGGATGTGTAATCAGTAGAAAATCTAGAATCAATCAAAGCAGTTCTTTGGTTGAAAGTTCTCCGTGCATACTCTGTTTTTTTAACAAATATCAATCTGCTCTTTTAATATTCTAGATGGGACCCACGTTCACCGATGACCAGATGGGACCCCCGACGATAATGAGAAAGATTCCCAGGTTGGTTCGCCGATTACTCGGCTTATGCAATGAGTGCAATGGAGAAGAACTGGGGAGATAACTGTAGGGAGTTTATTCCCGAGAGGTGGTTGGACGATAATGGGGTCTTTCAGCCGACCGATCAATTTTGATTCCCAGTATTCCATAGTGGGTCCAGGATTTGCTTGGGGAAGGACATGGCTTACGTGCAAATGAAGTGGATCGCGGCGGCCGTGATGTATGAGTTTGATATCTTGGCTGTTGATGGTAGTGTGAGTGCAGAGAAGATGAAGAACCCACCTTACAGGCTATCGCTGGTGCTCAAGACGAGGGGTGGATTGCCTGTGAGGTTGAGGAGGCAAGCACACAATAATCAACCTAAAGTGTCTTCTTAGCAAATCTTTCTTTAGGAAGGAATATGGTTTTATGAAATTTTGGGAAGAGAGAGAACGTTACAAAAAAGATGGTAGACAGGAGAGGCCCGCCGGGGGAGGGGGGGAATGGGAAAGAGTTATGTCGGTGCTTGTTGAGAAAAAGTCTATGGTAGGCTATCTATTGCAATTGCATCACCAGATGGTGATATTATTGGCTTTAATGGTACTCAGCTCTGCAGCAAAAACAACATCATAGGCAAATAATTTAGACTTTGAATGAAGAAACGGGCCGGTAAGAAGACATGTTCTTTCAGCAAAGCAAGGTTTCAACTTCTTCAGTGGCTTGAAACCTTGCACAACTATGGTAGTGTTTATAAATTAAGAGTTTATGGAAATTTTAGGAATGTTGTGGAAATTGAGGTATATTAGAGTTTTATTAATTAAATTCTAAGAAAAAACAGTGAAAAGTAAAATTTTATGGAAGATAATGAAAAAAATGAAGAGATATATAATTTGAGTGATTTTTTTTTTATATTTATTATAATAGGAAGAGATGATTCAATAAGAAGTAAGAAATAACAATTATGAAGTTTTTTAATTATTATTATTTTATTTACCAAAATTTTGAGTTAGTTACATATATTTTCATTCTAAAATTTTGGATGGGTTAATTGTGTACACTTTGCACCATTTTATTGTTAATTTGAATTGAAATTGATATTTTTTTTTTTGTTAGTGAAATGAGGATTTTACCTTTCTATTTTGTATGGAGGTAATTAATGCATCAATATTTCACTCACCAAAAATTTCAATTTCAATGTAAATTAATAGCAAAGAATGAAAAGTGTACACAATTGGTAAAGGCATAATTTCACTAACCAAAAATTTTAATTTTTGTATAAATTAACGGCAAACAATGTAAAATGTACACAATTGATAGTTGATGGCGAAGAAATGTATTTTTTTTCTTTTTGTTTTCTTCATCTGTCCTAGCAACGTGAGAAATTAATAAACTGAGAAGTTATGAATATTCATTCACTCATTAGTGGGTGACCTTGCAGTTACCTTACATTTACAGGATAGAATTTCATATATATATATTTAGATCCACTTCTTCCATGAGTTCTAAGTCATCTGGTTCCATTTCCCCAATTCCAGGAATAGTTAATGAAGAAGAATATGAACTCAATGAAGTCAACTCAAACCTTCAGGATTGGAATATCCCTAAGGTTCTAATAGTGAAATCTACTCCAAGTCAAGTTTTGGTCCCTTATCCTTTACAGGTAATTACCATGTCAAAACTGTAGAACAAGTTTATGCTCTTAGTAAAACCCATGAAAAATGTCAACTTTTGTCTCCCGATGTCCTTAAAAAACATAGGGAAAAAAGTTTCAAGTACATTCACATAGGTTTAGTCCAAGTAGCAGTCAAACTATTAACTCGAAAAGGGATTAATGCTTTTGTTTTGTTGTGCCTTCATGATGCCAGATTCACAAATTACAACACAAATATCTTAGGTATAATCAAATCCAGTCTTCATAATGGTTCCATCCATTTTGATTGTTTTCCTGATTTTACCTTAAGCCTTAGTGATAAACATCTTCTAGTCTTAACCTTGAACATTAAAACTTCATGTTATGAGATGTTAGAAGGAAGTCAACCTTTAGCTTTGATCTATAGGATTTATTACAAGTGCATTCAAACCAACTTAATGTTCATGCCTTAGTCAAAAGTCCCAAAGATCAAACCTTGTTATCAAAGTCATACCAATGATGCCAACATCAAGGTCCCTAAGTCAATCATTTGGAAAGATGTAACCCTTCCTAGTGAATGGATTCTCGAGAATGAGAACCCAACCAAACTAGTTCATAGTGACATCACCAAGTTAGATATGATCCAACAATACCTTGATGGATCAGTCAGAATTAGTTTTGATGAACCCAGAGGTTTCCAACCGCTTAGGATTCAGGAACCAGGTAGCCAATTTGCCAAAAGATTTACCTTTAGTATCCCTGAACCTGATCTTAGAAGCCTGCATCGTAAACTCAAAGGAGTTCAAGTAAATTCTTAGGTGAGTACTCCCTTGTACTCCACTAAGTCTCAACAGGTAACTGTTGAAGAAGATGATGAGCATAATTCTCCTACTCAGACAGATTTTGAGTCTGTCATCAATCCTCAGTTAATGACCATAAATAAAGCCTTTAGTCTTGACATGAAAACTTTAGAAGATGAGTTTATATCTAAAGCCAATTTAGTCAAAAGAACTCAGTATTGTGAAAACCACACAAAAGCCGAAAAGAAAGTCATTTATGATAAATGGCAAGAAATTATGCTTCAACTTGGTACGAACATAAGTTTCTTTGAATATTTAGAGAAATATCACCCAATGAACTGGAATTGTCAAGTTCTCACCAAAGTCAAATGGACTACTTTAGATAAGAAGTCCATCAGTTGTAGTCATCCTCCACCCGAGACTATCATAGTATCCCATAAAGGATCAGAAGTCATAGCCTCTGCATTTAAGATTCCTGACTCAGATAGTAGGAAGCAACTGGTTGAACAAAACAATTACACCAACCAGTATCTCCAAACTATAGGTCATCAGTTAGACAAGATTGAACTTAAGTTAGATGGTCAATCTCCAATTAATGAAACACCTTTAATCAAGTTATCTAGTAAGCCAGTAGGGTTAAAAAACCTCTTATGTTGATCAATCAGCCTTAGTAAAGTCAGCCAGATGTTAAAAGATTTAGTCCCAACTGAATCTAGTAAAACAGACGGCAAGAAACCCTCATCTTCTCACCAATTAGGTGTCCTTAACCAAGCCGAATCCAACTTAGAATTAGAGTCTAATCACCACATTAGTGAGATAGTAGACCAATTCAAACAGTTAGAAGTCAACAGGATTAGGTCCAATTGTCTTAACCCTATGTCTCTTATCAAGAATTGGTATAGTAAACCAACTCCTCCTGATCTTCAATTTGAAGAAAGGAATTTTCATAGTCAATTCTCTATCTCTTCAGACAAGTTATATGAATGGAATATTGATGGATTATCTGAGCAAGAAATCCTCAATAAACTCCAACACATGACCATGGTAGCAATAGCTATTTAGTTTAACCAATTCCTTAGTCACCCAGAAGTGTTGAGTTAATTATCTCTGGTTTCACTGGCTCTTTACGCTAATGGTGGGAAAAGTATCTAATTGAAGAAGATCGTGATCTTATTCGTTATGCAGTCCAGCATTATGAAGCAGGTTACCCAATCTTTGATGAAACCATAGGTAAAGGTGTTAGTGATGGTATTAATACTTTTATTTATACCATTATTAAACATTTTCTTGGAACACCTAGTAATATCTCTGCTAGGATCCATGACCAGCTTAGTAACCTTAAGTGCCCAACCTTAAGTGATTTTAGGTGGTACAAAGATGTCTTCATCTCCCGCGTCATGCTTCGAGATGATTGCAAGAATCCATTTTGGAAAGAAAAATTCATTAATGGATTACCCAACCTCTTTGCCCATAAGATTAGAGAAATTTTTAAGTCAACCCTCAGGTATCACAGAATATGATAACCTGACATATGGTGATCTTGTTAGTACCATCAACAAAGAAGGTTTGAAGATGTGTATTAACATGAAGATTAGTAATCAACTTAGCAAAGATTGTAGGAAAGCTAAGTATGAAATGGGTAATTTCTGCGAACAGTATGGTCTACCTCCCATAGCACCATCTCGTAGAAAACACCAGAAGGAAAGGTCTCCTTCAAAAAGTCAAACAAATACCACAAAAGGTCCTTTAGGAAGTATACTCCTCCTGAAGATAGTAAACCTAAGTTTCATAAGAAATCCTTTAGGAAAAATCCTAACACAATTTTGTCAAAGACAAAAGTAAAATTAGGTGTTACAAATGTAAAAAATTAGGTCATTACAGTTTAGAATGTCGTGTTAAGGAAAACATTAATTCCTTAGACATCCCTAATAGTGAAAAAGTCAAATTATTTTCCATTTTAGAGTTAAGAGATTCTAGTGGTAGTGATTTAGAAATAGATGACTTTTGTCTTCTAGTTCTAGTTCCAACCCTAGTACTGACACAGAGTCTGACACCCCTAATCAGAAATTAGGATGTCAAGATAGTTGTTGTCATCCAAGTAAAACTTTTAATGTCATTAGTAAACAAGAAGAACTTTGATCGATTTAATTGACAAAGTTGAAGATCCAAAACTCAAGGCTCAATATGTTACCAAGTTAAAACATACTTTACAGAAACACAAAAGTAAGTTAAAAGCCTCTAAAACCCAAGTTAGTCTTAATAAAATCTTAGACAAGTTTAAGAAAACTCATAAACCTGTCACCCTTCAAGATTTACAGACTGAAGTCCAACAAGTTAAAAAAGAGATTCGAGAATTGAAAGAACAAAAAAAAACTCTTGAACAAGAAGTCATCCTTCTTAAAATTAACAAAATTTTAAGAAAAGTCAACCCTCTTCCTCTGAGTCTAACCACTTAGAATCTGAAGTTACTCTTCCCATTATTTCTCAAGGATGATCCTGAAAGTAGTAACAAATTCCTCAATATAGTCAGTAGAATGCACTTTCAAAAATGACATTCTAAAGTTACCATCATAGTTAACTCTGAATATCTTTTGAGGTTGTTGCCCTTATAGATTTAGGCGCTGATCTTAATTGTATTCAGGAAGGTTTAATCCCCACCAAGTATTATGAGAAGTCAAAAGAACGTCTTCTCTCCGCCAATGGTAGTCAAATGGGTATTAGTTACAAGTTAACAAAAGCACACATTTGCAAAGATAATGTCTACAAAGTCACCATTTGTTTTGGTTAAAAACATGCCTGATCAGAAAGTCATTTTAGGCACTCCTTTCATTTGTTTGTTGTATCCTTTCACCACAAATAGTGAATGTCTTACGACCAACATATTTGGTCAAGACGTTACCGTTGAGTTCATTAGTCCTCCTTGGCCTAGAGAACTTACCATGTTACAAGAAGCATCCGTTAGTAAAATGCTCAATTTCATTGCTAGTAAAATTCAACATCTTGATTTTCTTAAGGAAGAAATCAAGTTCAAAAGAATTGAGACAACTCTTAAGTCAAAATTTGCACCAAATCAAGTCATTCCAGGATAAATTCGAACAACAAGTCTGTTCTGACTTACCTAATGCTTTCTGGCATCGAAAGCAACAAATTGTCAAGTTACCATATGTTCCAGAGTTTAGTGAGAAAAACATTCCCACTAAAGCTCGCCCGATTCAAATGAATCAAGAGAGGATGGAATTCTGTAAAAAATAAATCCAAGATCTCTTAAGGAATCATTCGCCATAGTAAATCCCCTTGGTCCTGTTCTGATTTCTATTTTTACAAAAATGCTAAAATAGAAAGAGGAACTCCTAGGTTAGTCATCAACTACAAGCCTCTGAATAAAGTCCTTTAATGAATTAGGTATCCTATCCCTGATAAACAGGATCTCATAGGTCGCCTTTCAGAAGCCACTGTGTTTAGTAAATTCGACATGAAAAGTGGACTTTGGCAAATCCAAGTTTATTAGTCATACAAGTACAAAATTGCATTTACCACTCCTTTTGGACATTACGAATGGAATGTAATGCCCTTTGGATTAAAAAAATACTCCAAGTGAATTCCAAAATATATGAATGATATTTTCAATCCTTATAGTCATTTCACCATTGTCTACATGATGATGTTCTCATTTTTTCTAGATCCATAAGAACATTGGAAACATCTCAATAAGTTTCTTCATATTGTTAAGTCAAACGACTTAGTGGTCTCAGCCCCTAAGATCAAGTTATTTCAAACCAAAGTCAGATTTTTAGGTTTTAACATTTAACAAGGTCAAATTCAGCCAATTGATAGAGCTATCCAATTTGCTGACAAGTTCCAGATGTCATCCTTGATAAAACCCAGCTTCAAAGGTTCTTAGGATCCTTGAATTATATTGCTGAATTTTATCAAAATCTCGACATCAATGTAAACCTTTTTTTTATCGTCTCCAAAAGAATCCTCCTCCCTGGACCAAGGAACATACTTCTATCATCCAGCTCATTAAGTCACATGTTAAGACACTCTCTTGTCTTGGCATTCCTTCCCTATTCTTTCAAATTGTTGAAACAGATGCCTACGAAATTGGTTACGATGACATTCTCAAACAAAAAGTCAATCCTACTTCCCTAGAACAAATTGTCTATTTTTTCTCTAGCAATTGGAATCCAGCACAGCAGAATTATAGTACTATTAAAAAAGAAATTTTTTCTATAGTACTATGCATAAGTAAATTTCAAGCTGATTTATTAAATCAGAAATTTTTAGTTCGAGTTGATTGTAAAAGTCAAATTTGTTTTAGAAAAAAGATGTTCAAAACATTGCATCAAAACATATTTTTGCTCGTTGGCAAGCAATTTTAAGTATTTTTTATTTTGATTTGAGTAAAAAAGGTAAATACCCCATGTGAATTCTTGCAGGATTCCCATGGCACCTAAACCAAAGGAAAAGAACCTGCCAAGTCAACACCACCACCAAAGTTATCTCCGGACATATTGTCCTTCAACCAGGTCATGTAGTAACATATGATCCATCACCTAGTCAACCGCAAATAATGTAACCAGTTTCGTGTCTTAGGCGAAGTACCTAACCCATCACCAATAGCCAGAGTCCGACCCCAGTCTTCTCTTGCCTTAGTCAACAAAATAGGTCAACCTTCCTATTCAGCCTTAGCTCAGCAAGCACCCCTTACCAAGTAATTGAGGCATTGTCTCTATTAAGACTATCAAATACAACCCAGTCTCTAGACAAAAGACTACAAAGTATAGTTCTTTTTATTCCAAAAAACACTTCTGTGTTTTTATGTAAACCCTACATCAGTCAAGTATTTGATGTTGAACCATGCCATAGTTACCTATTCGATAAAAAATGGGATAATTGGACAAGCAGTTAGCAAGATAAAGAACTGCTTGAAAAATGTAAAGTCATTGATCTGTTTCCAAGCCTACTTGCCTCCCAAGTGGCAGTTTATCCCAGATCACCCATCTAAGTCAATCAGCTTTTACAAAGCTATCTTAGTTACCACTGGTTCTGTGAAAATCGATCTCATCATTGATCGCTTTAATCCGTTCTAGAAAAAAGTCATTTTCCACAAATTATTCATAGTCAAAATTCTTTCTTATGAAAAATGGGGATCACATCCCTTTGAATTGTGAGAACTTCATGGTCATCCACCTTCAGTTATTATGATTATACTGAAGCATGGACAAAAGTAATCTTATACCAAAATGAGACATTCACTCATTCTTGGTTCCTCAACTTTGATAGTAGTTCACTAGTCCATTTCCTTCTTGGTTTCACTGTTGGTGGCAAATGTTCGACTCCATTCCCAACATTTTCCCTTCTCCTCTTCTTGAAGCCATGAAAGTTTACTCCACAGGTCACAAAGTTAACTACCATCAAAGTCAATTTCTCATGATATCTCTGTTCTCAAGTAAATATAAGATTCCTTGGATTCTTGTGTGGGAATACCAAATAAGTAACAACATCTGCACCCGTAGATTTTATGTTAAATGGTGGGACAAATTCCAGTTTGATCGCATCATTCTCCAAGTTAGAAAGGAGTTTCCTCCTCAATAGGAAATTTCCCAATTCATGGCTGACAAAGCCCACCTCCAGACAGCTGTGGCTTCCACCATGGCCAAAGTAAAATCCCCAGCAGATTTATAAGAGTTCTGCCACCAATTACAACTTCAAGTCAGCAAAATCAGCGGACAGGAATAAGATGAGCATTGTCCAGCCTCATCTCACTTGTCCACTACCAATCAAATCAAAGTTAACTACTTGGACCCATTGTTCTAAGATAGTCAAGACCCTTAAGATCTCGGTAAAGATTTCTGAAGCCATGTAGCGCCAAATCTCCACCAACAAGTAAAGACAAAGTCAGTTGAAAGTAATCCGACAAGTCACCGTTCATCCACAATATCAGCATGTGTGATTGCACAGTATCCGAGTGATTCTACAGTCACTCTTCTGTCTTTAAAAATAGAAGTTGAAGTTATTTTGAAGACAAAATTCCGTTCCAAATTTCAGAAGTTTCTCTCTCTCTCTCTCTCTCTAGGATAGCAATTTTCTCCCCTCGAGTCTTTCTATCCTATCTAAGTCTTTGAGTCATGTATCCGACATTATCTTTTTGTCTTAGTCAACTGTGTAAGTATTTTACAAGTCTTAGTCAATTATGTAAACATTTTCCAAGTCTTTGAAGTAACTGGCAAGTTTCAAGTCATCTTTATCTCTTTAAGATATCTCTGCAACATGCATATTGCCAGATTGGATGGTTTTAAGTTTCTGCTTTATGCATCCATACATATCGCCAGATTAGACGGTTCTAAGTTATTGCACTCATGCATTACCGCCTACATTGTTGGTTTTGCATCAAGTCATTAATTTTCTGTACAAGTTATTTTAGACCAATAAAAAGTGGATACCAGCTCAGTGGCCTTAAGACGCCGATTTGCAGGTAGAATGAAGCTTGTTCCTTTCACAAGGAGGTCTTCAAAATTATTTTTATCTGCTGCTTCAATTTACTCATGGCGCATTTGCACCATAAGATCTCTTCCCTTCGCTTTCTTCCTTTTCAAGTCTCTTATCTAGTCTTCCACTTAGAATCTTTGGTTATATATATATGTAAACCTTGCTTAGTATAGCAATATACGAAAATATAGTCATTCCTTATCTTTTATAACTAAGCAAATGCAGTACAAGACTCTATTTATTGATATAAATTAAATGGATTAACAAGAATAAGGTACTAGGTAGAACATGTACAGTTAGGGGTGAATAGCGAACATGTCAGAAGCGGAATTTGACATTCCGTCATCCGGTCCGCTAACTAGCAGATGGCCAAAATTGATTCCGCTTCCGGTTCTGACTCTTAGCGGACTTAGCGGAAGCGGAAGCGGATAGCGGAATTCCGATAATGTTTTGGCCATATTTTTTGGCCCATTTAAGCCTTTTTTTACAAGAAGTAAAGATCTTATTCATTCATCACAATTCACAAATAACATATCAAAAAATTAAAATATACAACCCGAACTTCATATGAACATTTTTCAATTCATTTCAAAGATATCAATTATATAAATGAACATAACAAGTATACAAATAGAAAGTAAGAATTTACATTGGCACCACATTAACTCACCAAGACAACAAGTGATTAGAGTTGAATTTTTTAGTAAAATGTTGGTCATCTTTTAAAGTTCAAGCTAATACAACCATATCATATTATGATCATATTAGTTTTGATGGCCATTTATTTAGCCCATAATATTTAAAAACCAACAACTCATTGTTGATCTTTTGAAAACCGAAAACAACATCCTAGCAACCTATTTTAAAAACCGAAAATCCTAAAACATGCAATCGACAAACAAGTGTAAAAATAAATCTAAAAACATGCAATTCACAAAATCCATATTCAATAAATCCCAAAACAACATGCAAATAAAAAAATGAATGCAATATAACTATAAACAATATAATTTAGCCATAATCACAGGTTCAAAACAACAAGTTCACAATGACAGGTTCATAAATCACAATTACAGTTAGTTATAAATCATTAAGAATCTAATATTGATTCGTTTTTCAAATGAATGCAATATAACTATAATGCAATACAATTTTCAAAGGGTTCGGCTAATATTCATACACTTAGGCTTAGCCGAACCCTTGCACCACTTAATGTAATACAATTAACAGGTTCACAAATTCACAATACACACTTAACAAGTTAGCCAAACAGATCTGTGAAAAATTTGAACTAGAGAGAGAAATAGAGAGAAGGAGACAGAGAGTTAGAGAGATGGAGACAGAGAGATAGAGATATGGAGACAGAGACTAGAGAGAGAGAGATAGAGAGATAGAGATAAAGACTATAGAGAGAGAAAGAAACATAGAGAGAGAGAGAGATGGATAATACATTGAGAGAGAGAGAGAGACGCAAAACGAGGAAGCCACAACGATGGAGGCAGACTCGACGACCAACATTGCTTGCACTCGCCAGAGAAGACGAAGCTCAGGGAGTGATGAGAAGACTCGATGAACAAAGAGAGAGAGAGAGAGAGAGAGAGAGAGAGAGAGCGCTGAGGGAGTGATGAGGAATGAGGAGGCCAGGAGGGTGGTTCGCGAAAGAGAGGTGGCCTGGGGGCTAGGGGGGAAGGGAAATAGGAATTAGGGTTACCGTGGATCAAAACAGTGCGTTTTGATCCACGATATAATATTTTTTAAAAAAAAAAAACACCAAAACTACATCGTTCTATTTAAAATTGAACGACATCATTTTAACTTTTAGTTTTAAAAAATAAAAAATAAAAAAAGAACCGGAACCGATTTTCCGCTAAACTGGCTGAAACGTCCGCTTCCGATTCCGGTTCTAGGAAATCCCCAAATCTACCGCCGGCTCCGGTTCCTGGAAGATCCAGAGCTCAGCTTCCCGAAATCGATAATGGAATCAGAGCCGGAGCTTCGCCGGAAACCGGACCAGACTTTCACCCCTATGTACAGTTGGTTACATCTATATAGTATGGATTGTTTTCTCAAAATTTTTTAACTAAACTTTGAGTTTCAACAGTTAGATTTGAAAAACTATGCCCCTTAGGTATATGGGCGGGGATTGGCTTTAGATACCACCTGTTGGCATGCTCAAGTTCAATCCCTTACAATTCTTCTTGTGACTTGAACGGTGAATGTAGGGAGGTTCTTGCAGTATATGCCCGAAAGTTTTATGTCTGCTCTCAAGCCAATCGCAGTGTGCTCTCCACCTGCTTTAAGGTTCGTCTTAGGTAGGACACGAGTTCACTTGTGTCAAAATTTTCATCCTTACTTAAAAAAATTTAAATATATTTGAAAACTATGTTGATATTGTCAATTGGTAATAACTCTTCCGGTGCTTCTCTATTTATAGATGCATATGCATACAAGGATAAAATCTTTAAAAATAGATCTCTTAAAATATCTCTCAAAATATCTCCTAAAACATCTCAGATATAAGTAATATTCTCGTAGTTAATCATCGTGCAGAATTTTCAATTAGGAGCTTTAATATTTGTTTCCTGATAAATCAGTAGTAAAAACATTTCAACAACAGAATTTATAAGTGAAATATTTTAATTATCAGTCCCTGATCTCTTTCCTTTTTTACGTCCCCATGTCTCCCCCGTGGACGAACCAAAGGCTGAGGAGGCTAGCGAGAATCCTTACTCGCCGGTCGTCGCCACCTAATACGAAACTACAAGCTAATCTTAGTCATGGTGGACTTGGGGGGAAATTAAACCAGTCTGCTTAATTGGTGAGGAATTGCGGAGAAGCTAGCTAGAATCCATTGAGAACTTTACTTGCTGTGGAAGAATTTTACTTTTTTTTTTTTTTTTTGCTAATATAGAAAACTTGAGTACTTGTAAAAAGAAGTGTAGTTATAAAAGCAGAACGGAAACCGCGGAAGTTATCATAGGCCTAACACACAAAAACAAGCTATGGTGGACATCAACTCTAGTGCTTCGAGTTCCTTATTCACCTTATCCCTCTGCCTCTTCATCCCACTCTTCTTCGTCATCTTCCACTTCCTCTCCATTTCTCGATCTCGCTCTAAAAGTACACCATGCCCACAATCGTACCCTATCATTGGGAACCTACCCGGCTTGCTCCGAAACAGCCACCGTTTCCACGATTGGGTTGCCGACATGCTCTCCCAAACCCCATCATCCACTATCCAAGTTCGCACCTTTCTTGGCCTCTCCCATGGCATCTGCACCGCCAACCCCACCAACGTCGACTACCTCCTCCACTCCAACTTCCCGAACTACATCAAAGGTTCTCGCTTCCGCCACGTCCTCACCGAGCTCCTTGGTGATGGCATCTTCAACGTCAACGGTCATCTCTGGACTCTCCAGCGCAAGCTTGCGAGCCATGAATTCAACACCAAATCTCTCAAACACTTCATCTCGGAGGCCGTCAGGTCCGAAATCTCGGACCGCCTCATTCCTTACCTCTCTGCAGCATGCGACGAGAACAGAGTGATCGAACTCCAAGACATACTACAAAGATTCACTTTCGATAACATATGTCACGTCGTGTTCGGTGTGAACCCCGCGTGTCTGACCTCTGACAACATATATCAAAATCTTCCCAGCTCAGACATTTTCAAAGCTTTTGATGATGCGGTGGACATAAGCTTGTCAAGGGTTCTGTCACCGTTGCCCTTGATATGGGAGATGAAAAGATTTTTTAATATGGGCTCCGAGAGAAGATATAAAGAAGCCATAAAAGTGATCAACCACTACGCCATGGAGATTATTCGGTCCAAAGAACAAGAGCAAGAACAAGCAGAGGATTCTGAAGAAACACTTAAAGATCAAGATCTTCTTTCGAGATTCATGTTCTCGAGCTTGAACGTGGCCTTTCAAGATGAAGAACACAAGAGGAAGTTCTTGAGAGATATAGTCATAAGTTTCATACTTGCCGGAAGAGACACAACATCCACGGCTTTGACATGGTTCTTCTGGCTGATATCCGGCCATCCGCGCTGCGCTCGTTTAATCCAGACGGAATTAGCGTCGGTGCCGGAAAAAGATCGGGGAATTTTCAGCTACGAGGAGCTGAAGAAACTCCATTACCTACACGCAGCTCTAACCGAGTCCATGCGACTATTCCCACCTGTACCGATCAACTCAAAAGCGACGGTGCACGATGATGTTCTGCCAGATGGGACCCGCGTGAGAAAGGGTTGGTTCTCCGATTACTCGGCTTATGCAATGGGGAGGATGGAGAAGGTGTGGGGAGATAACTGTAGGGAGTTTATTCCTGAGAGGTGGTTGGACAATAATGGGGCATTTCAGCCGTCCGATCAGTTTCGATTCCCAGTATTCCATAGTGGGCCCAGGATTTGCTTGGGGAAGGACATGGCTTACGTGCAAATGAAGTCGATCGCGGCGGCCGTGATGTATGAGTTCGATATCGTGGCTGTTGATGGCGGTGCGAGTGCAGAGAAGATGATGAACCCTCCTTACATGCTATCGCCTGATGTCCTCATAGATGACATGGGGTGGGCCATTGCGCTGTGAGGCTGAGGAGGAGGTAAGGCAGGAATTATGTCTCAACTCGTTGGTTCTTGGGACTTCTAGAAATCCCCCGCCGTCATCACGATAGGTGTTAAATGCAACGATCGTCTAAAAGAGAAGATGATGAACCCGCTAAATGTTTACTTTGAGATAGCACTTTTGGTCTTTGAGAAGTTTTGCTTTGGGTTAGATACACTTTTGGTCTTTGGTTTTGCCTTTAATAAAAAAAAAAATGGTCCTTAAATTTTAGCAGTTGATCGAGTTCTGACAATTGAGTAAAAAACAGTCATTCTGTCACGCTGGCGTTCAAAGTTAAAAAATATATATTTTTATATTTTATCTATCGTGAAGTCTCTGGTTTAGTTAATTAGATGTGTGACATAATGTATTGGGTTAGAGATACTTTTGGTCTTTGGTTTTGCCTTTAATAAAAAAAAAATGGTCCTTAAATTTTAGCAATTGATCAAGTACTTGAGTTTTGAAAATTGAGTTAAGAACAGTCATTCTGTCGTGTTGGAGTTCAAAGTTAAAAAATATATATTTTTATATTTTATCTATCGTGAAGTCTGTGGTTTGATTAATTGGATGTGTGACATAATTCATTAGGTATGATTTGTCATTCCCTTAATTTTGGAAGACAAATGAAAAGACAATTTTTTACTCTTTATCTAAACTCGAAGACTATCTATGATCAATTGCAAAATCTAAAGACCGTATTTGAAATGAAGGTAAAACCAAGGGATTAAAAAGTCTTTAACTCCGCTATTTTTGTTAAAAGTGAACCATAAGCTTCAAACATAGCATTAAATGCAACATAGCATTATCTATTAAAAGGAGAAGAGTTTTTCCGGAACTTAGACAGCCAAAAAAACACAATAAAAAGAGAGAGAAAAGAGTCACATTATTTTGAGAAGGCTTAGTAGTTAATTTTTATCTCTTTTGTATGTGAGTTAATTAATAGCTTCAAAATCAAACCACTTAAATTTTAATATTTTATGATTGTTAATTTTATTCTCATTTCTCTCATCCCAACAAACCTAAATATTTATTCTTGTGACAACATTTAAAAAAAAAAAAACCTAGATGTGAAACATGTTTGATATAAATTTGTCATTGTCACGCAACTTATCTGTCCATTTGATTCAAAAAAAAAATGCAATTGCAAACTTCTAATCCAATGCTGGGATGGAGACCCCACTAGCACACTTGTTGGGCCACAGCCTAAAGGCCCAGCTTAGTTTCGAGGAAAAACCCTCTAGCCCATGGGCCTCATCCGTCTACACCACTCCTAACCAAATCCCGAACGGTTTCCCGTCTCCCATCTTTTTATACCGTTGGATGTTTAAATTACTCTCAATGGAATAAACAAGAGCCTAATAAAATACAAAATCTCTCTTCCCCTACATCCCCAAATGCACGTTCATATAAACGAGACAAATGCATTCAGAGGTGGTGCAATGGTGCGTCTCTGGCTCGAGTGGCACACAACCACTGCCTTGGGGTCTCCAGATCATCGCCAGTGATCGTCGGAACATGCCAACGACCCCTTTCTGACTCCTGCATTTGCATTACCAACATCGCTAACCTTAAGAAACACCATAAATGACGAAGCACTAATGCTATCTGCATGCATTCTCAAGTAATCAATTTAAACAAGTGATTAGTAAGCATATTGTTGATCATTTACCTGAATAACAATAGAATAAGGGGGAGGCATATGGAGTGTTTTTTGAAAATTTTTATTTTTCTTTTATTATTTGACCACAAGGGTACAATCAATCTACATGGACATATTCGTTAGATCGAATCATTGCATCGAAATATTAGTATTTGATAAGTGTACTTACTACATAAAATCAACTATATACACAGCCAAGAAAAAAGGTACATAAAAAATAGAGTAATCCTTTCATAAATAAGATGTGTCAATACTTGCCTAGCAAAAAAACAAAAGATGTGTCACTACTATTCACCCTGCAGACCATAATAAAGGCTACTCTTCTTCTCATTTCAACTAGGAGTCTGCTTTGTACCAGAGGCAATATTCCAAAGTCGTCATCACTAAACCCTTGAGGTAGCTTCTTATCCTACACTCTCCGGGAGTTGAGAGCCTCAAACACATTTGAACTCTGGCACCATTGTCTTTTGGACAAAATCAGTTTATAACTGTCCGGCATCACACTTTAGTCACATTCTTGTTTCAGGGTGAAATCAACCACTTCAGATTCCCACGGAAGAGTGGAGAGTGATGGTGAATCCCAATGCATTGGAGAACATGGAGGAGAGATCCATTCTGTTGGAAATGATAGCCAATCAGTAAACTCTGCCATGGGCAATTCTGCTGGCTCAGGGTAGCAGCGCGGGCTCTCGAGATCATGATAGATCACAAATTGACAATTATGTAAGCTGAAATACATTGTCAGGAGAAGCTATATTTGTGAAGCAACAACAATGAAATAACAAAATCTCATGAAACCGAAGCTATTTGTTGCCATGTCATCATAAGAAGGATAACTGTCACTTCAGTGCTTCAAATGAATCCCGTCTCAAGAGTAAATAAAAATCCTCACTCATCTTTTATGTTAAAATTAACTGCACTTCCATTTGACATTGTATCAAAGTAGAGAGGTTGGGAAGTGAAAAAGAACCTCAGTTTCTTTAGAATCTTGAGGACCAGCAGTACATACTGAATCTGAAAGAGAGAGAGAGAGAGAGAGAGAGAGAGAGAGAGAAGAGAAGAGAGGGGGGGGGGCAAGAAAAATTAGTCATACATGTCAAAACCATAGCAAAGAGCAACAACTTGAGAGTTATACAGGCGAAAGAGGCTATTCGGTTTAAGCTAGAAAAGGATGAGAAACAATACTAATTTAGTTCGATTAAAGAAACCATCCCAGAGTTATCATGACAAATGTCTCTTAACCTACTTTTGGCCAATTTCTCTCTAAACCCGTAATCCCTTGAGTTATGACTGCCTTCCTGTCTCTTTAGCATGGGAAACTGCACAAACATCCTTTAAGACTGCATTTGTTTAGTGAAAAACCAGGGCAAAAATAAGTAAAGCAGAAAATATTTTCTGGCTTTGTAGAATAAAAATTTTCAGTAATCCTGGAAAATAAAGTCCTCTTAAGTAACAAACCCAAAATAACTGCACTTTTTTTAGCTATTCTGGATAATGAAGTGCATTATATTTTCTGAAGCAAACTTTTTACTAAAATGAAAGAATCAGCGTACTGATTTTCAAAGGCTCTTCCACTTTTTGACTTATTGTGGAAACTCTATAAAACTGTGAAAGTTATATACAAAACTAAGTATCTTTCTAACGGTAGGAAAAGAATTATGTCCAGTGAAACAAAGAGAGCCTTAAAGTGCTTATAACTTGAGGCAATAGGATGTATAATAAGGTCTGCACTGATTTCACCTTCCAGATTCTTTGGATCCATGAATTTTGGTCCAATACCTAAGGACAGAATTCACAACAAACTAAGCACTCAGATAATACATCTACCAATTTTGACAAACTTCCCTTCCTAGGGTAGTCAAACACTGTACTGAAGACAAGGAAAACATGCTTAACTACAAACTGAACCTTCAAAAGGTATCTGCAAGGAGCCATTCTAAGACCGGACCTTCTGAAAAAGGAAAAAGGAAGAGAGATATTGCAATACCATTCTCTGTAATTTAGATCATCATTTCAAACAGGAACAAAATTGACAACCAAATCTAAGACTCAATTGTTGTTAAGAAAGACGACACACGGAGAGGAAATATGATTCGTAAAAACAAAGAAATCAAAACATTGAACAGTAATGTTGAAACGAGACTCTAGTATAATTACCTCGTCCTGGACGAACCAAGTCCAGATAAAAAGTATCCACTGTCTTTTGCTGGGCCTCGATGCATTTTTTGTGATCATGCAAAACCTTTTCCTCTTTTCGAAAATTATTTTTCCTTGAGGATGCTTCATGATGAAAAGAGGATTTGTTTGCGATGTCATTGAGAGCTTTACGACCTCGAAACCCTAATCCCCCTTTCTTTGGTGCTGCTTTTGAACTCTTCATTTTACCAACCACACCATCCTCTACAAAAGAAAACAATTCGATTAAGAATGAAAAGAAAAACAGATGGAGCTGATCTACCATTGACAAAAATTAGATTCCGAAGGCCAAGATACAATAAGTAGATGATTTAGGGTTGCCATTGCTTCTTTTTCCTCCCCTTCTTATTGGGAAGATACAAGCTCTGGTACTCAGCTCTGCAGCAGAAACAATATCAACAGCAAATAATTTAGACTTCGAATGAAGAAACGGGTAAGAAGACATATTTTCTATCAGTAAGCAAGGTTTCAACTTGTTGAGTGGGCTGAAATCTTGCACAAGAATAATTTTGATTGAAACAGTACAATTAACAAAATATTGAACATAAAATGCTTCTTTGCACGACATTTTACAGTAGCTTGGTAGGGTCAAGTAGTTTGGAAACCGTTAATAATGGAAAGAAACTCCTGTTCCAAACCATTATCTTCCCGGGAAGCAAATGCCATTAATTGTCCGATTATGTCGATGGAAAATAAAGTCCAGAACGAACATTTGCATTTTACAGTTAATAGAAAATAGGAACTTCCCAAAAAATATCCTAACGCACAGCATGGCCGGAATTCGATTTTCAGTCCGTCTTTATCCCTTTTTTGGCCATGAAAATCCCCACGTAATTCAAAATATCGGTAGAGTTATTCCCAAATCTCCAACATTTCATACATTTCAGTAATTGCTTTCTACAATCACATAATATAAGCTAAATCCTTGAATCCGCTGCCTCATAAAACATTAAAGAGGACCGAATATTCCCCGAAACAGAAAGAAAACTAAAAGCACGACAAGAAGATGGAGAAAATCCTAATCTCTTGAACTTAAAAAACAAAACTGTTGCGGAGGCGCTCGCTGGTGGAAGTGAAAGTTTGCCGATACTGGCCAAAGAAAGAGAGGTTTGAATATATGGCAAATATGTGAGGCCTGCCCGTGGACTCGGATTCCTGCCGGAGGGAATTATATAATGGTTCCTCGTAGGATGGACGACAATACCTTAATGAATTTATTTAATAGTTTATATTAATAAATATTAATAAATTTATTTAAAAAAAATTTTATTTTATATTTTTTAGACTTTTAATATAAACTATTAGATGGATTTATTAATGTGTTGTCATCCATTCAATGACTTGTTTACTCATTAGATAATTTTTTGGAAAAATACACTTTTTACCCACAAACTACCGAAGTAGTGACACATTGCAGCACCCTAATTACTATCTTTAAAACATTACACCTTAAACTACTATGTTAAACACTTTTGCATCCTAAACTACCCACTTTGATACATTACACCCTCCAACTACTGATATTAAACACTTTGCACTCTCTATTTGACAATAATACCTTGAGAAATTAATGAATTGACAACAATATTTTAAATATATCGGTAAAGGGGTCAAGGCATTATATCATTTTAGTTTAAAAACATGGTGCAAAGTGTTAAAAATTGGTAGTTAGAGGGTGCAATGTATAAATTAGTTTATGATGCAAAGTGTAAAACCTATGGTAATTCAGTGAGTGAAAAGTGTATTTTTCTCTCTAAATGTTTCTCTTAGAATGGAATCCTATCCCCTGTTTGGAGAGCAGATTAGCGTGGTTAGTGTTTGAGAAAATATCAATTTATAAATGCCACATATTAAAAATAATTAATAATACTATAAAAGTAAATTAAATCAAAAAAATAAATCATAAATTAAATAAAAATATATCATAATTTTTAAGACATGGCATGCTATTTTATCATTTTCGGGACAAAAATTGTGACGGAAAGAGTAGTTTTACAAAATGGCATAAATGCAAGCATTGATTTTTCAATTTCAAATCTAAACAATTTTTTAAAATCTTATAAAAACTCAAGCAGTGATTTTTAAATTTTCATAAATACAATTTTATCCTATCAATTATTGGTGTTCTAATATTTTGTATTTTAAATTATCAATTTTGTTCTATTCATACCTCAATCATGACTGTCTCCACTTTTACACCTTTCTCATAGAAATTGATATATATATAAGACGAAGATGTTAACCCTCACTTTTTTTGTCATTATTTTTGTAAGGGAATAAAGACATCATTTTACTTATTAAAAATATTAATTTTTATATAAATTAACAGTCGAAGTTCCAAATTATACACAATTGGTTAGTTGATGGGGAATTTTTTTTTTTTTTTTTTTTTTTTCGCCTACATTTGTTCTAGCAACATGAGAACTAAACCCAGAAGTTACAAGACTTTTGAGCTCCAATTTACGTTAAGAGTTACACATCTTTTGAGTATCTTAACGTACTTGTCCTTTCGTTGTGATTCCATTAATATTTTATTTTAAAGAATTATTCAGATTATTACATTAAGTTTGTAGAGCCAGCAAAAAAGTTTGTAGTATCTAAATCATGTTTCTAAAATTTCTCTTCTTATTGGATTTTAGGTGATAAGAGTGAATTTTCTTTTGAAAGATGTTTTAAAAATTTTCTACTTCATTAACAAAATTATTGATTTTGCGTGATTAGAATTTGATTTAATCTTTCAATGTTTATTTTGTTTATTTACTTTGTTATTATTTAAATCTAGACGGAGGGTTTTAGAATATGTTTTGCAATTATCATAGTATTTTATAATTAGCGTAAACACCTATTCGCCCCTAAGTGTCAGTTGAGTCTAGAGATTTTTTTCAGCAATAACTAATCAACTCACTTTTACTTGCGGGGTATAATTTCATGCATTCTCTTTTCTAAAGGGAAAGGAGGTGCCATTGAGTAAGAGATTGCTTTCTAGCCGAAGCACTATATGTTGTAACAAATAGGAGAGCTCATATTTGTGTGCTAAAATAATAAACAATACCCACAAAAGAGAGTGGCCCTAGAGTTCACTATCGACAATGACTTTCAAAAATAATAAAGATGCCCAAAAAAGAGAGTCGCCCTAGAGTTCGCCATCAACAATGACTTTATCTCTCTCTTTTCCTAATTTTAACCGGTTCATCTTTATCGGTCTCTATCCGTCCTTTTAGATTTAAGTATGTAAAGTGGTTTAGCTCATTTGTTTATTGGCCCGTCGCTTCTTCGAAAGGTCTGATATGTCCCTTAGAGTATGTACTTGAAGTTTTCAAACTTCTTTGATTTTAATAAAAATTTATTGTTTTGACTTAAAAAAAAAATGTAATGAAAAAAGTAAAAAAAAAAAAAACCATATTACTCGGAAGAAGAAGGAAAAAAAAACACATTTTTCACAAAAAGGAATGTCAAATCTAGTCAAAAACTAAAAACAAAAAAAAGTAAAAGATCAAGCACAGAAATATTTTTCGTTTTGTGGAAGACCCGTTCTTTCAATCCAATGCATATTGAATAACCTTGAATTTCTTTTTATATTGGTTCATTAATTACTTCTAACTAAGCAAGTGCAGAACAATACTTTATATACATTCAACTTTCTACTATGGATTGTCTGCTAAAAGGTTTTAACTAAACTTCAACTTTCTATAGCAGTTATATTTGAGAACTATGCTCCTAGCTTATGGATGGATTGGATTAGGATACCACCTGACTCAGCAGGCTCAAGTTCACTTATAAATTATAGGTTAGGTGTAGGGTGGGTTACTGCACATGTCCGAAGGTTTTAATTACGCTCTTAAGCAAGTCGCAATACGCTCTCCACCTGCTCTAAGGTCCATCCCACACGAATCATTTGTGCACGATTTTCTTTATTATCTAAAAAATATATTTAAAAACTATGTTAATAGTAACATTGTTTGTAGCTAATCATCCGGGAATTTCAATTAGGAGCTTTATTTGATTCTTGAGAAATCAGTAGTAAAAGCTTTTCAACAATAGAATATTTTAATTATCAGCCTAATATATATTAACCAACCTAATGCTCAACGCCAAAGGTCGAGTGGATGGCAGGAGCCATGGACGCCCAAAATTTTTGTTTATTTGTCTTTTTTTTTTTTTCTTCAGTTGTTATTGTGAAACTTTTGCTCCCTATAGCGAGAAAAGTACTCCTTGCATCGCTGCTCGTCGCCACCTAACACGAAATAAAAACTAATCTTTAGTCTTTTTTATTTTATTTTTCTGAGTAAAGCTAATCTAGTCATTGGTTGACTTGGGGGACAAACAGAGAAAAATTAAAAACCAATCTGCTTGGTGAGGGATAACGTTGATCAGGCGAAGCTTCCCCAACAGTTTCCATGGAGAACTTTTCTTTTTTTTTTGTCTAAGCATTTCCATGGAGAACTTGACTTGCTGTAGAAGAAGTGTAATTATAAATCAGCACGGAAACAGCAGAAATTATCATAGCCCAACACACAGAAACAAGCTATGGTGGACATCAACTCTGCTGCTTCAAGTCCCTTGTTCACCTTATCCCTCTGCCTCTTCATCCCACTTTTCTTCGTCATCTTCCACTTCCTCTCCATTTCTCGATCTCCCTCTAAAAGTACCCCATGCCCACAATCGTACCCTATCATTGGGAACCTAATCGGCACGGTCCGCAACAGGCACCGGTTTCACGATTGGATTGCCGACATGCTCTCCCAATCCCCATCATCCACTATCGAATTTCGCAACTTTCTTGGTCTCTCCCATGGCATCTTCACCGCCAATCCCACCAACGTTGACCACCTCCTCCATTCCAGCTTCCCGAACTACATCAAAGGCTCTAACTTCAGCTACTTCCTCACGGAGCTCCTTGGCGATGGAATCTTCAACGTCGACGGTCATCTCTGGACTTTCCAGCGCAAGATTGCGAGTCATGAATTCAAGACCAAATCTCTCAAACACTTCATCTCGGAGGCCGTCAGTTCCGAAATCTCGGATCGCCTCATTCCTTACATCTCTGCCGCATGCGACGAGAAAAGAGTGATCGACCTCCAAGACATATTACAAAGATTCACTTTTGATAGCATATGCCACGTCGCGTTTGGTGTGAACCCCGCGTGCTTGACCTCTGACAACATATATCAAAATCTTCCCAGCTTCAACTTTGTCAAAGCTTTTGATGATGCTGTGGACATAAGCGCATCAAGGTTTCTGTCACCGTTTTCCTCTTTATGGAGGCTGAAAAGATTTTTCAACATAGGCTCCGAGAAAAGATATAAAGAAGCCATAAAAGTGATCAACCACTACGCCATGGAGATCATTCGGTCCAAAGAAGGGGATTCTGAAGAAACACGTAAAGATCAAGATCTGCTGTCGAGATTCATGTTCTCCAGCTTGAACGTGTCCTTTCAAGATGAAGAACACAAGGGGAAGTTCTTGAGAGACATAGTCCTAAGTTTCATACTCGCGGGAAGAGACACGACATCCACGGCCTTGACATGGTTCTTCTGGCTGATATCCGGCCATCCGCGCTGCGCGCGTTTAATCCAGACCGAGTTAGCGTCGGTGCCGGAAAAAGAGCAGGGGATTTTCAGCTACGAGGAGCTTAAGAAACTCCATTATCTACACGCAGCTATATCCGAGTCCCTGCGACTATTCCCACCAGTACCGTTCAACTCAAGAACAACGGTCCACGATGATGTTCTGCCAGATGGGACCCACGTGAGACAGGGTTGGTTCGCCGATTACTCGGCTTACGCAATGGGGAGGATGGACAAGATCTGGGGAGATAACTGTAGGGAGTTTATTCCCGAGAGGTGGTTGGACGATAATGGGGTCTTTCAGCCGTCCGATCAGTTTCGATTCCCAGTATTCCATAGTGGGTCCAGGATTTGCTTGGGGAAGGACATGGCTTACGTGCAAATGAAGTCGATCGCGGCGGCCGTGATGTATGAGTTCGATATCTTGGCTGTTGACGGCGGTGCGAGTGCAGAGAAGATGATGAACCCACCTTACAGGCTATCGCTGGTGCTCAAGATGAGGGGTGGATTGCCTGTGAGGCTGAGGAGGAGGCAACCATAGCTAGCTCACTACAAGAAAATCTGGCTTCCTCGACGATGGCGTCCGTAACTGAAAATACCAAAAGTCGTCACAGAAGATCAGCCGCCACGGAACGAGGTCGTCAAAGTGTGGTCGACTCTGCCTCGTCAAGATAGCACCGATTCGACGACATAAAATCTCCATCAGCACAGATCCATCGGCGTCGACGGTCAATTTCGTTGGGGAAGTTAAGAGCTTCGTCGCTGAAGACTTCGGTTAATTGGACGAGTTGGTCGCGTTTGACCCTTCGCCGACGATCCATTTCGTGAACGCTTTCATTTTTTTTTTTTTTCAATTTTTTTCAATTTTTTTCGTCGATTTTTATTTGGGATGGCTGTTTGTTATGTATTTTCTTTGGGTCATTGTAGCTTCCTCTGTTTTTGGGTCAGTGATCATTATGGGATATTCATATCAGCTTGCTCTATTCTCACACCAGAAAAAGGAAAGAAATCCGAATGAGAGATGGATCTGAAAAATTGACTCTTATAAATATATTCTTTACCTACATGGTAAACAACCAAAAAATATGCATTAGAGGCGGTTGAGCAGACACGTCGTTGGCAGGACACAGTAATCAACCCAAAGTGACTTCTTAGCAAATCTTTCTTTGGGAAGGAATTTGATTTTATGAAATTGTGGGGGAGATAGAAAGTTACAGCAGACGCCCGGAGGGGAAAGAAAGTTGTGTCTGCTGCTTGTTGAGGAAAGGTCTATGAATGGTAGGCTATCTATTGCATCATCGGCTTGTTCCAGTCAAACAACGACAGCCTTAAAGTGCTTATAATGGAAACACAAAGCATTACTTTTGCGGCGGACATCCAAATTTTCATATGGTATGACTAGCTGCCCCGACATATGTTCTTTCAGCAAATAATTTAGACTTTGAATGAAGAAACGGGCTGGTAAGAAGACATATGTTCTTTCAGCAAAGCAAGGTTTCAACTTCTTCTGTGGGCTGAAACCTTGCACAAGAATATGGTAGTGTTTATAAATTAAGATGTTTTAGAAATTTTAGAAATGCTGTGAAAATTGAGGTAAAGTAGATATTGACTTTTAAGAAAAACAGTGAAAGGTTGAATTTAAGCGAATTTTTTTCTATTTATTATAATAGAAATAAGTGATTTGAGAGTGTAAGAAATGATTTTGAAAATTTTTATTATTATTTTCTTAACCATAATTTTTAGTTAGTTATATTTGTATTCTTGTTCCAAACCATTATCTTCCCGGGAAGCAACTGTCCTATTATGTCAATGAAAAATAAAGTCCAGAACGAACATTTGCATTTTACAGTTATATGCAAGAAAATAGGAATTTCCCATAAAATATCCTAACGCACAGCATGGCCAGAATTCGATCTTCAGTCCGTCTTTATCCCTTTTTTGGCCAAGAAAATTCCCATGTAAATAATATATATATATATATCAGTAGAGTTATTCCCAAATCTTCAACATTTCAAGTCATTTCAGTAATTTTCCTTCTAAAATCACACAATATAAACTAAGTCCTCAAATCCGCTGCCCTGCCTTATAAAACATAACATAAGGAAAAAAAAAAAAAATTCCCGAAACAGAAAGAAACCTAATTACCAGCTAAAAGCATCACAATTAGATTAAGAGGAAAATCCTAACCTCTTGGGACGTAATTTTACAGGGTAGAATTTCATGCGTTCTCTTTTCTCAAGGGAAAGGAGGTGCCATTAATTTTCTGGCCCAATAATTATTGTTGTGAAATTTTAATGTACTCACAAGCGCACGAACCGTACTGAAGTATAGTTAGGCAAGCATGAGGTCAAACCCAGGGACTTGTAAAAACTCGGGAAAATTAACCAAACCTCAACTAAATGAATCCTAATCTAGTTCAGAAAGATAGTTTTTGTTTCTGAAATTAAATAGCACTAAAACCAAAACTAATCCAAACAAAGAAAACAGTTACTCCAATACTCGAAATAAGAAAACAATTAATTAAACAAGACAAACAAAACAAATCTGTAAATTATCAAGAGAGAGGAATTAAGGTTTTCAGAATCCACCTTGCTAATTCATAACAACAATTATTCATGATCATTAGATTTTTCCCAAACTACTGCATGATAATCTAAATTCAATCTCGTTACCATGAAAAATATTATCATCAAAGTTCACATATAAAAATCTAAAACATGTTCTTCTTCGCTTAAAAATATAGAATTAAATCATCTCCTGTATAAGTTGAAAATAAATCACAAAAGATATTCAATTCTAAAATCAAACAATTATAATCCAAACAATCAATTGAATCAGACTATTCTAAATCATGAGAAAAACATGATTGAACTCATATTTAGAAAATCATCTTGATCAATTCCTGTGAAGCAAGAACAATTTAATCATTAAAGAATACATTCATGGGAAAAATTCAAGTCTCATGAATAACCATTGATAATCCTCAACAAGTTTTCATCCTCAACCTTCATTAAAAATTTAGTTACTCACTATCATGAAAACAAAATCTATAATATCACTACTAAACATTAAAAAGATAAATAAAACACATTGAATTTTAAAAGGGTAGTCACTGTGTTCTCATGAGAAGAAAAGCCAAGCAATCCATAAAAGTCCCTTGCAGCCCTGTACAGCTTTTCTCCTCTTTTTTTCTATTCGGCAGCAAGCCCCCCTCCAATATTGCGATAGGTCTTTTCTTTATAGTCATGCGGCGACTTCCTCTTTTTCTTATTTCCATCACTGCCCTTGCTCAATTTCAGCACAAAGAAAAACTCCTCTCTCCATCACGTGGTCCCTTTTAGTTAGGTTTTCTTTTCTTTCCTCCAGTCCCACGTGCTGAGACTTCTCCTCTTTATTTTATTTATTTTTTCATTCTTCTTGTCCTCACGTGCAAACTATTTCGCTTCTTTTGGTTTTGTATTTTGTATTTTTCTTTTCTTTCATTCCTCCGCTTTGGGTTCTTCACTTGGACATCTTTTGTTCCAATTTTTTCATTTGATTTCTTTGTTTGTTCAAGCCTGAATTTAACTCCTGCAACATAAATGTTCTTGCATTAATATGGCATTTTAAACTCAAGGAAATATAATTACACATTATTCCACAATTAATTAAAATGCAAGAATTAAAGTAATGTACTCATGATAATGCTTAATTTAATAAGAAGAATTATGCATATTTAAGCTATTATCAATTATATATTTCAAATAGGAAGAGTTCATATTTTCTTTTTTGTGGAATGCCCGTCGGCCGTTCTTTCAACCCAATGCATATATATTGAACCTTGAATTACTTTTTATATTGGTTCATTACTTCTAACTAAGCAAGTGCAGTACAAGACTTCATTTATATATTGATATAAATTAGATGGATTAAGAAGAATAGGGAAGCTGGTAGAACATGTACAGTTGATTACATCTGGTATGGATTGTTTTCTCCAAATTTTTTAACTAAACTTTGAGTTTCTATAACAGTTATATTTGAAAAACTATGCTCCTGGCGGGGATTATCTTTGGATACCACCTGTCAGTTCGCAGGCCCAAATCCAATACCTTACAATTCTGGTGAAGACGTATAGGGAGGTTCATGTACATGCCCCAAGGTTTTATGTGCCCTCTCAAGCCAATTATAGTCGGCTACTCACATGCTTTAAAGATTCTTAGAGAGAATTTTTGGACTAAGATATTTTAGGATTTTCTACTCAAATTGTATCATATAATTAAAAGAGAAATATACACAACATGTAGATCTCATTTTAGGTCCACTTAAAATTTTATATGAGTATCGTTAAAGAAAATTGAGTCTACATATGATGTTTTTCTCTTCTCGAAATATTGTATAATAAAATACAATTTGAGCAGAAAATTACATAGAATCGTAATCTAAGATCTTTACTCGTCCATTGTTGCCACCTAACACGAAACTTCAACCTAAGCTTTAGTCATGGTGGACTCGGGGGCAAACACAGAAAAATTAAACCAATCTGCTTAGTGAGGGATAACGTACGTTTGAGGAGAAGCTAGCTGCCCCATGTCCCGACCATTGAAAACGATCTACTTGCTGTAGAATAACTTTGACCTTAATTTTTGGCTTATATAGAACTTGACTTATTGTAAAAGAAGTATAGTTATAAAAACAGAATGGAAAGAAAAAGTCATATCATGATAGCCCAACACACAAAAACAAGCTATGGTGGACATCAACTCTAGTGCTTCAAGTCCCTTGTTCACCTTATCCCTCTGCCTCTTCATCCCACTCTTCTTCGTCATCTTCCACTTCCTCTCCAATTCTCGATCTCGCGCTAAAAGTACACCATGCCCACAATCGTACCCTATCATTGGGAACCTACCGGGCTTGCTGCGAAACAGCTACCGTTTCCACGATTGGGTTGCCGACATGCTCTCCCAAACCCCATCATCCACTATCCAAGTTCGCACCTTTCTTGGCCTCTCCCATGGCATCTGCACCGCCAACCCCACCAACATCGACCACCTCCTCCACTCCAACTTCCCGAACTACATCAAAGGCTCTCGCTTCCGCCACTTCCTCACCGAACTCCTTGGCGATGGCATCTTCAACGTCAACGGTCATCTCTGGACTCTCCAGCGCAAGATTGCGAGCCATGAATTCAACACCAAATCTCTCAAACACTTCATCTCGGAGGCCGTCAGGTCCGAAATCTCGGACCGCCTCATTCCTTACCTCTCTGCGGCATGCGACGAGAACAGAGTGATCGAACTCCAAGACATACTACAAAGATTCACTTTCGATAACATATGTCACGTCGCGTTTGGTGTGAACCCCGCGTGCTTGACCTCTGACAACATGTATCAAAATCTTCCCAGCTCCAACTTTGTCAAAGCTTTTGATGATGCGGTGGACATAAGCTCATCAAGGTTTCTGTCACCGTTGCCCTTGATATGGAAGCTGAAAAGATTTTTTAATATAGGCTCCGAGAAAAGATATAAAGAAGCCATAAAAGTGATCAACCACTACGCCATGGAGATCATTCGGTCCAAAGAACAAGAGCAAGAACAAGCAGAGGATTCTAAAGAAACACTTAAAGATCAAGATCTTCTTTCGAGATTCATGTTCTCGAGCTTGAACGTGGCCTTTCAAGATGAAGAACACAAGAGGAAGTTCTTGAGAGATATAGTCATAAGTTTCATACTTGCCGGAAGAGACACAACATCCACGGCTTTGACATGGTTCTTCTGGCTGATATCCGGCCATCCGCGCTGCGCTCGTTTAATCCAGACGGAATTAGCGTCGGTGCCGGAAAAAGATCGGGGAATTTTCAGCTACGAGGAGCTGAAGAAACTCCATTACCTACACGCAGCTCTAACCGAGTCCATGCGACTATTCCCACCTGTACCGATCAACTCAAAAGCGACGGTGCACGATGATGTTCTGCCAGATGGGACCCGCGTGAGAAAGGGTTGGTTCTCCGATTACTCGGCTTATGCAATGGGGAGGATGGACAAGGTGTGGGGAGATAACTGTAGGGAGTTTATTCCTGAGAGGTGGTTGGACAATAATGGGGCTTTCAGCCGTCCGATCAGTTTCGATTCCCAGTATTCCATAGTGGGCCCAGGATTTGCTTGGGGAAGGAGATGGCTTACGTGCAAATGAAGTCGATCGCGGCGACCGTGTTGTATGAGTTCGATATCGTGGCTGTTGATGGCGGTGCGAGTGCAGAGAAGATGATGAACCCTCCTTACATGCTATCGCTGTCTCAAGATGAGGGGTGGGTTGCCTGTGAGGCTGAGGAGGAGGTAATCAATCAACCCAATTTGTCTTCGTGTGGCTTGACTTCTAGAAAGTGAGCCCACCGCCTCAACATAGGATTAAATGCAACATGTTATTTTAAGAAGTGATTTAGTGAAGTTACTTTGGGTTAGAGTCACTTTTGGTCTTTGGTTTTGAATTTAATAAAAAAAAAAAATATATTTTGTTCCCTTTATTTTTTATCTTTGATGATATTTATACATTACATCCTAATATATTGACATTGTTAAAGTTAACATTTTTTCAATTATCCCGTTTGAATTTAAATTTCATCAAAATATGTTATCTTTGATATTTATATATTGCTTCCCTATCTTTGAGATTATTACACATTGCATCTTGATGATAGTCATGTAAGAGACACATTTTGATGAAATTCATCTAAATTGACGCCCAATTATAGTACAAAGTCCAAATAAAAAATATATATAACTTTATGGGTCCAATTTTCAAAAATAATATATCAAAGTGCAATTATAAATAAAAGATAAGGGCAAAGTGTATTTAACCAAAATAGTCCTTAAATTTTAGCAATTGATCAAGTCCTTGGTTTCTGAAATTGAGTAAAAAACAGTCGTTCTATGAGGTTGTAGTTCAAAGTTAAAGACTGATACATCATATTCAATAACAGTTCTAATTAACCAAATCAGATTCTATATCAAATACAAGAAAATAAATTTCTAAAATATTTTTTATTTTATTTTTTATTTTATCTGACGTGAAGTCTTTAGTTTGGTTAATTGGACACGTGATCTAATTTTATTGAGTAAGATCTGCCGATCCGTTAACTTTGGAAGACAAATGAAAAGACAGGTCTTTACTCCTTATCCAAACCCTAAGACCATCTACGACCAATTGCAAAATCCAAAGACCACATTTAAAACGAAGAAACGAAGGCAAAACCAAGGGACTAAAAAGTCTTTAACCCCATTATTTTTTTCTAAAAGTGAACCATTAGCTTTAAACATAGCATTAAATGAAATATAGCACTATCTATTAAAAGGGGAGGAGTTTTTCCAGAACTTAGACAGCGAAAAAACACTCAATAAAAAGTGCGTTAATTTTTATCTCTTTTGCATGTGAAGAAATTAAGTGTACTAGGAGTTTAGGCTTGAGCAATTTATTCCACTCTTTGTACTCTAATTTTTTTTAATAGTAAATTTTTTCTTGAATTTCTGTCTAAGCTTCAAAATGGAACCACTTAAATCTTAATATTTTGAATGATTGTTAATTTTGTTCTCATTTCTCTCATTACAAACTTGAATATTTATTTGCATCATAATATTAAAAAAAAAGAAAAGAAAGAACCTAGATGTTAAACATGTTTGATATAAATTTGTCACGGTTACGCAACTTATTTGCCTATTTGATAAAAAAAAAAAAAAAAAAAAAAAAAATTGCAAACTTCTAATTCAATGCTGGGATGGAGATCCCACTAACACACTTGTTGGGCCATAGCCTACGGGCCCAGCTTAGTTTCGAGGAAAAACCCTCTAGCCCATGGGCCTCATCCGTCTACACCACTAATAACCAAATCCCGAACGGTCACTCAACTCCCATCTTTTTATACCGTTGGATGTTTAAATTACTCTAAATGGAATAAACAAGAGCCTAATAAAATCCAAAACCTCTCTTCCCCTACATCCCAAAAATGCACGCTCATATAAACGAGATAAATGCATTCAGAGGTGATGCAGTGGTGCGTCTATGGCTCGAGTGGCACACAACCACTGCCTTGGGGTCTCCAGATCATCGCCAGTGATCGTCGGAACATGCCAACGACCCGTTTCTGACTCCTGCATTTGCATTAACCAACATTGCTAACCTTAAGAAACACCATAAATGAAGCACAAATGCTATCTGCATGCATTCTCAAGTAATCAATTTAAACAAGTGATTAGTAAGCATATTGTTGTCTGTTGATCATTTACCTGAATAACAATAGAATAAGGGGGAGGCATATGAAGTGTGAGCCCACAACGCGAGACCGAAACCCGAACCTGCAATTATCAACAGAAAAACAAGCTTCATTTCTTCTCCTTAGGTAAAGACAACTATGGAATACCAATCTATTTGAATCACTAGGAATACACCCCAATTCAACCTCTGAAGACTAATTTCAGTTAAAATACTGGAAAACAACATTTTGAAAGTGTATACCCGACAAACCCATTACAGGAAACTTGATATATGTCAGCTAGAATCTTCCCAGGCAGCTTAAATTGTAGTAAACCACCAGGTACCAGTTCACTTCTAGGGAAAGATAGTATCCCGATGTTAACAGATCATAGAGGATCAGTGTCAATTCGCTTGCTAGACAACAGAATCAAGGACAAGCCATCCCTTTTCTCTACTAAGATGACCCAAGCTGCAGAGCTAAACAATGCAAGCTGAAGCAGCCTACAATTGCCTCAGCTTACACATCACCATTCTAAAATACATCTCCCATGTCTTCAAACAAAAAGGTCAGCTAAAACGTATTTCTACTGCTCTCTTTCTTATTCAAGACAAAGTAGGACAAGGACTAAAACGCAGGAAACATTTTTTTGTTAAAAACTAACAAATGCCTTTTCCATGGTAAGATCCCATCTGTAATTTTTTTTTTTAATTATTGCCAAAAATGTGAAAGGCTGCATTCCAAACCCAAACCAAACAAAAAGCCTTAACTTTTTTTTAAGTATAGGAGTTGGATAGCTTTTTGTCAAGCCATCACCTCCTTAATTGTGCTTGCACATGGAATGTTTCTGTACATAAGAGTTCCTCAAAATCTAGCAGAATATCTGTTAGCAAATGCAAATTGGTATAATACCTGATGCTTTTCCTTCCATCTTGGGAAAAAGCTAGTCCCTAGCAGTTGGAACAAGTGGTCCCTCATCTCATCATTCGTCACCAGTAAACACTTACAACTTACAGCAGCATATAGCCAGTACCTGTAAGTAACAAGGGAACATATCATTCACACAAGCTAGCATAAGGTCAGAATGAGAATCAAAGATGAAATTCGGTTATGTTAATCAAAGAGAACTTATTCTGCATAACATAATAAAAAGCAACAAATATATTGAGAAAAAACTTCGGCACAACAAATACATTTTGTTAGCAACCAGAATCTACATTTATGTTTCAAATTGAACAAACTGGGGCCTACTGACCAATCATCATTTGAACCGGGAGGAGTAGCATAAAGTGCCCCAGACTTTTTCCAACTCTCTAACAACTTCTTGTTATTAGGATGCTGAGCAGGACCACCAGTCACACGATTCTTATGCAAAATAATAAGGGGCAATCTCTTCGAAGGACTCATTTGACGTAGTTGTTTTACAACATTATTAAGCTACAACAAAAGGAGTTGATAAGCATCTCATTCACAGATTCTCTATTGAAGGAGGTTAAAGACAAGAGTACCATAAAGCTTGTTCTCAGCATCCTGCTCACCTGGAAAAAGCTAAAATCATGCTGGTTAGTAAGACCCACATTGGCACCATCTACGACTGCATCAAATGGACCCCGCTGCTGAAGCCACTCCTGAATGAGTTCATTCTAAGTCATCAGGATGCCACTGATGACCACTGTTTGCATTTGCTTCATGAAGCATGCAAAAGTAGCAAGTTTTTCAACAGTTCACAAACAGGATAGCATTATATGCATACAGAGCATCTCAAAACCTAGATTTGGATAGTAACAAGCAAGATGCAAAAATCTTTCCTGGTTTCAGAAGCATAGATAGTGAAATAAATAGCCACATGCATGTTGGAGAAAAACTAGGCAGACATTATTTGTACCTGGAACTGAACAAAATCGGCCCGAACCTCTTTATGGCAAGCCAAGTTGGTTAATGAGGAAGCAAAAATTTGCGTCTCCTTTGGATCAATATCGATACAAACAAGCTTTTCGCCACATGTACGACAAATGCCGGTCCCATCCATTTGAGTCCTTGTCACCCTCCAATCCCCACTGCCGAGCCACCCCAGGCCATGCCACCCTCCACCTCCCCTCACAATCCCTTCCCTCACTTTACACACATCCCAAGTCTCCTCCCCTACTTTTGCCGCCTCTTCACATCTAAACCAATTCTCAATAATCCCAACAGTTGACTCTGAGACCTGCCTCACCATGGCTCGCAATCGGTGCATCATCTCATAAACCTTGTCTGCCCTCCCAGTATCAGCACTAACTTTCAAAATGGCAGAAAGCTCAGCCTCCTCGGCCACTATCCCAGATGCGACCATATCGGCATCAACTTCGTAAGCTCTATCTGCCATTCCCTTCTTGCAAAACCCAAATAAAGCTGGGCCATATGACCTCAACTTGGGCATAATACCAAAGCCCCTCATCTGCCGAACCAAATCGAAGGCCATTTCAGGGTCTTCCTTGGCAGTAGCAATCCTCGCCGCACTAGTAAAAGTAGCCTCATTGGGCACGACATTTTCCAGCACCATCTGCCGCAATATCTCAAAACCCCTCTCTAGGCCCAAATTTGGATCTGAAGAAGAGCACAAGTACAGCAATACATTGTAGTGGCATTGGCTAAGCTGGACCCCACTGTGGCGTGCCTCCTCATAAAACCGAAGTGCTTCAACCAGATCGCCTCGCTTTGAGCACATATCTAGATTATGTTTAAGCACTGCTTCTGGCGATTCCCGGCGTGCTTTTTTCTTGGCTTTGTTAGAAAGCGTAGGATTGGTGTGCAATGAAGGTGAGGAATCATGAACTGGTGGAATGGCAGTAGCAGAGAGATTAGAAAGATAACGATGATATATTTTGTTGATAGATAAGCAAGAGAAAGATGCCTTGGCAAGTATGGGTTTGGTTGATAAAAAACCAGTGGAGTGGCAGTGGAGAAGTGGACGGTGAGTGTTGCTACAGTGGTCTACAAGTGGGAATTTGGTAAAGAAGGTTAAGAGAGGAGAGGGTCGGGAAAGTGAGGACATAACTAGAAGCGGCTGTCTACACAGCAATCCTACCATTGGCAAATGATATACCAAATCTATTACTGCTGGACACAATTTTCCATCTATTTCGCATATCTCATATCGGAGAAGCTAAAAACATAAACGCTTTGGTGGAGATGTTTAGGGTTTTTCCATTCCTGCAAGACCACTGTGTCACAAGGATGAGAAGCGCCCTTGAATGTAACAACTCTAAGGCCACGCAGTTCTCTTTACGGAGAAGCTCTTATCCATCCACCAATCAGCCCACTATTTGTAAGGTAACAATACAAAACACCTTAAAAAAACAAAGACGCTTGAATCAAGAAATTAATCATAAGCAATATACAGGAAAAAGAAATATAACTCAACGATAAAATCAATATCAACGGTGTTACTAAAGTCAAACTCCTTAACAGACAAGTTTCACACTAGGCACAAAACCTCCCCTCAAAATTAAAAAAAAAAAGAAAAAAAGAAGAAGAAGAAGCAAAATTTCCACTTTTCTTCCAATTCTCTAAACTCACTAGCAATACCCCCCCAAACTATCATCCTTGAAACATTACACTCTCGAATTACCAAACATAGCCTATTTTTCATCCGTGAACCTGGTCAAATCTTAACTGAGTGTGCACATAGCAAAAGTTTTGGTATTTGAGGTTGCAGTATATCAAGGTGGCCTATTATTCGTCCACATTAACTGCCCTATAATGATTAATTTTTGAGTAACATAAATTGCTCCATTCAGAAAAATATACAAAAGCAGTTACGGGAACATCAAAGAAAATAATAAGAAATCAATTGGGGGTTTTCCAGCAAAGCTGTCTCCTCTAATTCTGTTTCTTATTTTATATCCATGTATAAATTTCCCATGTTAAAGCTGGGCTCAGTGGGCTGATTTGAACAAGCCACTAATATACTGGTTAAAATAGTTAAAGTGGGTTTAATCCCATCCTCCTTCATCCTTCCAAAAAGTAAAATGCATGATCTCCGATCAACTTTTAAACTGTACCCAGCAATCATGGAATTCCATGCAACAAGAGTCTTTCTTGGGATATGCTCAAAAACCTCTATAGCCATGTCTAAACAACCAACCATACATGTCCACAAGCACAGAGCTGATGAAACCATCCAACACAAACCCTTCTCTCACCAACTCCATGTGAATCTTCTCCCCTCTTTCCAAGTCAAAAAGCCTTCCACATGATGAAATAACAGTTGTTAGTGTCACCGAGTTAGGCTCAAACCCAGAACCTCTCATTCTTTGAAAAAAATTCCAATGCTTTTTTTCACTTGCCCATCTCGATAATAACAAGAAATCACAGCACCGCATCCCTCTCAGGCATTTCATCAAATAATTGTATAGCATATTCAAAGCATTGCACTTAGCATACATGCTCACAAGAGCACTGGCAACAACAACATCAATTAGAGAACCGGTTTTTATCAAATGGGTATGGAGCATTTTCCCGACTCTACATGATCCACCACAGGCCTTGAGAATGCTGGGGGTAAGTGTAGCTATTGGTTTTACATCCGTGTATTGCAATAACCTCCTATACAGCTCTAGTGCTTTAGTGAACCTGAAGAGTTGGTATAAGCAGCCATGAGGTCATCTCTACAAAGAAATGTCTAATGGGTTCTCAATAGTTTGAAAAACAAGCTTCGCAGAATCATGCAAATGGCAAGACAAATAATAGTTGATGAGGTTTTTGCAAATGGCAATGTTTGTTTGCAAGCCTTTTCTTGAATGTCTTAGAAAGTTATTCATGCTTTCAAGAGAGAGTAAAGCTTTATGGTATCATTCAGGAGTAAGTCTAAACAATCTCGTGAGTTGAAGTTCAAGGTCAGATGAGTACCTTATACCGAATAGCCCTAATAGCAATACCAAAAAGGTGAACTCACAAACCGTTCCGCCACAATTACACAAGTAGAAGAGTGGGTAGTGTCTAGACAAGGTGCTGGGCTGGAATACACTTGTAGAGGTCAAATTTTCGTACATGCTATACCAAAAAGTCCTTGAAAACCCCAGACAATAAATTGGAAAAAACTATGCAATCAAAGAAAAACAAACAATACCCAAAGCACTATTGAAGGCCAAAACGAATAGTGAAGTTTCAACTTTCAGGAATCTCGGTGGAAATAAGAAAAAAAAAAAAAAAAGAGATTAGTGTTTATAGGGCAGTGGCCGCATTACCAACGGCGCCACCGACAGGGCCTCCGACAGCAACACCGGCTGTCCCACGAGCCAGGCAGCTATCCCTTGCAATCGACAGTTGAAATGAACGTTTTTTGTGCGTGGTTATTTTATTTTTTGTTGGTTGGTCGTTGGATTTGGTTTTAGTTTCTAGCCGTGGGCGTGTGTGCGCCTCGAGAAAGAGATACGGCGCAGGCGGTGACCTGTGAGGATTGGGAAGGTCGACTGTTGAAACCCCTCAAAAAGGTGAAAAAGAACCAGAAAAATACAAAATTAAAATAATAATTTTTCCGTTGCCGGGAATCGAACCCGGGTCTCCTGGGTGAAAGCCAGATATCCTAACCGCTGGACGACAACGGATTGGTCAGAGGCTTCTATGTTTAATACTATAAATCGTTTAATGAACCTTGAAAATGTAACACACAATAACGTCTTTCACCATGAGAAGACAAGATTAACAATACACCTCCGAAAAACAAAAAAAGGACAAATAAAGAGAGATTAATAATAACACACATACACACACATATAAATATATATATATATATATATAAATCTACGACGTAATACTTCCAATCGTTATGTCCTACTACTTTTTTTCATTATATTTCATAAATTTTTCCATACCAATATAACGAGTTTTTATGAAAAAATGCATTAAGGTCCATCCAAGTTTAAGGGTGTTTTAATCAAAAGAAATTGTTTTTGCTGTTCTTATTAGATGATGATCTCTACCAGTCGTACGTAGTTAGGTACGTAGTGTTACCCAAGTCTCAGGTTGTCTGTAGATTATTTTCTGGCACATATCAATTAGACTAATTAATACATATTCTCATATATATATATATATATAACTGCTCCAAAAAAGAAAAAAAACAACAAGGGTATAAGTATATAACCTTGTAGGCAATATATTGGCTCTAGTTGTATATGCACTAATGGACTAACACAATGGTTAATATTCATGCTATCAAGCCATGAGAAAAACATCTATACAAATTCTACAAATACGTCTGTGGCGAAGCCAAGGGGGCCTCCAAAATTAAGAATTTTTTATTTTTTAAATTTAGGTACTTTTAAATTTCATTTTGAATGAAGCAGGTGCACTAGTTATAATTCCCGAAGACTAACAGTCAAATCTAAGCTGTATATTTTTTAGAAGGTAAATTCATTATTTAATTGAACTAAAGTATCAATTTTACCATTATATATCAATTTCATTGAAATAAGATATTTTTAAGGGTAAATTCGTCATTTTATTGAATTAAAAAAATACCAATTAACATCCAAATTAATGACATGGCAGATAAAGTGTATAAGAGTGGTTGTTGAGAGATGATTAAATGTCTAGAGATCAATAGTTTCAAATACAATGAGTACAATAAATATTTTTTTAATTAGACTATAAATTAAGGGGAAAAATCTTAGTTAGCCCTGTATTTATAGCGCAAAATCAATTTTGTACCTGTTATTATACAATTTGAGCTCTTTATCTTTTGAAAATCATCAATGTACACCTCTGTTCAAATTAGGCATTAAGTCAAAGCATGAAAATTATCGAAATGTCCCTTCATGACAAAATTTTAAAAAATAAATAAAAATATTTAAAATATAAGAAATAAATTAAAAATAAATAGATAATTGAAATAGAGTTTCAATAGTTTTATTTAAAAAATATTTTTATTTTTAATTTTTTTAGTAATTTTGTCTTGGAGAGGTATTTCGGTCATTTTACATACTTTTCCGTCTTCTTTAATGCCTGATTTGGACGGGTGTACAATGATAATTTTCAAAAGATAAAGGGCTCAAATTGCTGGTTTGATAATAATGGGTAAGAAATTAATTTTGCCCTATAAATACGAAACTAACTATGACTTTTCTCCGTAAATTAATCTCAACCACTTTAAAGAATACACGCAATATCTCAAATCGAGGAGAAAATTGGACATATCTTTAATTGATGTCGGAATAAATCTAAATTATATTAATCAGCTAAAAACACATCTGTTCTCTTTACTTTAGGTTCAATAATTCTTTTAGACACAACTACGAGGTCGGGAATACCATGTAATGTCCAAATTAATATGACCATGCTCTATGCACCCATGATCGATCCACGTTGCTTTAAATTTTCTTAGGTGATTTGTGTAGCAGTGTAACTTACGGTAATAAGTCCAGGTCATTTAGACGAGTTGATACTTTGCACATTTTAATTATATCAGTCTTGAAACTTTATATATTAATCTATTATTTTTATCACATTACATTTACCGATTATTGTTTTAAGAAACTTTACACTCTCTTTAAAATTTTCCATTCAATTATGTAGACAACGCACAACTTTTACCGGCTTGATTTTTTTTCCATCAAATTGTTCTCGTTTTATCACCCTCATTGGCTGAGCTGATGACAATCAGAATTCCCAAACTATCACCCTTATTGGTTGAGCTGATGGCAATAAGAATGGCTACAGGTGAAGCATCTTCAAGACATCTAGAGCGAGCTATTTTTGAAAACCATTCTCTTCTTGCAATCTTGGGTATTACGGACCCTTCCATTGTGATCTCGGCTCTCTGGGTGCTACCATTATAGTTATTTGTGAAATGTCTCTCAATGAGCTTTTTTAAAGTTTCTCTCAAGTGCTAGAGCTCTTCTTTTAAGACTCAGTTTCACGCCAAGCAAATTAAGTTACGGATAGCTTGGTTAAGTGGTAGGTTTCTAGGGCCTTTTTTTGGGGATATTCCTCCTTCTAGTTTACCGGTCTTCTTAATTAAGACTCAGTGACTTTTTTACAGCTCCTTGAGGGGGTGGCCCTTTTGTTTTCTCATTTGAATGAATTTTGTTGTTTAGAAAAAACAAAAACAAAACACACACACACACACACACACACACAACTTTTTTGAAATTTTTTTCACAAATACTTTTTGATAAACTCTAATAAAAAAATTTCAACAAAAAAAGTTTTTGGCCCATCCAAACATAGGCTGAATGGGAAAAAAAATTTTATGGTCATCATTTTAATTTTTTGATAATGACCTTTTTGTGAGGATAAAATCGTAAATTTAGATGATACAAAATCTATTTCTATCAAAATTGATGGAAAATTTTTAATGTAGAGTGTAAAGTGTCTAAATTAATAATTACAAATATAATACGATAAAAAATAATAGTTGAAGTGTAAAGTTTCAATATTATAATTATATTTATCCCTAAAATTATTATACCATAATAATTGAAGCTGTTATGAAATCCGAAGACAAAAGTCTAAAGATATTGATCAAAATATGCGTTATAAACGCACCTTCAGGCATGTTCTCTCTCCATGTTTTCTTGAATTAAACATCAGCAAAAGCCAAAAGAAGGAATTGGTCCTCCCCTATTTTTTCTAATAGGGGAGACAAAGAACTTTCAAAGTCGTCCCTGTAAGATATATTTGCCGAAGCCTCTCGGAACCTTCAGAGCATTTACCCTGAGCCATGGCCCATCTTTTTTTATTCTTGTAATCTTCTCCGTCTTTGTCCTCAGTTGCGAGACTCTTCAGTCATACTTTAGCGTCTCCGCTTCACTTTTGCAGCTCACATATTCTAAAAATACTCACATATTCGTATTTAACTTATACCTAAGGAGTTTATTTATAGTGGACAAAGATTGAAGTTATCAAATGTGGAGTCAATGTGGTCTTATATTAAAATCTAAAGTTTTAAATGTATTAAATTATAATTCGTTACCCGTGTTTCTTCTGAGAGCATTTTTACTCTATTCTAACATTTTGGTTAGAATAGAAAACCAATTTAATAAAAAGTCAAAAAATATCTCTAACAACTTATCTATTCTAATAATTTTTAACAAAAAAATTTAACACGTGAACAGTAATTCTCTATTGTTAGAGAACCACTGTTCACTTCACTATGCTCTGTCTTGTCTTTTTTTTTTTTTTTCTTCAACATTATTTATTTTTTCTTTTTTTCCACCAGACCTTTAAAACAAATATTCAAAAATATAAATATTAAAAAAAAAATAATAAAATATTTAAATAAAATAATAAAAATAGACCGTTAAAATAAAAAAATTAATTGGGGTATTTTAAAAAATTGAAAGTTAAAATAAAAAAATATATTTTTTAATTAAAATAAAAAACTAAATTTAAATATACGGCTAGAAATGCTCTTACATTCATAATTGCCTGCGCTCTTACATTGAGAATTGCTCGCGTATTTACAGAGGACAGTGTCTGCCATGGCAGCAACTATTACTGCCTTACAGCCACGTGGCAATTTAGATTGAATTTAACTTTCTTATGATTCAAGAATTTCAAGAGAAATTTTAACTGGTTTTTTTAAAGTTAAAAAGCATCAGCCGTGGCTAACGCTTTACTTGAACTTGAGTATACAAAAAGAGTTTCGAGAGCAATTTTAACTGGTTTTTTTTGAAGTTAAAAATAGAGACGTGGCTAACGCTTTACTTGAACGTGAGTACACAAGATCTAAAATATTGATCAAAATATGTGCTATAGATGCACCTTTACGCATGTTATCTCTCTCTGTTTTCTTTTGTTAGATTAAACATCAGCAAAACAGGCAAAAGAATAATGGATCCCCCACCTTTTTTTTTATTAAACTGGGGAGACCAAGACGTTTCAAAGTCGTCCTTACCGATGTGAACAGATCTTGGGCTAATGACTCTAGTCTATCCTCTTGCACGTTTTTACCTATCAGTTTCAACCACCTGCTCTGAAAGCTTAATGTTTGCCGAAGCTCCCCGAACCTTCAGAGCATTTGCCGCGCGCCATGGCCCATCTTTTTTTTTTTTTAATGTTCTCCATCTTTTTTCTTATTTGCGAAACTCTTCAGTCCTCACACTTCAGCGTCTCTGCCTCAGTTTTCCTCTGTCTTTGTCTGCTTTCCCTTCTTCGTCTACCCATTACTGTTCACCCTCTTCTCTCCCACAAGCAGATCGATAATCCAGACAATCTAGACATATCAACGTGAAGCACAGCTGACTACAGTCCAGTCGTCGCTACTCGCTACGCTTTTGACAGGTGATTTTACTGGTAATCTCACCCAATCAACTCGCTTTCACTACCTTTCCTCAATTTTGTTCTACTTAATATGGTTGAGCTTTTCCCTGAAGTCTTCCTACTTACTTTTGGCTTTTAGTTGTGGCAAAGGAATTCGTTACGGCTTTCTATTGAAGGTGATAGGATTAAGGTGAGGGGTCTTGGTCTGGGGCACTTTTACAGGGGATCTGATACCAGATTCGGGGAGGGGAAAGTCCAGCTGCAGCTCATAAATTCCAAAAATACTCACATATTTGTAGTAAACAAAGAATAAAGTTATCAAATGTCGGGCCAAGATATTAAAATCTGAAGGTTTTAAACGTATGGAATTATAATTCCTCAATCCCATTGGTTACATATCTGGTGTTCATGTTTCTTCTTGGGAACTGCTTGCATATATATCGAGAACAGAGTTTCTGCCATGGTAGGGACTATTTGCTGCCCCTGAGGCACACAGCAGTCTATGGTGCTGTCGTAATGCATACTTTGTTCTTCTCTGCTTTTGTTTCTTTTTTCTTTTTGGTTTTCTAAGCACCATTTTGTTCTCTGCTTGAGTCGAAGTGTTCTATATCACTGTGAGCTTTTACTATTACTTCTTTCTTTCTTCTAAGCTATATATATTAAAATTTTTTTAAGGCTATATATTGTCGAGAAACTCTGAACTTGCTGTAAAAAATGAAAGGCAAGGTGGACATGGCAAATTCAGACTCGGAGGAGTACCAGAAGCGGTTGGAGAATGCAGCAACTGCTCATTTGGTAGCAGCTACACTCATTACTACTGTGACCTTTGCAGCAGGCATTACCATCCCTGGGGGTTTCGTAGGTAATGACGGCACACACCCAGGCTCTGCAATATTGAGGAGTAGCGCTGCTTTCGTGGCATTTGTTATTTTCAATACCACATCCTTGGTATTCTCCAGTTCCGCTGTCTTGATTCACCTACTAGTGCCATTGCTACCTAAACCTGAATCGCGTGCCAATTTTTCAATGGTGGCCTGGTTGTTTATTTTGGTGGCGATGGTAACAATGGTGGGGGCATTTGTGACAGGTTCGTATGCTGTGTTAGCGCATTCCGCAGGTCTTGCCATTGCCTCTTGTGTCATTGGATTATCTTTCATTCCAATCCTCTTCCTTATAGTTGTTAAGTTTTATAGTTATTTTTAACATGTTGGTTTAAAAGACGAGGTTTAAGATTCAATCTCTCTTAACATTGATTTGGTGTGGTTTTTTCATATATTTTTTAGTGAGTTCCTCCATTAATGGGGGGCTGCCACATGGTTATTTATTTAAGGTGTAAATGTATTTTGAATTCTCCGGTTATGGGTTCTTGAGACTTTACATTCTTATCTATTAATATCGTATTGCTCCTACTAATTATTACTTTAAGACACTCTGCATCTTCTTTTAAAATTTGACGGAAATTGATTTTTTAACTTCAAAAATTATGATTTTATTCTCAATAAATGGTCAAAGTCAAAAAATTATTTTTTATTCAAAGTAGCAGAAAATCCTAATGAAATGTATATTGTTTGAAATCAATAGTTGATGAGTATAATATATTAAAAATCATATATTGGAGTATAAAGTATCAAAATCCCTCTAGTTCAAGATTGTAAAATATATTTAACCGATAACCAAAATGTAAGAAGATCATGTTTTATTATAATAAAAATTATAGTATATTGTTAAATGGATAATGAGGATGATATTTTCTAATTTATTATCTGAACTTGTTGTTCGCGTATAAATTAATATAAGGAAGACTACAAAATAACGTTTATGGATAAGAGCTGTAACATCGAAAGATCAAGACAGGTACCAATTAGTAAAAGGTTGATCTTGCAAGACATTTAACAAGACTAGAAAAAACTCGTGACTCGTCTAAATCTGAGAACATAGTCGAGAATCTCATTGATCAATCTAGAGTGGGTAAGATGCCCTTCACACTGATTACAAAACCTCACCGCTTACGACATTGGGGAATATCTGAAGGGAATCTGAGACAGTATAGAGCAGACGCTTGCTTATTCATACATTGGGGTCATCAGAAGCAATCATCAGAGTGCATCATGAGATGCTAATAGTTTATTATAAGAGATGACAAATAGTTAAGGGGGTACAAATTTAACCTTTTTTTTTTTTGTTAATTGCCGAGTTATCAGTCCAACGACGTCGGTCCAAGTATTTGCTTACTCCATTTTTTTTTTTTTGGTATCTGGGTCATTTTCCTTTCTCCTGTATCTTTTTATGCAATTCGTTCATCATTATTTATGTGACAATGTCTTTAATTTGCCTCGAGCATCACTCACCCCATTTTCCTCTCTCTGCCTCTTCTGCTCTGCTTCTTTCATTCTTCCTTCGTCTTGTCTCTCTTAATTCCAATTACAAACGTATCCACCCTCAAGCCCTCAATCCAAATAATCTAGACACGTTTATCGTAAGCACAACCAAGCTAAGTGAAATTCATTGTCGACACCCTTTGTATATATTGTGGAGTCAACAGATTATCTCAATAACTTGTTCTGTTTTGGGCATGCTGGAAAAATAGTTTGACGCTTGATTCGGGCAGTGTTTCTTTTTTCGAGAATACAAAAATCATGTACGGGAAAGAAATTTCTTGTTCGGTCAAATATTTATTGAGAAGAAATGAATGCCCAGGGAGTCTTCTAGTAATCTTTAATGTAACACATATGGACACCATTAAAATCGAAGTTTAAGACTTTAATTAAGTTTAGGCCCATTATTCTACATTAATCATCTACACTTCTTTTTAATTCAGTGAAATACTAATAAGATCACCGTTACTCTAGTACACTGGACATTAGACCTACATTTGGCTCATCAATAGCAATCCTCATTCGTCAGAGTAATTTGATGGTGCTACTATATATTAGGTTCCTTGTAACTATATATGTATCGACACACTTTGGACCAAATAGGAATTCCATTCAAATTCAAAAATATTGAGGTGATAATAAGAAAAACAATTAAACGAAAAGTATGGTCAGTTGTGTATAGAAAAGAGAAATTATGTCGAGCTTACGCTTTGCATGAGAGGGGAATGACATTGTTTCCATGCGCTTTTCTTTGTCCAAAGTCAATGGGTTACTATTTGTTGTGTTGGTGAAATGGCCTAATGAAGCATAAATAATGTATTAATTGCAGAACACCAAGCATGGATCCTATTTTCTATAATGCTGCAGTGAACGGTGACATCGAGAATTTCAAAAAAATCGAGCAGCCTCTCAACTCCTTACTAACACCAAGCAAGAACACAATTCTTCATATTTACATCACAAGCCTGATCAGAATCAACGACAAAGTTTGTAGAAGAACTTCTCAATATCTGTCCTTCACTATTATGGAAAACCAACGCGAATGACGAAACTCCATTACATCTTGGTGCAAGGTATGGGCATATTAGCATATCAAAATCCTTGATTGAACAAGCAAGCACTCTCCCTCAAGACCTCGAAAGTGGAACTGAATCGCGTATGAAGATGCTTAGGATGATGGACAAAGAGAAGAATACGGCCTTGCATGAGGCTGTGCGCTTTGGTCACATTGAGGTGGTGAAACTATTGATCCATGAAGACCCAGGTTTGTCACAATTTGCTAACAATGACGGTGAGACTCCACTTTACATGGCTATTGCGAGAGAGTTTCCCATTGTGGCGTTCGTAATAATTCTAAGTACTCATGAATTACAAGCTTGTGGTGGTCCTCTCGATAGAACAGCTTTGCACGCAGCAATAGTGCTTCAAGATAATGGTAATGCCTATTTATTTTTCACTAAACTAGCTTTTGGAAATCTAGCGTGCATGTTAATTTGGTATGTTTCTTTTAGTAACCTTTCTACTATAGTAAGTAAATAGAAAATTGAGTCGCCCTTATCCTTCATTTACTTTGTAACTTATAGAGAAGATATCTTTAGACAAAACGTTTAGTTATATTCTAATTTTAGAAATATTGGTTTATTGAATTATATGATGGGAGTGTAGACAAATAATCAAGTTTGTTGTTATTATACGAAATTGTAGACATGTCATAATTAGTCAGACCTAGAAAGTTGGATTAACATTATTATATAATGTTTAATTTTTTAGATAATAATTACATCTTCATGTTTGTATTGTTTTAGAAGTTATCGAAAAACTTTTAGAAAGATTCGGAAGTCTAACTAAACAAGCGGATCAAAGTGGTTGGACTCCGCTTCACGTAGCAGCAGCTATGGAGGCATGGCATATGGAGGAAATAGTAAAGCAACTACTGGAATCTGATAGACACGTGGCATACATGAAAGATGCAACGGGTAGGACACCTCTTCATCTTATAGCTTATGAGTGTAAATATACCACTCATCCCAAAAGCTTAAGCTGATAGGAAGAGGAAGATTCATTATTTAAGCCATATTCTCTAACACTCCCTCTCACATGTGGGCCGGATTCTCCTTTAATTAGGAGGCTCAACACGTTCAATATTTAATTAAAATTGAGAAAGAGGAAGATTTCATTATTTAAGCCATATTCTCTAACAATGAGGGCAGTGAGTCGGTGATGGAACAGATTATATCAAGTTGTCCAGATTGCTGTGAAGTGGTTGATGAGAGAGGCTGGAATTTGTTTCATTTTATCATAAACAGCCCTTTGGATTATAATAGAAAGGAAAAAATGAAGGTGGTCCTTACAAATCGGTCAGTGAGCAAGCTTTTGAATGAGAAGGATATTGACGGGAAGATATGGAAGACATAAAAGAGAATCTCATGGACCACAATAGAGTTACAAGATGGCGCTCGACAAACAAAAGCTCACTGCTTACGACATCCTTTTCTGTGGTGCGAAACATATCAATTTGCCATGTGCCGTATTACATGTGTAGCTCGACGTCTCTTTTTCCTTTCTTTCCATTTGCAATGTGCATATACAACTTATCACATTTATTTCCCTGGTCTTTAGCTAATTCCCTTTGTAAGCACACGTGTGATATGTACATATATTGAACCATCAAGTCAATGCAAACCTAAGGAATGCTATATATCCACTCAAACTCTCTCTTAACAAATGTCTTGTTGGAAAACTTAAAATAATTTAAAGTATGATCTTAGTTTTTATATCATGTCCGAGCTAGTTTTAATTGTCTTTTGCCTTTTCAAAATGAGGTATTTCAATTATTTTATCTTCAATAAAACTTGAAATAAAATTCAATATCTATTTATGTCATTGTACTGAAAACAATTATTAACTTGAAGATTTTCACGTATCTAGTTATCTCTTGAAGATTTTTATGATGACATATAGATGATGAAAAACTTCTAATTCATTTGTAATTGTATGACTTCTCTACACTTACAATTTCACACAATAAACATTGCAGAGAGTAAATATGTCAATAGTGCATTTGGGGGAATCAATGTTCTATTATATCCGACATTGGAGAATGATTACGGCAAGAGAATAGAAAGCCTAGTTAAAGATGACATAACTAAGAGGAAGGAGAAGGAAAAACAAAAGAAGGAAGAGTTGGTGCAAGTAGCCGGAGTCCATTTTGTAGTGGTTACACTCATTACAACTGTGACCTTTGTAGCTGGTATTACACTACCTGGAGGAGAGAAGTGCTGCTTTTAAAGCATTCATTGTTTTTGATGGTATATCAATGGTGTCCTCTAGTTGTGCCATCTTCATCCACCTACTCATCCCATTTCTTAATAGAGCTCGAATTGGCTTCGGTTTTCTAAGGACAGCTTTGCTGCTGATTTTATTCGCCATGGGAACAATGGTGGTTGCATTTGTCACAGGTACATATGCTTGCATTGGTGCATTCATTAGCTCTGGCCATTACCTCTTGTGTCATTGGCTTGTCCTTCTTCCTCATCATATATTTGGTATTTCGAAAATATGATGAGGAAGAACATATTATTACAAGCCAATGTTTGAGAAGGATAATTCTCCTCGAGGAATAATTTCTTGTTTCTTGTCGATGTACTGTGCAGACTTGCAGTGCTGTTGAGTATTTCCGCGTTGTCTTTAATATTCCTTTTGTACGCGAATTGGCTGACATGAGTCTTTTACACTTCAAAATGAAAAATGGGGCTCATTTACTGACTTCGTATATATAATACGTTAAAGCTAGCAATTGGTAGTTGGTAGAACTTTTATTGTCAAAGAACATATCTTTTATGATCGAGTACTGTTGTTTAAGTAATTGATGGAATAGGTTTAATTTTTTCAAATAGCAATTTTAATAATTTATTATTAGAGTGATCAAGACCAATTAGCCTTGAGATACGAGATGGATCGACGCTACAAGAAATAACGCTTTTAACAACCACACTCCATTTGCGATCAAATAGAATCATGAAAGTTACTCGCGGTTAATGATTCTCGCATGAGTAAACTACTAGTGTGACCACTCCATTGAGTTGTCGCTAGATAGAATTACTAGTGACAAAATAAACTTGACTATAAAAATGTTTCACGATTGTTTTTAACTAGTTATTATTCAATTATTTTACCAAGGAGCATAATATGTAAATTTATCCCAAAAAATTAGTTATTTGGTAAGAAGATCACATTTTATTTTGATGGGATAGAGAAGTTATCACTACAAAAATTGTGGCCACTGTTATAGGTAAAAAAAAATTGTGGCGGTCATGAGGCGGTTTGCGAGACCGCTGGTGAAGACCGGATCTATAACCGCAATAGTGATTTTTAGCAGTATTTTTAAAAACCGCTGCTATAGGTCTTTAGCAGCGTTTTTAAAAACTCTACTATGGGTCGCTATTGGTCAGCTCAATTTTATTTTATTTTTTTGCCAGCATTTCTAAATCACCAGTAATTTAAAAAGTAACAAATTTCTAATATAAAATAACAATAAGCAGGGACCAATTAAAATCTTCCTCCTTTTACACATCAACATCCTTTTAAATTCCTGTAATTGAAAACAAATATCACATGAGAAATATAAATAAACAATGTCCCAAGAGTTCATCAATTAAGGCAATCTAAAGAACCAAGTGTGCATCAAAACCATATCTTGTTCTTCAAACTGTTTGTAAATTGAATCATTTGGAAGTGTGAAAAGAATGACACAGATTGATGAATACTGAAAAAAAAACAACTTGTAAAGGAGAGAGGTTCAACAGAAACTACGTATTATAAACGATAGGCCACTAGAAACAGCCTCTAGCACCAGGTCAGCATAGCCCATCAACTAATCGATGGGTTTACTTTTGGGGGACCACCACAAAATCCACAGTAATTCGTTCTATCTGGTACTTGTCTGGGTCAACCCAAAACAATATCCACAAAGAGGGTCCTCAGTATATGGACATATGAATCTTCCATACTTGGCAAGGTTATGTCTTCTAGTTAAGTTTTTTTCTATTTGTTTCTTCTAGTTAAGCAGTATACCTAGTAATTCAACGTGCTGCAAGCGTATTAATGTGGTAATAGAAACATGAATCTCTCTAATATTACTCACAGAGACACCGTTGCTTACCTTTAACAAACGAACCTGAGGTACACTGTCTCCAGAGAGTTCCCGCCAAGAAACCTCAAATTGATAAGCTGAATTAGGTGGGGTGATGTTTTTTGCAGCTTCAGCCTTGGCTGGAGAAGCTGCTTGAGAAGCAAGCTCTTGCACTGAGGTCCTGAGCTCTTGGTTCCTAGTTCTGTGATTTTTCTGAAAAAATGGAGAAGCAAGCAGTGTCAAAGCAAAGAAATGAGAGGAAAAGCACAGAAATCACAGATCACAGAGAAGAGAGGTTTAGTAGGAACACTTCCAGATTTAAGCAACAATGAGACGAACTTATGCCTGTTCAGAAGGCAGTAGGACTTAGGCTTAGAAGTGGGTAGGAAGAGAAGATTCACAATAAAAAGAGTTTCATGGTTAGCAACACACATTGTCACAAGCAAACAACACCTTATGATCTCCTTCAGACAGAATATCCATCCTCCACTCAGGGACTATGATTCCCACAAAAACCAGTCATGAAAATCGTAACCAGAAATTAAAACCAAAAGGCTTTTGTTTTAACCAAATCAAATTGAATTTAGGTTCCTGCTTTGAGTTAAGAGTTTCTAGATGATACAACAATGGAGCAAATTAGACATTTACTTTTCTGAAGCAAATTAGGAAAGTGGATCTACTTAATAGAGTGTAAGAAACAACTGTTTACAACTGGGTGTCCCACAACATAATTATCTAATTAGACTAAGAAAAACTTGCACCCGCAAGGACCAACAATAATCAGAACTTATTCACCTATTTGAGCACTTAAATTAAAAGGAAGTGTAAAAGGCAGAATATAGTTGAATAAGGATGTCATGATAAACCTTAACACTGTCTGCTCTAGAACTCCGAGTGGTGTTTCCATGAGAAACATTGACTTCTTGCTCCAATATTCTACTTCCACCTTTGACATGCCTGCTTTCAATTTCCTCCACAAAGGCAGATTCCCTTGCAGGGAATAGTCCTTCATTATCCTGACAATGGAGTTCAAAAGCACAAGAAAATAAGACAAGAGCATAAATGCTGTAAACCTATTAGTGGAACATATTATAAAAGAAAATATATGAAAAAAACCATATGTAAAAATTCTAGCATTTGCACATTTGGTTAGCAATAACACCTTAATTATAGTGAGAATGAAAAAATGGCTCGACAAGTTGGAAAACTTGCTTCTGTTTAATTAGCAGAAGTCCATTAATCCCATTTTTTCAAAGTGTTTATTCCTTTGGTTTTTGAAAGTGGTTAGACAAAATAATCATACCTTGGTGTCCAAAATATCACTGAATTTGCCAATCGCCGTATCCGCCCATCAAAAATTTCATATCCCCAAATCAGTGACCTTTTTTCTTTACTGCTCTTGTTCCTTGACAACAGCATCAGGGTCACCTCCGACCTTTCCTTGATGTTGATCACCATTTTTCCTTTTTGTTCTCTCCATGAACTTGTGAATTCTAACCTAACACATTGAAGTATTGATCCATCAATGCTCATTGCAGGACAACAAGAACAAGGCAGGGACATGGACTGCTGCTTTGCATAGTCTAGATGAAGAGTAAAGTGTAAGCTACTTCAAAATAGTAATCCCAAATCATGACCCCAAAATCCATATCCATATTACATTAAATGCAAAAAACTAAAGACAAAAAAAGACAACTACTGATGGGAGCAACTTAGAAAAAGAACATATTACCAAGTCAAATCCAGCAAAACAGTACCAGAATCATAATGTATGATACCGCAGAGCATGTCTATTGCTTGAGGTAATTGTGCTCCAACAGAAAAGATAAAGGGAAAATGTTATCGCTCGCCTCATAAGTATGAAGCAATTGCAATTGAGCCCCCTTAACTATCAGAACTGCGATTTACGTCCCATAAGTTTCAGCCTTTTTCAAACTTCTCCCCCCATCAATTTTTCCGTCAAAAAGTCACGATATTCGCCATCACGTGCGTTACACATGCACCAAGCCCACCTGTCTTTACCAAAATACCCTTCGTAAAGACAGAGTGCTTAGAGGACTAACGGCCAAAATTCGAAGGATATTTTGGTAAAGACAGGTGGGCTACCGTGACTTTTGACGCAAAATCATAGATTGATAAAAAAACTAGAGATCATATATTGATCAAATACTAGGGTTCTAACCAACATGACCATGAAAAGACTGAGGAAAGCAACTTCATACCTTCGGCTCCATGGCATCTTCTGCTACTTGCCACCTATAATCAATCTACCTTTTCTCTTCTTTACGTGTTTCCTGCAACAATTCTTGAATCTCGTCGGCAATGAAGACATCTTCCTCAACATCCGTCAATGAACTGCCTCAACATCCCTTGGCCTTGAATATCCCCCGACTCCACAATCCTGAAGACATAAAAAAGGAACCAAACAAAGGAAGGATTTTCGTAAGTGAAAAAAGAAGAGATATTATTTTATACTATTTTTCATAATTAGTATAATAATCTTAATTAAAATAAGTTGATAGTAATAATATATAATACTTATAATTTAAAAGTATAATGTTTTCTATATAACATTGCATGATTTGTTATATGTGTTTATCGTATACATGATATGTGATAATTAACCTAAGTACTTTATATGTATGTACCTATATACCTAATGACTAAATCATAGTATCTAAGATCATATATTAAGTTATGTACTTTAATTGCATGAGCTAATATCACAATATCTTTTTATTTAAAATTAAATCATGTGTCCTAATTAAATAGTATTATATTACTAATTATTCAAAATATATATGCTTATTATAAGTATGATAATAAATGTTTTCTAAACTACTTAGATTTAGTCAATAAATATGCAATTACCATAACAACCATAGGTATAATTTAAAATATATCATATAACAACTTCAATTTTCATAACACTCTTTCTAATTCCATATTTTATTAAGCAGGTCCTTAAAATAAAATTTTACAAATACATGACAAAATAAAATTATATATTAAAAGGAATAAAATAATCTATAAAATAATTATTAACATTAAATAACTTATAATTAATATATATATCTATTTTTTGCACTTATACCTATAGCAGCATTTGTAGATATATCTTTAGCAGTGTTTTTAGAAAAAAATGCTGCTAAAAGTTAGACTTTTAGCGGCACGTTTTTGCAAACGCTACTACAGGGGGTCTGTAGCAGCCGTCACTGACCACTGCTAAAAAGACCGCTACTATAGATCTAACTTTTAGTGGCGTTTTACAAAAAACGCTGCTATAGGGGGTCTTTAGCCGCGGTCGCTGACCGCCGCTATAGGTGGTTTTTAGCCGCGTTTATGGAGAAACGCTGCTAAAGACACCCTTTAGCACCGTTTTTAGCGACCACCGCTAAAGACCAATTTTTTTGTAGTGTATATTTTTTTTTCTAGGCAAGTTAAACTTAATTTATATCGACTCTATGTTGGTATCTTCTAAACAGAGATTTTATTCGGCCTTTGCTGGAGTTGGATTTATCTAGATTGGTTGTATTGAGTTTGAGTCAAGTTTGAACTTCTTTAATAGTACTGCTAAATTAGTTGAATCTGCATACCCTTTTCAAGGCTTGAATCCAACTCTTGTTCAACATGGTACAACAGAAGTTCTTAGATAAATAATGATAATAATAGAATAAAACAAGAAAACCTAAAAAAGCTTTTATAGGAAAAAAACTAGAGGATCTTAATTAAAACAATCAAACACTTAAAACAACAGGAAACACTTCAAAAAAATATGTCTTTAGCGACGTTTGTGGTGACCTCCCTACAGATACCCTTTAGTAGCATTTTGTAAAAAAAGCTGCTAAAAACTAGACCACTTGCCGCTAAAGGTCTAAAAGCAATTTTTCACAAACATCGCTAAAGGTCTAAATCTAATTTTTAGCAGCGTTTTTTTTTATAAACGCTGCTAAAGGTTTAGCTTTTAGCAGCATTTGTAAAAAAACTTAATTTCAGATTACTAATGGGATTAGATTAATTTCTAGTTTTCTTTTCTAATTTGTTTTCTTCCTTTTCGATGGCCAGGGGCTCTGGAGAAGTACATTTGGTGCATTTTGCGAACGAAACGTAATTTACTTAGTTTTTAAAAGATTCTTGAAACATTGAAGTACTTTTTATTGTCTTATCAATTTGTGGGTATTTAGAATTAATTAGTGATATATTGCCATGTTACAAGAAACTAATTTAAATAATTTTGACGTTGTGAAAATTGAATTTTTGGATAGGTGGACAGAGGTTTGTCTGAAAACGACGAAACACAAATATTGGCTTTTCAGCATTGGATTGAAGTTGTACGAGTGTCTTCTCTAATACCTTTTTGCATTACATTATCTCCAGCTTAATTCGAATTTTTTATGCTAATTCTAACTGTATATATCCCTAGTTTTTACTGGTGTAGATCGTCGAATATTGCTGGTCAGCCATTTTCGATTTACAGCCAGAGCACTAGAAGGCAGTGCTGGTTATTCTAGTTATAAGGATTAAGGCAGTTTTTGGTACATCGATATTCTTTTTCTCATCTTTTATCTTCTTGGTAGGCATGCTAAGTTATTCGCCATCCTCAGCCTGACTTCTAACCTTAGATACAATATTACATGTTACCAAGCATTTCAATGGCTTCACTTGGTTTTATTTATTCTCTGCTTTATTTTCTCTTCTTGAGTGCTGATCTAAGTGGACTGGTTATAGTGGATCCTGTTAGCTATGTGACATGCAAGCCGAACTTTTAGCCAAAGTAGTCCCATCTGTGCATTTCTACTTTTAAGCCCAATAGACCATGTATCTCATTTTCAACCTAGCATCGATTTTACTCATTAGACCATCTTTTTACTTTTGTCTGTATAGTTGATTATTTGCTTTCTAACAAGGTTTTGTGATTACTATTTCCTTTTAATTATCTTATTTTCTGGTTTTGCCGGTTCTTGAAGAATATTATTTAGATGTCAATGCATGTAGCTTTGAAAGTTTAACCATTGGTGCATGTAGAGATCTGGAAATACATGTGAAAAATAGTTACATTTTAAAGCCAATCAGTACACGAGTTGCATTAAATTGTTAAGTTAACTTTTTAGTTATTCCAAGTGATAAACATGCTGAGCCTGTTTCTTGTTGATAATTAAGAAATGAAAGGTTCTTGCTTGCATGAGGATCTGGTGCGGAAAACGCAATGATTGTGCACAGATCTGTTGCACCATTAGTTACATTTTGTCTTCATGATGACGGGTAGTTGGTGCAATATTAAATTTATTGCAAGTTGCAGACATCGATATGAGGCATGCTAAGTTATTCGGCCTGACTTGGTGCATAACTGCTCTGCTTTAGAATCTAAGTGGACACAGCTATGCATGCAAAGGTAGTGTTGTTGTATGCATTGATGAAGTCTGCTAAGTCAGATCAATGCATGTAGCTTTGAACCATTGGTGCATGTAGAGATCTGGAAATACATGTGAAAAATAGTTACATCCAATCAGACTATTAACCGATTGACCGTGTAACATGCTCTGTAAGTGATTGCTGAAATGGTTGTTGATAATTAAGAAATGAAAGTATCAGATAGCTTGCATGTTAGGATCTAAAACTAAAACAAGGAAAATGGACCAAACGCTTGATGATTGTGCAAAGCATGTTGCAAAGGAAAAGAAACATTAGCACTCTGTTTTGTCTTCATGATGATCGGGTTTGTGTGCTAATTTTCCAATATTGCAATTGCAGAGAATGTTGATGGTGAGGGTACTGGTGCTGATACTAGTGCAGCTAGTGCTAGAGCAGATGGTGTTGATATAGGTGCTGAAGCTGCTAAGAATTAAAGTTACAGTTATTTGTTGTTAAATGTCATTACTTGTTAGTTTCTAGACTACCGATAAACTTTTAGAACTTCTTTATGATTGTTGCAAAACTTGTAAGATATGGTTATTTAGTGAATGATGAAATATATTTTATTTTATTATACTTTATCTATTTGCATCAATCAATTAAAATTGGTATTACAGGAAAATATAGGAAAAAATGCAGGTTTTTACACATGTATCTATTCCAGTGTTTTTAAAATTGATATAGTTGCATTCTATATAAAAAAAGACACTGGCACAGACCTTTAGCGGCGGCCAGAAAACGCTGCTATAGAAGTTTGAACGTAGACCAAAATCAATCTACAGCTTAAAACGCTGCAGTAGATTAGTCTATAGAGTCGTTTTACAAATGCTGCTAATGCAAAAAAAAAAAAACCACCAAGCTATAGTCCCTGATTTTCACCAGTGGTCTCCAAAATCACTGCTATAGCCTACTACCATGGATCTATAGCGGCGGTCTGCTATAGTCTATAGCAGCTACTAAAGGTTGTTCTTTTTTGTAGTGAAAAAGATTGAAATTAAAACACAAATGAAAGAAATTTAAAAAAAAATTAAAGCAATGAAAAATGAAAGAAGTTAATTAAAATAAGAATACTTTACATACTCAACATAAATATTAAAATAAAAAAACTAAAACAACAAAAGAATTTAAATAAAAAATTAAAAGATATATCGTGGTTTTTACATAGATTTTTTAGTAAGTTCCTCCATTAATGGGGGCTGCCACATGGTTATTTATTTAAGGTATAAATGTATTTTGAATTCTCCAATTATGAGGTTTTGAGATTTTGCATTCTGATATATTATTTGTATCATATTGCCCCACTAACTATTACTTTCAAACACTTTACATCTTCTTTAAACAAACTACATCTTCTTTTAAAATTTGATGGAAATTGATTTTTCAACCTAAAAAATTATGAATTTTATCCTCAATAAATGGTCATTGTCAATAAATCATTTTTCATTCAAATTAACGGAAAATCTTAATAGAATTTATATTGTTTGAAATCAATAATTAGTAGGTATAATGTGCTAAAAATCATAAATCAAAATATTAAAACCCCTGTAGTTGAAGGCTGCAAAATATATTCAACCTATATTTAAAATACACTGAAATCAATTCAGAAAAATTCTGGTGGTGATTTTACTTCCTTTTTTTTTTTTTTTTTTCCATTCATCAAACTTTTCTTCATAACCGATAACTAAAGTGTCGGAAAATATTTTATTATAATAAAAATTATAGTACATTATTAAATGGATTATCAAGATATTCTCTAATTTATTATCTGAGCTTGTTGTTCGCTTATAAATTAATATGAGGAAGAATAAAAAATAACGTCTACAAGAGCTCTAAAATCGATAGATCAAGGCAGGTACCAATTAGTAAAAGGTTGATCATGCAAGACATTTGACAAGACTAGAAAAAATACCAATTAACATCCAAATTAATGAAAGGGCAGATAAAGGTACCGTTTGGTTTCCCAATATTTTGGGGCATGAAAATTTCCAGTAAAACAAACACACTTCAAAATTTTTAACTTTTACACATACATACTTCACTTTTCACAAATCCCAATAAATTTCAATAAAGTAAAGATTCCCAAAATTTCGAAATATTCCCCGAAATTTTGGCAAACAAACACCCCCTTTGTGTATAAGAGTGGTTGTTGAGGGATGATTAAATGTCTAGAAATCAATAGTTTCAAATGCAATGAGTACAATAAATATTTTTTTAATTAGACTATAAATTAAGGGGAAAAATCTTAGTTAGCCCTGTATTTATAGCGCAAAATCAATTTTGTACCTGTTATTATACGATTTGAGCCCTTTATCTTTTGAAAATCATCAATGTACACCTCTGTTCAAATTAGGCATTAAGTCAAAAGCATGAAAATTATCGAAATGTCCCTTCATGACAAAATTTTAAAAAATTTTAAAATATAAGAAATAAATTAAAAATAAATAGATAATTGAAATAGAGTTTCAATAGTTTTATTTAAAAATATTTTTATTTTAAATTTTTTTAGTAATTTTGTCTTGGAGAGTATTTCGGTCATTTTACATACTTTCCGTCTTCTTTAATGCCTGATTTGGACGGGTGTACAATGATAATTTTCAAAAGATAAAGGCTCAAATTGCTGGTTTGATAATAGTGGGTACAAAATTAATTTTGCCCTATAAATACGAAACTAACTATGACTTTTCTCCGTAAATTAATCTTAACCACTTTAAAGAACACATGCAATATCTCAAATCGAGGAGAAAATTGGACATATCTTTAATTGATGTCGGAATAAATCTAATTATATTAATCAGCTAAAAACACATCTGTTCTCTTTACTTTAGGTTCAATAATTCTTTTAGACACAACTACGAGGTCGGGAATACCATGTAATGTCCAAATTAATATGACCATGCTCTATGCACCCACGATCGATCCACGTTGCTTTAAATTTTCCTAGGTGGTTTGTGTAGCAGTGTAACTTACGGTAATAAGTCCAGGTCATTTAGACGAGTTGATACTTTGCACATTTTAATTATATCAGTCTTGAAACTTTATATATTAATCTATTATTTTTATCACATTACATTTACCGATTATTGTTTTAAGAAACTTTACACTTTCTTTAAAATTTTCCATTCAATTATGTAGACAACGCACAACTTTTACCGGCTTGATTTTTTTTCCATCAAATTGTTCTCGTTTTATCACCCTCATTGGCTGAGCTGATGACAATCAGAATTCCCAAACTATCACCCTTATTGGTTGAGCTGATGGCAATAAGAATGGCTACAGGTGAAGCATCTTCAAGACATCTAGAGCGAGCTATTTTTGAAAACCATTCTCTTCTTGCAATCTTGGGTATTACGGACCCTTCCATTGTGATCTCGGCTCTCTGGGTGCTACCATTATAGTTATTTGTGAAATGATGTCTCTCAATCCTAGAGCTTTTTTAAAGTTTCACGCCAAGCAAATTAAGTTACGGATAGCTTGGTTAAGTGGTAGGTTTCTAGGGCCTTTTTTTGGGGATATTCCTCCTTCTAGTTTACCGGTCTTCTTAATTAAGACTCAGTGACTTTTTTAAACCTCCTTGAGGGGTGGCCCTTTTGTTTTCTCATTTGAATGAATTTCGTTGTTTAGAAAAACACACACACACACACACACACTTTTTTGAAATTTTTTTCACAAATACTTTTTGATAAACTCTAATAAAAAAATTTCAACAAAAAAAGTTTTTGGCCCATCCAAACATAGGCTGAATGGAAAAAATTTTTATGGTCATCATTTTAATTTTTTGATAATGACCTTTTTGTGAGGATAAAATCGTAAATTTAGATGATACAAAATCTATTTCTATCAAAATTGATGGAAAATTTTTAATGTAGAGTGTAAAGTGTCTAAATTAATAATTAACAAATATAATACGATAAAAATAATAGTTGAAGATGTAAAGTTTCAATACTATAATTATATTTATCCCTAAAATTATTATACCATAATAATTGAAGCTGTTATGAAATCCGAAGACAAAAGTCTAAAGATATTGATCAAAATATGCGTTATAAACGCACCTTCAGGCATGTTCTCTCTCCATGTTTTCTTTTTTTGTATTAAACATCAGCAAAAGCCAAAAGAAGGAATTGGTCCTCCCCTTCCTTTTTTTTTTTTTAATAGGGGAGACAAAGAAGTTTCAAATTCGTCCCTGTAAGATATATTTGCCGAAGCCTCTCGGAACCTTCAGAGCATTTACCCTGAGCCATGGCCCATCTTTTTTTATTCTTGTAATCTTCTCCCTCTTTTTCCTCAGTTGTGAAACTCTTCAGTCATACTTAGCGTCTCCGCTTCACTTTTGCAGCTCATATATTCTAAAAATACTCACATATTCGTATTTAACTTATACCTGAGGAGTTTATTTATAGTGGGCAAAGGTTGAAGTTATCAAATGTGGAGTCAATGTGGGCTTATATTAAAATCTGAAGTTTTAAATATATTAAATTATAATTTCTCAATCTAATTGGTTACAATTGATGTTCGTGTTTCTTCTTGGAGCATTCTTAGGAGGTTCTCTATTCTAACATTTTGGTTAGAATAGAAAACTAATTTAATAAAAAAGTCAAAAAACACCCTCTAACAGTTTATCTATTTTAATAATTTTTAATAAAAAAATTTAACATGTGAACAGTAGTTCTCTATTGTTAGAGAACCACTGTTCACTTCACTATCTTAAAATATTAATATTTAATTTTATGCCAAGCTCTTGTGTTGGGGAAGGAATGAGCAAAATCGGCTAGAAATTTACATTAGCATTGAAGAATTTTCCGGAACAGTCTATTTTTAGATGGGGCAAGCGTGGCTAACGCTGTGAGTCTATAGATTCGCATGTTATCTCTCTCTGTTTTCTTTTGTTAGATTAAACATCAGCAAAACAGGCAAAAGAATAATGGATCCCCCACCTTTTTTTTTTTTTAAATTGTGGGGAGACCAAGACGTTTCAAAGTCGTCCTTACCGATGTGAACAGATCTTGGGCTAATGACTCTAGTCTATCCTCTTGCACGTTTTTACCTATCAGTTTCAACCACCTGCTCTGAAAGCTTAATGTTTGCCGAAGCTCCCCGAACCTTCAGAGCATTTGCCGCGCGCCATGGCCCATCTTTTTTTTTTTTTGTAATGTTCTCCATCTTTTTTCTTATTTGCGAAACTCTTCAGTCCTCACACTTCAGCGTCTCTGCCTCAGTTTTCCTCTGTTTTTGTCTGCTTTCCCTTCTTCGTCTACCCATTACTGTTCACCCTCTTCTCTCCCACAAGCAGATCGATAATCCAGACAATCTAGACATATCAACGTGAAGCACAGCTGACTACAGTCCAGTCGTCGCTACTCGCTACGCTTTTGACAGGTGATTTTACTGGTAATCTCACCCAATCAACTCGCTTTCACTACCTTTCCTCAATTTTGTTCTACTTAATATGGTTGAGCTTTTCCCTGAAGTCTTCCTACTTACTTTTGGCTTTTAGTTGTGGCAAAGGAATTCGTTACGGCTTTCTATTGAAGGTGATAGGATTAAGGTGAGGGGTCTTGGTCTGGGGCACTTTTACAGGGGATCTGATACCAGATTCGGGGAGGGGAAAGTCCAGCTGCAGCTCATAAATTCCAAAAATACTCACATATTTGTAGTAAACAAAGAATAAAGTTATCAAATGTCGGGCCAAGATATTAAAATCTGAAGGTTTTAAACGTATGGAATTATAATTCCTCAATCCCATTGGTTACATATCTGGTGTTCATGTTTCTTCTTGGGAACTGCTTGCATATATATCGAGAACAGAGTTTCTGCCATGGTAGGGACTATTTGCTGCCCCTGAGGCACACAGCAGTCTATGGTGCTGTCGTAATGCATACTTTGTTCTTCTCTGCTTTTGTTTCTTTTTTCTTTTTGGTTTTCTAAGCGACCATTTTGTTCTCTGCTTGAGTCGAAGTGTTCTATATCACTGTGAGCTTTTACTATTACTTCTTTCTTTCTTCTAAGCTATATATATTAAAATTTTTTTAAGGCTATATATTGTCGAGAAACTCTGAACTTGCTGTAAAAAATGAAAGGCAAGGTGGACATGGCAAATTCAGACTCGGAGGAGTACCAGAAGCGGTTGGAGAATGCAGCAACTGCTCATTTGGTAGCAGCTACACTCATTACTACTGTGACCTTTGCAGCAGGCATTACCATGCCTGGGGGTTTCGTAGGTAATGACGGCACACACCCAGGCTCTGCAATATTGAGGAGTAGCGCTGCTTTCGTGGCATTTGTTATTTTCAATACCACATCCTTGGTATTCTCCAGTTCCGCTGTCTTGATTCACCTACTAGTGCCATTGCTACCTAAACCTGAATCGCGTGCCAATTTTTCAATGGTGGCCTGGTTGTTTATTTTGGTGGCGATGGTAACAATGGTGGGGGCATTTGTGACAGGTTCGTATGCTGTGTTAGCGCATTCCGCAGGTCTTGCCATTGCCTCTTGTGTCATTGGATTATCTTTCATTCCAATCCTCTTCCTTATAGTTGTTAAGTTTTATAGTTATTTTTAACATGTTGTTTTAAAAGACGAGGTTTAAGATTCAATCTCTAAAAATGTTCTTAACATTCAGAAGTTTAAATCTCTCTTAACATTGGTGTGGTTTTTTCATATATTTTTTAGTGAGTTCCTCCATTAATGGGGGGCTGCCACATGGTTATTTATTTAAGGTGTAAATGTATTTTGAATTCTCCGGTTATGGGTTCTTGAGACTTTACATCTATTATTAATATCGTATTGCCTACTAATTGCTTACATTTAAGACTAACTCTGACACTCTTCTTTTTTAAAATTTGACGGAAATTGATTTTTTAACTTCAAAAATTATGATTTTATTCTCAATAAATGGTCAAAGTCAAAAAATTATTTTTTATTCAAAGTAGAAAAATCCTAATGAATGTATATTGTTTGAAATCAATAGTTGAGAGTATAATATATTAAAAATCATATATATTGGAGTATAAAGTATCAAAATCCCTCTAGTTCAAGATTGTAAAATATATTTAACCGATAACCAAAATGTAAGAAGATCATGTTTTATTATAAAAAATTATAGTATATTGTTAAATGGATAATGAGGATGATATTTTCTAATTTATTATCTGACTTGTTGTTCGCGTATAAATTAATATAAGGAAGACTACAAAATAACGTTTATGGATAAGAGCTGTAACATCGAAAGATCAAGACAGGTACCAATTAGTAAAAGGTTGATCTTGCAAGACATTTAACAAGACTAGAAAAAACTCGTGACTCGTCTAAATCTGAGAACATAGTCGAGAATCTCATTGAT
>CM025849.1:20948629-21086060 GCA_003952965.2 Morella rubra | reverse complement strand
TTAAAATTTAGTCTCAGATAGGTATTTCGATCATTTTGCATGATTTTCAATTAGACTTAATGCCTAATTTGAACCAGGGGCGTGAATTGATGTGTTTTAAATGTAAGGGTCTCAAATTGCCTTTTCGATAGTTGCAGGTACCAATTTGATTTTTGTTCATACTTACGGGGCTAAGTATGACTTTACCCCAAAACAAAAACAAATAAGTAGTATGTAGCAAACAAATCCTAAATAATATCCTGTGTACTTACACATTTCTTGAACAACTATAGAAACTCTTCCTGATGTCGACTTTCGATATTGGTTGCATTTTTAATCTTTAGAATGTCAATATGCTCACTATATTTCAAACATCCATCATTCATTTTCATACATACACAAATTGAAAATGAAAAAAAAATTCAATTTCATATATGATTTAGAACTTACTTTAGGTATCGGTCAATTTGAGCACAATTGTTCAACACATACTATCTAGCTTTTTTGAACTATGCCCCCATTAAATCTTATGTTGCTTTAGCTCCCAATGGCCTAACATCTTGTGAAAATATACTGAATTTATCATGCGTCAGCAAAATTTTACTGAGCAAGCAAGATAGCTTAACGAGGAAGGTACACAGCTAAGTGGACCATTACATCAAAGAATAAAGGTGAAAATATTTTCTCTAACTTACATAGGATAATGCTAATATCTGTGTCCAAATGTCTCAAGACATCCATATTTAATGTACATGAACAAAAAATTCCTGAAAAATAGGCTTAGCTCTATTAATGTAACCCGCACATCCTTGCTCAAATAACCATGAATAGCACCTGCAAGCACACGCTGCAAAAATATATGACAATCATAACTTTTCGTTCCGATGATTTTACACAATGAGAGATATTAGAAGTAAACCCATCTATAAGCTTTACATTTATCTTCTAATTATAAAATTTCAACATCTCTTTCTTTGTTAAAGTATAACATGCATGTGACATAACATAGGATTGACCACGAGGTTGTAGATGTTAATCCTTCTCTATTTTCAGATTGTCATCCTACCACTTTCGAAGTGGCTGTCAAAGAAGAAAAATGGTGTAAGGCTATGAATGATGAAATTGCAGCCACAGAAAGGAACAACACTTGGGAGTTAACTAATCTTCTAAAAGGACTCAAACTAATTGGTGTAAAGTGGGTGTACAAGACAAAGTTGAAGGCGAATAGCGAAGTTGACAAATACAACGCGCGCTTAGTATCTAAAGGCTATAAGCAAGAGTTCGGTGTTAACTACAAAGAAGCATTTGCTCCTGTTGCAGGGCATGATACAATCAGATTAGTGATCACTTTGGCATCACAATAATTATGGCCTATCTTTCAGATGGACGTGAAGTCGGCTTTCTTACATGAAGACTTGGAAGAACATGTATTCATTGATCAACCTCCTAGTTATGTTAAGATTGGAGATGAGCATAAGGTATATAATTTAAAAAGACACTATATGGACTAAAACAAGCTCCAAGAGCTTGGTATAGTCATATAGATACTTATTTTTCCAAGGAGGGTTTTAAGAAATGTCCATATGAGCATACTCTTTTTACAAAGATAGAAGATGGAGGAAAAATGCTCATTGTTTGTTTATATGTTGATGATCTGATTTACACGGGAAATGATAGGGCCATGTTTGAAAAATTTAAGAAGTCCATGATGGTTGAATTTGATATGTCTGATCTTGGAATAATGCATTATTTTCTTGGCATAGAAATAATGCAATCTTTTGTTGGTATCTTTATTTTTAAAAAGAAATATGTGCAAGAATTCTAGACAGATTTCAAAAGAAGAATTGTAATTCCGTAAACACACCTGCCCAAATGGGTCTAAAGCTTGTTAAAAATCTTGAAGGAAGAAAAGTTGATAACACTCTGTACAAGCAAATTGTGGGGATCTTGATGTATTTGACAGCAACAAGGCCGGATATAATGTATGGCGTAAGTCTGATCAGCAGATACATGGAAAGCCCAAAGGAGATTCATCTCTTGGCAGCAAAAAGAATTCTTCGATACTTGCAAGGTACTGTTACTTATGGGCTATTCTACAAGAAGAATGAAAAGTCAGATTTGTTTGGCTTTATAGACAGTGATTATGCTGGAGACATTGAGGATAGAAAGAGCACATCTGGATATCTTTTCATGATGGGATCAGGAGCAATTTCATGGTCATCAAGGAAGCAGTCAATCGTAACCTTATCAACTACTGAAGCAGAGTTTGTAGCAGCAATGGGGTGTGCTGGTTAAGCAATTTGGTTTCGAAAGATTCTTGAAGAGCTGCATTTCAAGCAAGAAAGGCCTACACCCATTATTGTGATAATAGTTTAGCAATAAAGCTCTCTAAAAATCTTGTTCTACATGGAAGAAGCAAGCATATTGATGTGAAGTATCATTTCTTGAGGAATCTCATAAGAGAATAAACGATTGATCTCATATACTGTAAGAGTGAAGACCAGGTTGCTGACATATTTACTAAGTCTTTCAAATTGCTAGCTTTTCAAAAACTAAGAAAGATGCTTGGAGTTTGCATTTTTTATAATCCAATTTGAGGGAGGGTGCTTCGGAACTAACCTTCAGTAAATTGAATGTTGAAACATCAGTTTAAGGGAGGGATTGTTGGAAAAGTCAAGGTTGTTTTATCTATCAATGTATGTGGCTTGTTTTGGCCAACTCTATAGGAGTAAATTGGGTTTTTACCGAGTCTTTTGCAAGTTAGCACTTTGTTAGGTGTTAGTGGCGCAGTCTAGTTGTTACTTGTTATTAACTCTTTAAATAGAGCCTTTTATTGTAAGTCATGTTATTGAATAGTTAAAAGGATTGGTGGCACTACAAAAAAACAGGTCTATAGCGGCGGTCTTTTTAGCAACGGTCGCTAAAACCGCCACTAAATGGGGTACCTTTAGCGGCGGTCACTATAGACCCCCTTTAGCTGCTTTTTTTTGCAAAACGTTGCTAAAGGTGGTACCCTATAGCAGCGGTCATAGTGACCGCCGCTATATACCTAAAACTTCGGGATCTATAACAGCGGTCTCCCTGCCCGCCGCTATAGGGTTCTGTTTCAGCGGCGTTTGCGTCGGCAAACGCTGCTAAAAAAATTGGGTCTATAGCGGCTGTCATGGCAACCGCTGCTATAGACCCCACATTCAGCGGCGTTTGCGTCTGCAAACGCCGCTGAAAATTAACCTATAGCAGCGGTTGTATGTTGACCGCCGCTATAGGTATAAGATCAAATTTTTTTTTAATTAGTTGTAATTTTTTTAATGTTTTAATTATGTTAAATATTATTGTATTTATGTTAATATATAATTTATTTTAGTTTGTCATGTATGTGGAAAATTTTAATTTAAAGACATACTTAATAAAATATGAAGTTAGAGAGAGTGTTATGAACTATGAAATAATGAAGTTTGTCATGTATTTGAAAAATTTTAATTTCAGGGACCTACTTAATGAAATATGAAATTAGAAAGAGTGTTGTGAAAATTAAAATTTTTATATGGTCTTAGAGACTATAATTTAGTCATTAGGTAGATACATATATATAAAGTACTTAGGTTAATTAGCACATATAAATTATATAATAAACACATACTTTTAAATTATAAGTATTATATATTATTACTCCCAACCTATTTTAATTAAGATTATTATACTAATTATAAAAAAGAGTATAAAGAATGTACATTGCTATGTATTTAATACTAAGTATAAAATTTTTAAATACTATTACAATTTACAACTGATTTTAATTTACTAAAAACACATAACTACAAAATATAACTTATTATTAAAAAATTTGAAAAACTACAAATTAGAAAAAAATAAAATAAAATAAAAAGCTTTGAAAGCCTCTACTCCCGTGAAAACTCCCCCCCCTCATTTCCTTTCCCTTCCCTTCCCGAACCGCGCGAAATCCCCCATTTCCCGCCCAGCCCCAATTCCCCCCCTTCCCGCCCAGCCCCGAATTCCCCCTTTCCCCTCTCCCTCTTCCTCTCTGTCTCTCTCTCTCTAAGTCTCCCTTTGAAAAATCTCTCACTCTATCTCTCCCTCTCCCTCTCCCTCCGGCTCTCAGCCTCTCTCTCACTCCCTCTCAGCTCCTCCTCCGGCGACCGGAAGCCCACCGTCGACCGAAACCTAGGGGCTTCCACCGGCAACCGGCCTCTTCTCTCAGTAGCCACTAGCCTCTCTTTCTCTCTCTCGGGCTCTCTCTCTCAGCTGCCCAGCGTCGATTGCTAGGAAGTGGGTGCCCTTTTGCAAGAAGCACAACATCGAGCCTAGGGCCCCTGAGTTCTATTTCGCCCAAAAAATTGATTACTTGAAAGACAAAATACAACCTTCATTTGTAAAAGAATGCCGAGCAATGAAGGTGAGTGTTTGTTGCCATGTTCGATCTATATGTTTATTATGGTCATGAAAGTTTGTTGTAAATGTTATCATTCTCATTCTCCTATAATTTGGTGGATGGTTGAAATGCAAATTTTATGAATGCTATGGGTTTGGGGCTTTTGGAGCTATCTACCTGCGTTAATGACAAAAGTTGTTGTTACAGTAATAAAGTTGGGTTTTTCCCCTTGTGTGTGTAAAGTCGTTCCTTAGTCTAAAATGTATTCTGGAGCAATGTTTGAGTAGGGCACATGAAACACATTGAGAACTTGTAGAAAAACTTGCCACTTTCCCTTTTGTCAGTATAGCATCCTAAACCTTGGTGTACGATGGATTAAGTGAGGACATTATGGTATCCTAATTGTTATCTGTAATCATTTTGTTGTGCAGAGAGAATATGAAGAATTTAAGGTACGGATCAATGCACTTGTTGCTGAAGCACAGAAGACGCCGGAAGAAGGTTGGACGATGCAAGATGGCACTCCATGGCCTGGAAATAATACTAGGGATCATCTAGGAATGATTCAGGTATTATTGATTTTTCCAAGTGTTTTTAGGTTTTTTACTCTTTTTCTTTATATTCTTACATTGATATTTATGCCCAAATAAATACCCGGACAGGTGTTCTTGGGTCACAGTGGGGGGCTTGATACAGATGGAAATGAGCTACCTCGACTTGTTTATGTTTCTCGTGAGAAGCGACCTGGCTTTCAGCATCACAAGAAGGCCGGAGCAATGAATGCATTGGTTTGTTCACTGAAGGCCTTCTATTATTTTTATTCAACATTAATTTCAGTCATTGACAATGATAGTGATTTCCATTGTCCACCATTTGAGGTGGTGCAGTTTGGAAGAAAATACCTTTTCTTCTTTAGTAGGGAGATGTCATCTCACTTTGTATCTTGGTTTGGGGATGGTCTGATGTTTGTTGGTTGCCTGAGGGATTGGGGAGGTTTGTTGTATCAGGAGGTTGTTTAATCAATGCCTCGTGACTTGGTCTTTCTTATGGTTTACAGATCCGGGTTTCTGCTGTGCTAACCAATGGTGCATATCTTCTGAACGTCGACTGTGATCACTGCTTCAATAACAGCCAAGCTCTTAAAGAAGCCATGTGTTTCATGATGGACCCTGCTTTTGGAAAGAAGACCTGCTATGTACAGTTCCCACAGCGTTTCGATGGCATTGACTTGCATGATCGATATGCTAACTGCAATATTGTCTTCTTTGATGTAGGTTTCACTAGATGTTCCACCATGGAATATTTCTGTTTCATGTTTTATTATCCTTAGGTTGGTTAAGTACAAGCTCGTATTCGTTACATTTTGCAGATCAACTTGAAAGGGCTGGATGGTATCTAGGGTCCTGTCTATGTGGGAACTGGTTGTTGCTTCAACAGGCAAGCTCTATATGGGTATGATCCAGTTTTAACTGAGGAAGATTTGGAACCAAACATTATTGTCAAGAGTTGTTGTGGTTCAAGAAAGAAGGGAAAGGGAAGTAGTGTTTTTGTTAGTACCATGAGATTTTTTGTGAGGCTTAGTCCATGGAGTGGAGGCTTGGGCCGATAGGCCCAAGCCGGAGCGCTCATGGACAAGCCTGCCTTGATGGGGGTCTAGGGGCAATGCCCCCGGGGAAAGTTTTTGACCCATTTTATCTAGAGTTATATACAAGTAGATATTTTGTTTACATAAATCTTTTGTTTATTTCTATTTCTCATGTGATATTTATTTTCTATTACAGGAATTCAAGATAGAGGATGTTGATGTGTCAAAGGAGGAAGATTTTAATTGGTCCTTGCTTATTGTGTTGTATTTGAATATTTTAGTTGGTCCTTGCTTATTGTTATTTTATATTAGAAATTTGTTACTTTTTAGATTACTTGTAGAGATTCTTGTGTTTGTTGTAAAATATTATTAATCAATGATGAAGAGATTTTGTTTTATTATCCTTGTTTTTTAAGTTTTTAGCTCTATTGAATTATAAGTATTAAAATAAATTTGTATTACTAATTAAAAAAACACGTATAGGAAAATATAGGAAACAATTAGTGGCGTTTTAAAAATACTGAAAAAAAAACTTGCAAACCTATAGCGGCGGTCACTGACCACGGCTATAGGTGGAACCTGACCGCCGCTATAGGTCTATAGCAGCAGTCATTCGCAGTTGCGCTCGGGTTTATAGCGGCGGTTTCGACCGCTGCTAGGTGACCGCCGCTATAGACCCTAGGTCTTCACCAACAGTCACAAAAATCGCCGCGATATACCTATGCCGACGGAGATATAGCGGCGATCTCGACCGTCGCTAAAAAACCGCCGCTATAACTTATAGCGGCGGTTTTTTGACCTATAGCAGCGGTTTTCGACCGCTGCTATAGGTCCTTTTTTTTGTAGTGTGGTGCATGTTAACTATCCTTCACCCACTCCTCTGTGTGCGTCTCTCCCTTTTTTTCTGAAGGAATATAGAGGAAAGAACAGGTAAGCCAAAGTTCCTCAGAAGGAAGTGATAGAGAGAGAGAATGGATCTGCTCCTCGGAGCTACTGAGCGATTCGCTCTCCCTCTCCACCTCTGCCCTTACTTTTATCCCCTCATCTCTTCGTTGAACCCTCACCTATCCTTACCTCTCCACCCTATTTCCCATTTCCGTTCACTATAACACCCATTCCATCATCATCCAGTTTTTTTCTTCTTCTTCTTCTTCTTTTTTTTTTTTTTTTTTTTTTTTCCACCTCTCTTTCCCCTCCCATCTAGCACACCTGGTTTTTCGGCATATCCTAGATTGTAACCGATGGACCAGAGTCCTTTGGAGAAAAATAAGTTCATTCTGCAGGAGGAGATCGATTCTATCATGGAAAAGACCAAGAATCTCTCTTGGGGCGAACTAGCAGGATTGCTGAACTGTAACAGGGAGAAAGCACAGGCCAAGGCGGATCACTCACTAGTTGGGCGGCTAGTTTCACCCAAGATGTATCCGCAACATATTATCCACCAGGTCATTCGATTAGGATGGAAATTTTCACAGAAGCTCCAGATTGAGGATGCAGGGGCTAACAAGTTTCTTTTCACATTCCCATCTATTGAGGATAAAGAAAGAGTTTTGCAACAATGCACGTGGAACTTTAAAGGGTGGTTGATGATTTTGAAGCCATGGATGCCAGGAACTACAATGGAAGAAGCTGATCTTTCAAAGGCTCAATTTTGGGTTCAGATCCACGGGTTACCCCGGGAAGGGTTTGAGCCTGAGAATGCAGTGCTGATTGGAAGTAAGTTAGGGAGAATTTTGGAGATAGATAGTGTGGATGAGAATAAGTCTTTTCTGAGGATCAAAATTGAAGTTGACCTAGCATTACCCCTGCAACCGGGGTTCTTCATGCCAAGAGCCAACAAAAAGGCAATATGGATCTCATTCAAATGTGAACGTTTGTCCAATTTTTGTACGTTTTGTGGATGCGTTGATCATACTATTAATTCGTGTGTCCAAGAAGCTCCCCACCCCATGCAACATGCTCTGAATGATGAGATGAAGGGATTCAGTCCATTAATTGCTGGTGGAAGTTATGGGTATGGAACCTAAAAGGTTGAAAGTCACAACAAATCAGCTTTAGTCTGTACAAGCAGGAAGACGGATGCAAAAGAAGTAGTAGGTGGAGATATCTTGTCCGTCTATGACCCAAATCACCAAAGCAATGTAGATGGGGAAAAAAAACTTATTCAGTCCCAGGGGAGAGAACGAAGTGCTGCACGACCATTAGAGTTAACTCACCGCGAGTTGAAGTTTCAAACAAGCCAAAGGATAGGCGAGAAAGAAAATTTTATTTTTTCTGAAAGTACAAGGGGAGCTTCGCCGCATTTAGGTACCGTTTGTTTTTTCAATATTTTGGGATATAAAAATTTCTAACAAAATAAATACACTCCAAAATTTTTAACTTTTACACATACATATTTCACTTTTCACAAATCCCAATAAATCTCAATAAAATAAAGATTCTCAAAATTTTGAGAATATTCTTCAAAATTTTGACAAATAACACTCCTTTAATATTAGCTGCTAAAGAGGCAGACAAGTCATCAGAAGAGTTGGCGAAGGGCATATCAGAGATCAAGGTCAGTAAGGGGGTGCAGCTCGAGTACAAGGCAAGTCCCCGCAATTCCTCATTCTATGAAAGTCTGCCAGTGTAAGCAGGTACAAGGCTCGAGAAGGTCACTTGAAATATTGGAAAAAATAGGGTGGGCCAAGGAGAACATAGACGACTGGGTTCGGAAGTCATAACAACAAGTAGCGATAGTGGCCCAATTAAAGGGTAGGTTTTATGGCCCTCTCATGAAAAGGAGACGATAGTGGTTCCAACACAAAGCCAAGTAATGGCCTAAGAACTAAACGAATTCTCCTGGAGATTCGTGAAGATAAGAATACTGGGATCGGGCCAGTTACTACGGATGTAGTTATGCCAGCCCTCTCACTGAAGAAAAAATACAAATGAGAATCTGGGCACTACGACTTGGGAGAAGAAGTCCCTATAGCTTCCCTTTTCACTCTGGGTATAGGTGAGCAAAAGCAGGGCAAAGCGAAAAGACAGATTCTCAAGTCAGGAAGAGGAAGCTGAAAGAAGAAGCAAGCAATGGGAAAGATACAGAAAAGGAAGAGGACATCGAGTCAACGGCTGGGGTGGCGGGCCTCAATATGCTCCCACCCAACCCATGAAGCTGCTATATTGGAATTGTCGTGGGTTCGGCCGCCCCACGGCAGTTTGGTATTTGCGGGAGGTGACGAGGAGACACCTTTCAGATATGGTATGCTTGGCCGAAACTAAAGTCATGGGTGTGCGATAGAAGATGCAGCAATTGGGTTTTGAAGATGTTTTTTGAAGTGCCCCCGGAGGGTCGCGAGGGAGGTATGGCAGTTGCTTGGAAGAGAGGAGTTCTTTTAGACGTTAGTAGTTGTAATGCTCATTTTGTTGTTAAATCGGATCCTCCATATCAGTGTTGGTTGTTATCTTTTGTATATGGACCCTCTCTATGGAATGAAAAAGAGTCATTTTGGTATGATTTGGATGTGACTGGTAGTGAGTTTCAAGGCCCCTGGGTATGTCTCGGTGATTTTAATGCTGTAACTCATCAAAATGATAAATATGGGGGTCGGTCTGTTACCTCTTCCTCAAGTTCAGCAGATATGAACAAGTTTATGTGGTCTGCGGGATTATTAGATCTTGGATTTTCAGGGGATAAATTTACCTGGACTAATGATAGGGAGGATCAAAGCCTTATTATGTAGTGAAGTGGTGGAAAAGGCTTGGAGGCAGAATTTTCGAGGTTCCCCCGCTTTCTCCTTGTGCCATCGTCTTAAAGCTACAAAGGTGGCTTAAGAACCTGGAACAATGAGGTATTTGGGAATATTCAGGAGCATATTCAGCGTCTTCAAGCTGAATTGGATATGGTTCATCAAGCTCCAGTTAATAGTGGGACGTTACTTAGAGAAAGGGAGCTTAGTACCTTACTGTTGGAAGCTCAACGCAAAGAGGAAGAGCTTTGGCATCAAAAAGCTAGAATTACTTGGTTAAAAACTCCAGATCTGAATACCTCTTTTTTCCACCTCTCCACTATTATTAGAAGGCTGTGCAATGGGATTGACGCCTTGTTGGATACACAGGGTAGGTGGCTGCATAACCGTGAAGAGATTGGGAGCCATATTGTTGATTATTTTACAAGGCTCTTTTCGGCTACACCTAGTCACTTCCCTCATGGCTTGGATGATTTAATTCCAAAGGTTATTACGGCTGAAGATAATACTCGCAGCGTATTCCTGATGAAACTGAAATATGGGTAGCGGTACAATCTCTAGGGAGCACCAAAGCACCCGAGTCGGATGGATTTACGGCATTGTTTTATCAGCGATTTTGGCCACAAATCAAAACTGAAGTGATGAGCATGGTGCAGCAGTTTTTTGTAAGTGATTTCTTACTCAAGCAACTTAATCATAGTTTCATTGCCCTTTTACCAAAGGAAGATGCCCCTGAACAAATCTCCCAATTCCGCCCAATTAGTTTATGCAATGTGAGTTATAAGATTGTTTCTAAGATTATAACATCTAGGCTTAAATCTATTATGCACAAGCTGATTTCTCATAACCAAGCTGCTTTTGTTCCTCATCGTCATATACAAGACAATTTGATTATGGTGCATGAGATTATGCAAGCATTGAAGCCTAAAAACGGAAGGGGAGGCCTGATGGCTCTTAAGGTAGATATGTCTAAGGCCTACGATGGGTTAGTTGGGAGTTCCTTTTGAAAATTCTTCGTTGCTTTGGATTTGAAAATGGTGTCGATGGATATACCAATGTATTTCCACGGTTTCCTTTTCTATACTTTTCAATGGTAGCCCATTTGGATTTTTCAAGCCCCGAAGAGGTCTTCGGCAAGGCGACCTTCTTTCGCCTTTTTTATTTGTAATGGTGACTGAGGTGCCAACGCGGCTAATTAAGAGAGAGGAGCAAGGGGGTCATATACACGATATTCGCATAGCAAGACATGCACCTCATGTTTCTAACCTTCTTTTTGTAGATGACTTAATGCTTTTCAGAGAGTGAATTCTTATGAGGTGCTGCAACTCCAAAGATGTCTCAACACATTTACAGATTGGTCGGGGCAAGAGATCAATTACTCGAAATCCTTTGTACATTTTAGCTCCAATATGACGACTGATCGCAGAGAACTTTTGTCTAACTTGCTTCGGATTCAACCAGCTAATGCACCAGGAAAATATTTGGGTCTTTCTTTAGAAGTCCCAAGATCCCGCTGACAAGCTTGCAACTAGATTATAGACAAAGTGGATCGGTGGCTTGCCAGGTGGAAAGCACGGTCTCTCTCCCAAGTGGGGCGGACTGTACTTCTCAAGACGGTTGCTTTGGCTTTGCCTTCATACTATATGTCAGTCTTTCTATTACCAAAACATGTTTGCAGGAGGATAGATACTAAAATGAAGAATTTTTGGTGGGGATTTGATGGCTTATCTCGACGTTTTCATCCAAAGGCTTGGGATAACATTTGTAAGCCTAAAGAATGTGGTGGTCTTGGTCTTCGTCACATGGAGGAATTGAACAGAGCATTTGTAGCAAAATTGGGGTGGAAAATGGTTGTGAATTGAGGGAGTCTTTGGGTGGATGTATTGACAGCAAAATACTATCGTGGAAGGCAGTTTTTGGCAGCTCCTAATCAGTCCAGGGCCTCTTGGATATGGCAAGGTATTTTGCAAACTAGAGAGATTGTGCAAGCGGGCTTGTGCTGGTGTATTCAAGAGGGAAAGGATGTTAATATATGGTGTGATCCTTGGGTGCCTGACCTCCCTGATTTTATCCCTCTACTTAAGCAAGATGTGGTGGTAAATCGTTCCATTACTAGGGTCCAAGATCTTATTGACCCTTCCTCATTCACTTGGCGTGCAAGCCTTATCCGACATTTGTTTGAACTCATTTCAGCAGAGGCTATTCTCAACATTCCTTTACCATCAGTTCCTCAACCTGACAAGTTAAAATGGGTGCTGGATTCTAAAGGTGTATTTACAGTCAAAGCTGCATACATCTTTGACAACAAAGCCAAATTTTCTGTCCAGAGTAATCTCCCACAGACTATATGGAAAGGTATCTGGACAATGAAGGTGCAACGTCATAGACTCTGACTGCTCTTCTGGAAGGTGTCCTCTACCTCTACGGGGACGTATGGGGCTGTGGAGTGGATCGCAGGATATTCAGCCTATGCTTTGTCCAATCTGTAAGCTTCATCCGGAAACTGTGGAACATTTATTTTTGGATTGTTTTATAAGTGCCATTTTATGGCAACATGGTCCTTGGCCAATGAATATGAATCAATTTGTGCATTCTCCTATTGAAACGTGGATTAAGTTTATATTTGATCCAGGGAATATGATAGCAAGTGATGGGGATGCATGGCAGCAGTGGATCTTGGCCATTACAATCACTTTAGATACTATTTGGCACACTTGAAATAAATGTGTGCATGAGAGGTTTGTTCCGGATGCTATGGATCTTATCCGTTCGGTCCATAGGAGATACGCGGCATATTGGGAGGCCTGGAATGATCATGAGACTACCCCTACTCATTGGATTCCTCTGCATGAAGGTGCATTTGAAATTAATTTTAATGCTGCTGTGGGCAATCAATACTTGTGTGTAGCAGCAATTTGCAGAGATTTAAATGGCTCGATCTTGAGTATATGAATTCGTCAATCCCCGGGCACTAATCCTTTTAAAGGTGAAGCACAAGCAGTTTGTTTGGCATGTGAATTGGCAGCAGGTTATGAGGGGCGCAACATTATGTTAGAAGGAGACTTTTGAAGTGGTTCGGCAGATAAAGGACTAGCAGGCTACACCTAATTGGCTTATTGAAGGGGAGATCACAACTGTGCGGCAGCTGTTATCTCAACACAATTTGTGGTAGCTTAATTGGATCCCACGTATTGGCAATATGTTGGCTCATAATGTGGCTAAATGGGGTCTGCTCTCTGGGAGTATCGGGGATTTTCTTAGTATGGATGTGCCCCCTGCTATCCTTACTTGTAAGGATTTAGAGTGGGGCGGCTGATTTGTCTAATTTAATTCCCTGTTTTCTTAGAAAAAAAAACATGTTATCGAATAGTTGAGAGCAATAAAAGTTCAGTTCATTGTGTCCAATACTTAATCAACACTTGGCACCCTCTGACAAATTTCGTTCAACAGAGGCCGCCGGTTCAAACCAGACTAGACGAAGAGATGTTCCCTGCAATGCTGCACTTACCTACAATCAGAAAGTGACATCTGGCACATTCGGCCAAATTCATTCGAATAGATGAAAAATGGTTCGAACTAATTTTGGCGACGATGACAGGTCGTCGTGGATGATTCGCTCAGCGACAAGCTGAAGATGTCGTTGCGAAAAATAACACTCATTTGAACAATTATTTATGTTCGAATCGATGTTGCGTATGCGATGAAGTTACATCGTCACAAAAAGAACATGTATTTTGTAAATTGCTTATTTGCTATGAAATATGTTAAGTCGTCATTGAAATGTCGTTCGAAGTGGCGTTTATCGTTCGAACATAAGTTACTGCCATTTCCCGCTCACTTCCTGCCTTCTCGTGCGCACCGAAATTCGATCGAACTTTTGTTGGTTTCAACAGGACGCTTTTGTGACGACTTCGGGGTTTTGTCGTTTAAAAAGTTTTTTCTTTTCATTTTGGTGGCAAAATGTAAGTTTCGTCGCTGAAGTTGGGTTTTTAGTGACTAAATGAATTTCGGTACTAATACTTTCGCAGCTGAAGATCAAAATCTGTTGTAGTGAATATTTGAGAAAGAAAATCTTGTTTAATTTCGATAAATTTGAATTTTCAATGGAGTTATTAGGGCTGTTCAGTGCCACCGAAAATTCTGGTGGCACCGGCACCGGGGTTGCCGGTACTCAGCTTCACCGGTGCAGGTGCCGGTTTGAGGTTTTTAACAAAACCCGGTGCCATTCCCGGTTCTCGGGATACCCGGCACCGGGTTCTTGGGTACCGGACAGCGGGTTTGTTTTTTTTTTTCAAAAAAAGAAGCCCAAAACGACGTGTTTAGTTTAAAGCCCCCTCCCTCCCCTATCATTTTATTCTCATACCCCCCCCCCCCCCCCCCCCCCAACACAGAAGTGTCCCGAACAGTTGAACTCCTGATTCCCCCTACGAGTCTGCGACCAGCGCCCCCTAGCCCCTTGCGAGTCTCTCTCTCTCTCTCTCCTCCCCTCCCTCTCCTGCCGACCACCACGCCTGCTGTCACGCCCCGAACGCTAGCTCATCGAGGCTAATGACAGCCGCGAGCATTCCCAACAAGGAACACTCCAGCGAACGTACTAAATTCTTGCAGCGGATTTTTTTTTTTTTTTTTTTAAAGCTAGCAATTAACGCGCATACGGAATTGGGATCCTATTTCTAGTACTTGCATCTTGATCAATGACTTGAAGTAATTAATTACAAAACAGTCTCAAAATACCAATCGGTTAAAAATCTTAAACTTTACTAGGCCGAATAACTCATGACCACCACACCACGGAGGCTCATGTCGGCTTTTCCAAAAATTATATCTAGTCCTTTAATGAAACAAAAAAAGGGAAGAGGGCATTCTCGTCGGTCCCTCTTCTAGATGTCCCCACCTGAAATGTTGTCTGGAATGGTACAATTTAAACTGTGAGTCGAAAGACTCAGTAAGGGTTTATATGCAATAAATAAAGCATGTCTTGCATAAATCATGGATGCACATTGATGCTTGCATATGCATGAGACAACGTACTTGATAAAAAAAAAAAACATTTCTTGCTTGAAAATATTTCTTTCTTGTTTCTTTTGGCAACTTATCACGCTCCATTTACCCCTGAAGTCAGGGTTGTGCGTTCCTTTCGGAACTATTCCCTCTTTCCCTTGGGAACACATCATGTTGGTTGAGCTAGCCCTTGTTGTGGCCCCAGGCCTGATGGCTAACTCAACCCTTGGAGGTTCACACCTTCTTGCAAGCATCCTTCGGTGTGATTGCACATACCTCGGGACCTACCCATCCTTCTCTCATTCGTCCTTCGGAGTGGGTGCCCCTTAGGAATCATCCATCCTTCTCGCGTTCGTCCTTCGGAGTGGATGTCCTATCTTATTGGTACGGTACCGACCGTCTTATTTAGTCCTTTAACTTGACTTGTGATAATACTTGTCATTTTTCATTTGCACAAAAAAACTTATGCAAATGCTCATGTCATGTCATGCTTGATAATGCCATGCTTGATAATGAAAATCATAACTCCTCATGCTTTCATTTGCACAAAACTTTCTTTTTCATTCAAGAAAAACATGCAAATGCTCGTGTCATGTCATGCTTGATATGCTTATTCATAAATATTTTTCATGCTGTGTATCATTCCAGTTTTTTTTTTTTTCGGAAAAACGTAAGCTTCTACTTACAATTTCCACTTACCTCCGTCCACTTGAGCTTATGGTGGCACCTTGCCTACAAATGAGTCATACTAATGTCATTTAGAGGTTTACTAGATGTTAGAGAATAATCATTCAATCAACTTCAGCACATCATACAAAATCGCCACATTTCTTGACTTCCAATGGTGATCCTACGATGTAAAGTATTATCTTAAGGTTGCTGAAGCCATAAAACTTGGATGCCAAACTGATCCGTACACTAATTTTCATCACACATTCAAATTCCAGGTAATTTGGAGCTCGTTTGCCACTTGAAAGACTTACTCGAAAATGCAAGCTGCTGAGGACGTCCAAGCGGGCAGCCCCGACGCCTCCAGCTCCAAAATTCATAACTTCAAAAACACCGCTCCAAATTACATGAAATTTCTTTTAAAATATTCTTCTTTCATAGTTCAAGCTTGAAGATAAAAATCATAAACATCGAAATGTCCATGCATTGTCGAAACACTTCATATCAGAGAAAATTCCTAGAGTAATACTGCTGCTGCCTCCAGCTCAGCCTTCCACTTTCAAAACATCACAACTTATTCATTACACCTCTAAATCACACGAAATTTACCTTAAAATTTTCTTCTTTCACAAACTTAAAATTCAAGCCCTAACTCGTAAAATTTGGACTTAACATGATCCTTCAAAAGACATCCGAAATGGGCTGACATTCCGGACGTGCAAGGCTGCTGGCAGCTTGACGTCCGGACCTTAAACAACGCATATCTCACTCGATAATTATCGGAATCATCCAAGGTATGGCTTAAAATCTTCCTATTTCCTAGGGCTACGATCTAGGATCCTCTCAAGATCAAGGATAAGCACAAGTACATCAGAACACACTCCAAATTCGAGTCTTGAAATCTGCAGAGGTTAAGTTCCAGCAACAACAATAATCTTAACCTTCCCATCCTCCAACAACCAAACCCTAATAATCTCTTCATGTCACCAACAATCATCCAAGACTAATTTAACATCCCATAACAGCAACCATTCCCTCACATTCTTCCCTCTTATACAACTCCAATTCAAAGTTTACAACAAAACCAAGATTCCATCTTCATCAAGCTAAAACTATTGCATTTACCCATTTCCTTTGGACTTTTATCAAACACCTAGGGTGCATTAATGATCCTCTTGCATATTTTCAGATCTGAACATATATTAACACTTAGGGCTTGGTGGTTCTGCTAACATGCATAACCCTAACACATCAAGCCAATAAATTCGGCCATACACACACCAACCGATTTCAGCCCTCTTTCAAGCTTTTTATCAAACACTTAGGGTTCATAAATGGTTTCTCTTGAGAATGATTTTCCAGATCTGGCCATCTTCCCCATGTTTTCAAGTAAGAGCTATACTACCCTTAAATATACACTAAACACTCAAGAACACAAGGAGAAAACAACCTAAACAACTACCAACCAAAACCACAACCAACCATTACAAGAAAACAAGAAGAACATGGAGAGTGATTTTCGGCCAGCAAGGATTTTACCTTGTGTTCTCTCTTTCTCCTTCTTCTTTCTTCTCCTCTTCTTCTTCTTCTTCTTCTCTTCTTCTTCTTCTCTTCTTCTTCTTCTTCTTCTCTTCTTCTTCTGGGTGGGTGTCTTAGGCAAGTGCAATGGGCGGTTTTTCTAGGGCAAGGGGAGTGAAAATATGCAAAAGAGGGGGTGGGGGTGGTTTAAACGTGAAAGGCAAGGGCTTGGGGGTGAAAAGACAAGGCTGCCCCCCTTTCTCTTCTCTTCTTCCCTCTTTCACGTGATTCTCCCCTCTTCCACTTTCTTTTCTTTTTTTTTTTTTTTTCTACTACCATATAAATTTCCAAATCATGCCCATCCCATTTTACCCTAAGTCTCACACATTTTCAAGGTTAAAGCCCTAATTACTTATTCTTCCAATTAAATTCTTCCAAATAATATTAGGACATATTAAATTCTTCCAATTAAATTCTTCAAAATATTGTAACTTAGGGACATATTCCATTAATTAAAATAATTAGCCTAAAATAATTAGCCTAATTAATCTCAATTACTCAAACTTTAACAATTGCAAATAATATAACATTTAAACCCAAACTTAAAACTCATAAAAACGCTAGGGGAAAATCCCACCTAGACATAACGTTAGATTAATCTCCCCATACATGCCTCTCTCAAAAATTAGAGTAATAATAATAATTAGAGCATTACAAGCTTAAGGAGTCAAAATTCTTAAAAATGAAAGCAATAAATAAGGTTGGGGTCTCACACCTGCAGCTCCCATTTTGCTCCCATTTCCTCTGCCAAGTGCTGTCTGTCACATCTCTCTCAAGTGCAAGGATTGAGATTCGTTTAGGTATGTTAAAAATCAATGGATTTGTTAATTTTAATTTGTTCTATTGAAAATATTAGGACATATATTATTGCTGAATGTTTTCCCCATTGTTTGTTGTTTTTAGGGTTTGTAATTTAATAAATTTGGGAAGTTTAAGAAAACAAGAAAAATAAATTTGTTTTTAGGGCTTTTTGGATTTGTTAATTTTAATTTGTTCTATTGATAATATTAGGACATATATTATTGCTGAATGTTTTCCCCATTGTTTGTTGTTTTTAGGGTTTGTAATTTAATAAATTTGGGAAGTTAAAGAAAACAAGAAAAATAAATTTGTTTTTAGGGTTTTTAGGATTTGTTAATTTTAATTTGTTTTATTGAAATATTAGGACATATATTGAATGTTTTTCCAATTATTTGTTGTTTTTAGGGTTTGTAATTTAATAAATTTGGGAAGAGATTTGGATTATTTATGCAATTTTATAGTTTTTGGAATCTGTAATAGGGTGTTAAATTTGGCCAGGAGCTATTATTTGGATTAATAGTCTTATCCTTTAGATCACATTGTAAGTTAATTAATATTCTTTTGGATTAATCAACCGTACATGCTTCTGTAAGCTAGTTTGGGACAATAATTTTCCTTGGAATCATAGGTATATGGAACGCATGCAATGCCCTCCAACTTTAATAATCACATATAATTTGGAAAAGAATCTTTTAGGTGCTTGGATTAGAACCTTCTTATTTTTAATGGGTTGCTCAACAGCGTTGAGATTTTAAACATATTTCAAAGAGTCTTTGAACACTGCTAAACCCTCTGTTGTTAATTTGCAGATGGACACTCCACCACAATCACAGTCATCTGCAGCCACATACAGTAGTGCTACTGCTATGTCACCCTCAGTATCGTGTCCGGTTGTTGGGTCCACTCGGATTCTGAGACAGTGGGGTCAATGGGTGGAGGTGATGTAAGTGGACGACCACCACGCCCTGAACCCAAAAAATGGAAAAACTCGAACCCTTCTGATGTATGGCTGCACTACACCAAGGTACCTAACTCTGATCCACCTAAAGCAAAATGTAATTATTGTAAAAAAGATTTTATGGCTCATCACAAGAATGGGACATCGAGGTTATGGCAACATCACAACATTTGTCCATATTTCAAGAAAAAGAAGGGGGTCAATTAGATGTTGGGCAATGTTTTTGACTCACGATGCTGAGAAGTCAACGGGGTCTGATGTTGGATTGATGGGGGTGACACGTAAGTTTTGTGAGAAGACTATTAAAGATCTGATTGCTAGGATGATAATTATCGATGAGATGCCTTTTATTGTAGTTCAGAAATATGGATTTAGGGATTTAATTCATTATCTGGAGCCTAGATTTAAAATGCCATCTAGGATAACAATTATGAGGCTTTGCATGAAACTTTATTTGAAGGAGAAGGAGAAGTTGAAGCATCTAATTCGAACGAATGGGTATAGAGTGTCTTTTACCACAGACACTTGGACATCGATTCAAAATTTTAATTATATGTGTGTGACTGGACACTTCATCGATGCTAATTGGACCTTGCAGAAGAGAATTTTATCTTTTAAGAGGGTGCAAGATCATAAGGGGTTTAGTATTGCTAAGGAAATAGAACATTGTATGAATGACTGGGGGATACAAAAGATCCTTACAATAACAGTTGACAATGCCTCCTCTAATGACACTGCCATTGACCATTTAAAGAGGAGGCAATTGCAAAAAGATACTCTAGATGTAGGGAGGATTGTTTGTGGCCATGAATTCCTACACTTGAGATGTTGTGCACATATTTTGAATTTGATTGTATCTGAGGGGTGAAAGAGGTTGATAAGTCAATTGCTAAGGTTCGGAATATGATTAAGTATGTTAAGTCATCACCCCAAAGGTTAGACAAGTTTAAAGAATGTGTGCAGATTAAAGAGATTACATTTACTCAATTTTTGACTCTTGATGTTACCACTCGTTGGAACTCAACTTATTTGATGTTGGATGTGGCTTTGAAGTATCGAGAGGCATTTGAGTTGATGTTGGATGAGGATGGGCATTTTATATTGTATTTGGGCGAAGAGGGGCATGAGAGGAGAGGATTAGGCCCCCCCACACTCGAGGATTGGGAGCACATCCACACTTTGTAAAATTCTTGAAGTTATTTTATGAAGTAACAATAAGAATGTCGGGATCAAATGTGTCTACAGCTAATGTCTACTTGGAGGAGTTGGCTAAGATACATAGCCATTTGGAAAGTATTCTTTTAGTAATGATACTTTGCTTAAAGAGATGGCATCCCGCATGAAAACGAAGTATGACAAGTATTGGGGTGATTTGATGATAGTGAATAGACTTTTATTTGTTGCAGCATTGCTTGATCCAAGAAACAAGATGGTTGTACTGAATTATTGGTTTAAGAAAGTAATGGGAGAAGCGGAAGGCGAAGTTATGGCATTGAATGTGAAGGGTACTTTAGAACGGTTGTTTACGGAATATAACAATGACAACCATGGTAGTGTCGGGGAGGTGGGTGACAGTGATAGTGTGACTATGGGGGATAATGAGGATTGGGATGAGTTTGATCTTGTAAAGGCTGTTAGCCAAATTTCAAACCCCAAATCTGAGGTGGAGAGATATTTATCAGAGTCAGTTGAATCAAAGGCTCTTCATTTAAAATTTTGCTTTGGTGGAACGTTAACTCTCATAAGTATCCTATCCTTGCCCGCATAGCTCGGGACGTGTTGGCAATTCCTATTACCACTGTACCTTCTGAGTCAGTATTTAGCACTGGAGGTCGATACTTGGATCCTTTTCGGAGTTCATTGGCCCCAAAAACTGCAGAAGGTCTCATTTGTGCTCAAAATTGGATGAGATGCGACCCTATTATGGAGGAGGAGGACATGACTTCCGATATGACAGAAGATCCACAAACTTATACGCTTGACTCGGGTAATTTTATTTTTGCTTTTGTTAGTTTATTAGTTTGAATAATATTTTTATTTTTATAAATTATAACTTGGTGTATTTAAATGTATTGTGTAGAGTTACCCATCTTGGCGACGGAGATCGAGGAGTAGGGATTTTGAAGGAGTTACCCATATTTAAGATGTTCTCACTAGTTACTTCTCTGAGTTTATTATTTTGGATTTTATTGGTTGAGACTTTAGATTCTCATCTTGTTGTAATGTTCTCTAAGTTTATTGATTTTGGATTTTATTAGTTTAGACTTTAAATTCTCATCTTATCTTTTAAGATGATCTTTAATTTTATTGATTTTGGATTTCATTAGTTTAGATTTTAATTATATGTGATTAATAGACCAAAAAAAAAAAAAAATACATTGGGCCAAGTGCATAAAATGCTAAAAAAATGGCCCAATATGAATGTAGGTTAACCGGAAACCGCCACCGCTAAGGGCCGATTTTTTCCCTTAACGGTGTAGGTGTAGGTGGCAATTATTTAAAACTGGCCTATCCGGTGTAGGTGCCGGTTTTGGCCAAAACCGGCACCTAGACCGGGTTGAACAGCCCTAGGAGTTATAATATTTGAATGAAACATATATAATATGTATGACAAATTGAATCCTCGTATTGTAGTGATTGGGCTCGGGCTTGTAGATCACGAAGCGATATTACAAATTATGAATATCTCACCATCGAGTTTAATGACTTTGGTCGAATAATTAAACACACTTTGCATCTTCCTAAAATATATATTTTTATATATACATAGCAATACGAAAAAGAATTATAAATTTTATATATATTTTGGCCTAAAAGTACCTAACGTATATCCATCACAGTTATAGATAATGTGTGCGTAAAAAATGAGGTTTTACTGTTCCCTTAAATTAATCTTGTATTGTAAAGAAAATAGAAAATATCTAAAAAAAAAAACAAGAAAATGAAAAAAAAAATCACTCTAATCACAAAGAAGAAGAGTCACGTACATTTTATGGTTTTTAGATAAGATATTTTTCGGTAATTAAATTTTTTTCAGACAAAATAAAAAATGGATTTAAAGAAAATATCTCTATTTTTACTTTAATATATTTGAGCTAAATCTTAAATTTTAACAAAAACCTATACATATCTTCATTTTTTTATTTCCTATTTTTCTGCCTTGGCTTTATGTTTATTTTTAGTTGGGGTTTTATCTTTGTTTTAACATGTGTTTACTGTTTAATTTATTTCCTCTAGTTCTTTTAATTTATTTTTTAAAATTTACCTTATATATAATTAAAGTACCATAACAAATTAAAGATAGCTAAATGGCCAATCGAGGTCAGATAAAACCTACTCATCTTCACTACTTTAGAAAATTAAAAGTTACATAGCTTTATTCGTCTTACTTTATATTATATGAAAGATCATATGTACAGTAAGAGACAATTTAGAATGATCGATCATATATCACATAAGAATTGAAAAGACTAAAGTGCCAATACAAATGGAAATTAAGGTAGGGCCAATTAGAATTTAGGAACATTGCACATAACCAATAATTTATTCTAAATGCATAGCACCTCGTAAAGCATATATCAAACATTCATTTACACGACGTAAAAAGCTACGGCTTGGTACAATCCGTCGGCTTAAAGGACACTGTCTTCTCCGCGGTGTCGTAGCCTACCAAGAAGTTCATCTGCGCCACGTTACCATAGATGGACATGCTTTCACTAGGACTGAAAGCCAAGCAAAAAACCCCGTCCTCTACTCTAACGAAGGTGTTCGATGGGTTCAGCTTCACGTCTGCACCGGTAAAATGAGCGGTGATGATTGGAGCGGCTATATCATCAGATGCAGACTTGTAGCAAAGGCTGAGGCCTCCTCTCGGTCGATCATCCCGCTCCAAATCAATCTGTTTTTTCACTGCCGCTTCAAACTCGGAGTAGAAGTCTTTTGGCAGCAGTGTCAATGTCGTGCCCGAATCAATGATGATGTTGCCCTTTGAGTCTCCAGACAAGGAAGAATCGCCCGACTCCAATCTTACGTCACCAACACTCATCGCCTCGAGTGTTAGGAAATAAAACGTTTCCTGGCTTTTGGAGACCAAAGGAGTAGAGACGGCTCCGGAACCAGAAACGACGGCCTCACTACCAAAACACAATTTGCTTGACATGTTGCCTTGGTGGGAAAATGGCAGCAAGCAGTAGGAGAACTTACCGCCAGTAGAATCAGGACCCAGTTGAGAAACAAGAGAACTGGCACCGCCACCTAGGCCGACAATGCCAGAACTTTTCTCATCAAAGGTTCCATCATTGTTGTGTCCGCAGCCTATGGCAATATTGGGAAGGGACACACTCTGGCTTCCTGATGATCCCAGCGTGAGAGTGTCAATAGCAAGGTCTCCCTTTGAGAATGATCCGTCGCCATAAGACACCTCATATTGGCAATTATCTGATCCGTCTTTGGACGAGCATGAGGTTTCATGTAAAGATTTGCACTGCTTTGCAGGGCAGTCCACCTTTTTGTAGGTCGTTGACTTCAGAGGAGAAAAAAGCGGGGCTGTTTGCCTGTAGCACCCTGTAAGGACTGCACTGCAGCCAAATTAGATCGCTACCAGTATCGGCAATGCCTAGGACTGGGAATGGCGGCGTGCCAACCGAGTACGTCAGGAGGTATTCGCCTTTGTTGGGGACTATTTCCGATGGAGGTGCAGCGGAAGAGACGACTGAAGCTGGCTTAAAATGGTCAACACGGTTAAAGGAACGGCGCAAAGCCTTGGCTATGCGCTGGGAAGGAGTTTCCGTAGGGTCGTAGAAGGGAGAGGCTGGGGAATCTCGGTGGATGAGATCCACGCTGAAACCTCCATTGAGAGCCTGGGTGAGAGAGAAGCTACAAATCAGAACCAGAACGGGGAGAGTAGTTGCCAATGCAGCGATATAGAGAAGACAATGATGAGATGCCATGGCTGATTTTCTTGTCAATCCGTAGGATTTGTGCCTCTATAGGGGGTATGTATACATGCAAGGAATTGGGAGCGTCAAGAAGTCGGGTTCAGATATATATGGAATGAAAAACGAAAATATACATGCACAGCACGGAATGGGGAGCGTCAAGGACACTACTAGAAAATTGACTTTTAGTGATGAAATTCTCGGTGCGAATTGAATTTCTCACTAAAAGTCAATTTTTAGTGACAAAATGCTATTTTCGTCACAAAAAAAGGTTTTTCGTGACGAAACTACTTTTCGTCACCAATTTCGTCACTAAAGATTTTATTTGTGACGAAATAAAATTGTTGTCACTAAAACTTAATCTTTTGGTGACGGAAAGTTTCGTCACCCACCGATCGATCGGTAATATACCGATGGATCGGTATCGTAACCATCTGCAAATACGAAAGGCCGATCGATCGTCAATATATGACGATCGATCGGTATGCGTAACCGTCACTTTTTTCGAATCTCCATTCAACGAATGGGAAGACGCCACGTGTTAGAACATAGCGATCGATTAGTCGTAACTACCGATCGATCGGCACAAACGATTATATGAAACCGTTGAAGTCATTTTTACCGGTTATCTCTCCAAGAAATCTCTCGAATCCTCTTAAAGTGCAAGGAGCCATTTCGTGCTGCATTGTCTTCCAAAGTGCGTGGAATCATCCTTCATTGTCTTCTATGTAAAAGGTACGTACTTATATTATTTTTTAAGCAATATTAAGCGGTTGTTCACTAGCGAATTTTTAGTTTACGTTTTCTAATTTGCTATATCATCCATTTAGGACCGTAAAATATATTTATTTTATTGTTGATGCATGTTTTAAGAGTTTAGGATTGTTTTGGGATCAATTTTGGGTGATTTTGGGCCTGTTTTGGGGTTTTGGAACGTCTGTGTGTATTCGTTCCCGTAACGATTGATCGCCTCCATAGGTGATCGATTGCTGTGTAAGTGCTAGGTCCAATGATCGATCGGTTAAATTCACCGATCGATCGTTGAATTTGGTACGGAGCGATCGATGCTTTAGTGAGCGATTGATCGTCTCCTCGAAACTGTGCGTTTCAATTCGGGCTCGATGATCGTTTATCTAGACGATCGATCGTTATTGTTATCGATCGATCGCTTACACCTAAGCGATCGATCGGTAAGCTACGTGTGAAGCGTAGCATTTTGATTAAGCGGCGATCAATCGTATTTGTGGCAATCGATCCCTTAGTGATACTGTGCGTTTGGTTGCATGGACGATCGATCGTCTGTGCACTGAAACGCGTCGTTTTACCGATAGCGTTCGATTGGTCAAATGGATTGATCGATCGCCATTTAGTGATTGATCGACACATTTAGTGATTGATCGGAACATTTAGAAACGATCGATCGGCACATTTAGTGATCGATCAGCACATTTAGTGATCGATCGATCGTGTAGTTACAAACGATCGCTGTTTGTTTCAACTTCATTAATAATTACGTGATTGTGATTACTTTTTTTTTTTTAAGTAATACGTTATTGTGATTACTTATTAACACATATTTATATACAAATTTTGCAGTATACATAAAATGTAAGGAGTTAAGCGTGCACGCACAACGAGAACCGGGATGGGATCGTCGTCCCAAGAGCAAGAAGTCGCTGATCCAATGATGACCTTAGAGAGGCGAATGGAGTACCTGAGGGGGCGGCCAGTGGCCAAAGAGCGTCCTGTGACGCTCTCTGATTTTGACCAGTTATTGTACGAGGAGCACTCCTTCTACCAGCTCTTTGAGTACCAGGGATTTCTTCATCAGCTCTCATGGACTGAGGGGTTTTGTGTGGACGCAGTTGTGTAAGATTTCTTCTGTGCACTCGTCTTGGTCACCTGAGGTGCAATTAGAGGTGCGAGGCGTGCAGTTCTTATTCTCGGCAGACGTCATTGTCGATTTCTTAAACTGTCCCCGGCCCGAGAGCCCCTGTTTCCCGACGGTACCCTGACTGATGAACAGAGGACATCAGAGCAGGATTTGTGGACGCTGATGATTGGGAAGACCTCTGCAGTGGTGGGCAGCATAATCAAGCAGAGTGAGTTCAATGAGTTTTTTCGGATTTTGCACCTTATCTGGATGCCGAACGTCAATGGTAGAACTCATTCCATCGAGTGTCCGTTCACGAAAGCTCAGTGCATGCTCTTACTGGGTCAGCAGATGCGGATAGATTTTCTGTTGTACATGTTCGAGCTGATTATGGATGAGGCTTGGGAAATTAAGGAATATAGCCTCCCATATGGTGTGTTTCTGACTCAGTTCCTCATTTCTCGGGGAGTCGTGATCGCTGCCTCGGATACACGTAAGGAGGTTAAGAGTGCGCTGAACAAGTTCACTCTGTCCAGGAGCCGGGGCCAGGAGGGGGCATTGACTCCACGATTCGCTTGTAGAGCAATGGTGGTTGCAGAGGAGGCATCACGGCCTTCGACATCAGCGTCAGAGGCACCTATGGAGACGGGAGCACCTACAGTGCCTCCTCCATGGGTGGCCCAGCTATTTGCGGACCTCGACAGCCGTGTCAGTGCGACTATGAAGGCCACTCTACAGCCTGTTGAGAGGTAGATGCAATCATTAGAGGAGCAGCTGAAGGAGCTCCAGACCGCCTTCGATGGGGAGTGCACTGTGACAATGCTGCGCAACAAGTCGGTCGTGGCTCATATGGCGGACGTCAACGAGCAGCTGGAAGAAATTAAAAAGACTCTGGATGATTTCAAGATGGAGGCAGATCCACAGAGGATTCCCGGAGATATTCCTGATGACGTGAAGCCTGACTTTTGACATAGAAGTTTGTACGTGGGAAACCTGGGAACTCTTGCAATTTTTTATCTCAAAGTCGCTATATCATGAAAAACTTTGTTCTCAGGGGAGCTTTTCTATTTGTTAGCAAATTGTTATATTTTATGGATCATCAAAAAGGGAGATTGTTAGCCCAAGGTTGTTTTTACAAACAATCTTCAATTGATTTTGATGATAACAAAGTTCTAAGTTTTTAAGGACTTTAGATTTTACAATTGTCAATCCTTTCTCTTAAAAGGATTTTTGTCAAGTATCATTGTTTCTCTCTTTAAAAATTCTCTCTAAGCTACTTGATCTTCATTGTCTTGTTAAATGATCATCTTTTTATTGTAAATGGTTTTGAGAATGATTGAATTGGGATAGTTTGTTAAAGAACATTTTTTTGTGACTAAGTGTTGGAAGTGTCGACACATTGACCCTAAGTGTCGACACATTGACTATCTCCCGAAAGGTTGCTTTCCAGGCCATTCAAAGTGATTTTTTTGGCTAAGTATGGGAAGTGTCGACACATTGACCCTAAGTGTCGACACATTGAACTAACTCCCGAAAGTTTGCTCTCCAGGCCATTCAAAATGAATTTTTGGCTAAGTATGGGAAGTGTCGACACATTGACCTAAGTGTCGACACATTGAACTAACACCCGAGACTTCTTTTCTTGGCAAAGTTTAATGTGTCAGCACATACCACATGTGTCACACATTGTGTTATTTTGCAGATTTCTTTGAGCAACGTCAACTTATTCAAAAAGGTATCCAAATGTCTCAAATGACCTCCAACGGCACTCAAGCTTTACAAGAAGACCCTTGGTGCCCTAGAAGCTTTAAATAGAAGAAGATGGAGAGAGAAAAAAAGAGGTTGCGCCATTAACTCTTGCCCTAATTTCTAGAGAGAGAAAAAAGCTTTCAAAGAGAAAGGAAGCTCCACCATCCAAGAAAGCTCGTACTCCCACTGAAAATACTGTAGCTCTCTTGCAAATCTTGTCTCTTTGCACACCTCAGTACCTCATACTTGTTTATTCAGCTTAAAGAGCTTTTACTAAGATTCTCTTTGTACCCATTCTTGAAAAACACGTGAGTGTTTGTGAAAAACACTTGTCCTACTTGTTGTGTAGAAGAAATCCTCTAGGTTGTGAGGATTTGAGAGAGTGAGTTAAAGTGTAAGCTCGAAAACACTTTGTAAAGGTTACTTAGCACCCGTGAAGCTAAGGTGTACTTACTATTTGGAAAATAGTGAAGGAAGCCCAAGGAAGTCAATAGCCTTGGGGGTGGACGTAGGCAAGTGTTGGCCGAACCACCTAAAAGACACGGTGTCATCTCTCTATCCTTATCTCCATTTATTTGTTGCACTTGTTTGTCTTTTCTTTCATTCTCTATATTAGTCCTTGATTATATAGATTTATTTTGTGCTCCTTAGATCGGTTCCTTAGCATATTGGGTTTAAAAGAAAAAGGGAGAAAAGTTTTATAAAACCCAATTCACCCCCCCTCTTGGGTTGTTTTTGACCTCTCAATTGGTTTTATTTAGTTTAGACATTTGTGTTTAGGATTTGATTTTTTTATTTAATGAAACATCTGTTTATCTGTGGATATGCAGAAGAAAGATTACAACGTGTTTTTTATGATTTCTTTATACACTTATTAAGGAAAATGACCAATATACTTTGGGGCAAGCGTTGGTTTATCAAATCTATAAAGAATTTCAAGAATCCTCTGATTTCCTAAAACAGATGATCGCTAAGGAAGAATCTTTTATGTTTGATGACTAAATTCTATTCGCTAATTAGTTTTTCATCTAACCCTCATTTTTTTAAATAATGTGAGTTTAATCGTATTCATAGAAATATATATTAACAAATATTTAGGGATAAACTAAAATCCCATGAAGTACGAATCAGGTAAAGAAAGCAAGATTAGTGTTCCATAGCTATGAGCTCTTTAAGATGAAATCTATGAATCTATCTTTCTATGTTTACTCGTTTTACTGATATCATAAATGGGCTTAAATCTCTGGGTAAAGAGTATACTAACGATGAAATGGTAAGAAAGATCCTCAGGTGTCTTCCTAAAGCTTGGGAACCCAAGTCACTGCTATTCAAGAAGCTAAGGACTTGACGAAGCTCTCTCTTGGACGAGCTCATGGGATCTCTCATGACCCATGAGATGAATCAAGTTAAGGGAGATGAAGATGAAGGAAAAGGAAAAAGGGGTGTAGCCCTAAAGGCCACATACTCTAGTGAGGATGAATCCTCTGAGGATGATGAGGAAATGGCTCTATTCACTAAAAGATTCAAGAAGTTCTTCCGCAAGAAACAAGGGATAAAAGATTTTCAAGAAAATCAAACTACAAAGGAGATAGCAGCAAAAAGAATGAAATTATTTGCTTCGGATGCAAGAAGCCGGGCCACATAAAGTCGGAATGCCCCAATGTTGAGACACATAAGAAGTCCAAGGATTTCAAAGACAAAAAGAAAGCATTCTGGCTGCATGGGGAGAATCCGATGAAAGTAGTAGTGAGAGCGATGAAGAAGTTGCAAACCTTTGCTTCATGGCAAAGGATAACGAAGATGAGGTACAAAGCTCTTCGTTTACTCTTTTACTTTTGAGGAATTACAAGATGCTTTTGATGAACAACATGTTGAGTTGAAAAGAATATTTTCAAAATATTGTTGTATTAAAAAGAATTTTGAAAGTATTGCAAAAGAGAATGATACTTTGAAAAGTCAAATCATTTCTCTTAGAGATGATCTTGCAAGGACAACAAAGGAAAATGAGAAAACTTTGCAAAGTGAGTCAAGTGTTTTAATTGTTGAAAATGACACCTTGAAAGTGAAAGTTGACTCTCTTACAAATGATCTTGCAAGATTTACTCAAGGAAAGAAGAACCTTGATATTCTCCTTGGTTCACAAAAATGTTGTTTCAACAAAAGCGGAATTGGCTATAAGTCAAGTGGATATCAAAAGTTATATTCTGATATAATTATTAAGTCATCAACACCTTTCTATTTGTGTAATTTTTGTGGAAAGCATGGACATATCTCACACACATGTCCAACTAGAAAAGGATCCACTCATGGGATCAAATTTGTATGGATTCAAAAAGATAAGATAAAAGGATTTATATCTAATACCAATGGACCCAAAAAGGTTTGGGTACCAAAGACAACAACTGATTTTTTGCAGGAATGCTTGGAGTCCAAGGATATCAAGGAACATTGGGTACTTGATAGTGGATGCTCCAAGCACATGACCGGAGACAAAAGTTGGTTCAACTCCTTTTGTCTTAAGGATAAAGGTTCAGTCACATTTGGTGATAATGGAAAAGGAAAGATACTTGGCGTTGGAAGCATTGGTACGTATCCTAATCCTACAATTGAAAATGTTCTTCTTGTCAAAGGCCTAAAGCATAATCTCCTGAGCATTAGTCAATTGTGTGACAAGGGAAACCGAGTCATTTTTGAATCATCAATGTGCCTTGTTGAAAATATTGAAAGCAAGAAAGTCTTGTTTGTTGGACATAGATTTGAAAATGTGTACATTGTTCATTTAGAGAGCATCTCCTCAGAAAATATAAAATGTTTTCTGCTCTAAATGATAAAGACAGCTGGTTGTGGCATAGAAGGCTTGCTCATGCAAGCATGGACCTGATTTCTAAACTTGCCAAACGAAATCTTGTTTCGGGTTTGCCTAATCTCTTTTGAAAAGGATAAAATTTGTGCAGCATGTCAAAAGGGCAAACAAACCAAAATATCTTTTAAACCTAAAAACATTGTGTCCACTTCTAGACCACTCCAACTCTACACATGGACTTATTTGGTCCAACCCGAACATTGAGTTTGGGTGGCAAACGTTATGGCTTTGTTGTTGTTGATGACTTCAGTAGATTCACATGGGTTCTATTCCTAGCTCATAAAGATGAAGCCTTTCATGCTTTTGAAAAACTTAGCAAGAGAATCCAAAATGAAAAAGGTTTTGCTATTTCTAGCATAAGGAGTGATCATGGTAAAGAATTTGAAAATTCCTCCTTTGAAATGTTTTGTGGAGAAAATGGTATAAACCATAACTTCTCGGCTCCTAGAACTCCTCAACAAAATGGTGTTGTAGAGAGAAAAAATAGGACTCTTGAAGAAATGGCTAGAACCTTGCTTTGTGAAAACAACTTGCCTGATTATTTCTGGGCTGAAGCAGTTAGCACAAGTTGTTATGTTATGAACCGTTGCATGATTAGGCCTATTCTCAAGAAAACCCCTTATGAGCTATGGAATGATAGAAAACCCAACATTGGTTATTTTCATGTTTTCGGTTGTAAATGTTTTGTGCTCAACAACAACAAGGACAATTTGGGTAAGTTCGATGCAAAAGCGGATGAAGGTATATTTCTTGGTTATTCAACTTCTAGCAAAGCTTATCGTGTTTTTAATAAACGTACCTTAGTTGTTGAAGAATCAGTTCATGTTGTTTTTGATGAATCTAATACTCTTATGAGAAAAGATGATGAAGATATTGTAGATCTTAACAAAGGGGTTGATAAGCTTACCATTGACAAAGACAAGGGAGAGGCACTAGTGCAAGAGCAAGAACCTCAAGAGCCTCAAGAAGAGTCTCAACAAGATGATAATGATCTACCAAAGTCTTGGAAGTACATCAAGAGTCATCCTCTCCAACAAATCATTGGTAATGTTGAAAAAGGGGTAAGAACTCGATCTTCTGTACATCAAGCAAATAATCTTGCCTTACTTTCTCAACTTGAGCCTAAGAACTTTTCTGAGGCTAAAGATGATGAAAGTTGGATCCATGCTATGGAAGAAGAATTAAAACAATTTGAGAAAAACCAAGTATGGCATCTAGTTCCTAGACCCAAGATTATCCAATTATTGGCACAAAATGGGTTTTCAGAAACAAAATGGATGAATCTGGGGTTGTAGTGAGGAACAAAGCAAGATTAGTAGCCCAAGGTTACAATCAAGAAGAAGGAATTGATTTTGATGAAACCTTTGCTCCTGTTGCTCGTTTAGAATCCATACGCATGCTTCTCTTTTGCTTGTTATAAAGATTTTAAACTTTTTCAAATGGATGTAAAAAGTGCTTTTCTAAATGGATTCCTTACTGAAGAAGTTTATGTTGAGCAACCACCGGGATTTGAAGATGAAAATCTTTCAAATCATGTATATAAGCTCACAAAAGCGCTTTATGGATTGAAACAAGCACCTCGAGCATGGTATGAAAGGCTAAGCTCTTTTCTCATTGAAAATGGTTTCTCAAGAGGTAAAATTGATACTACTCTTTCACTAAAGAAAAAGATAATGATTTGCTTAATAGTTCAAATATATGTGGATGATATCATTTTTGGATCTACTAATGAATCTTTATGTCAAGAATTTTCTCAAGTTATGCAAGGCGAATTCGAGATGAGTCTCATGGGAGAATTGAACTACTTCCTTGGTCTTCAAATCAAACAAAGCAATGAGGGAATCTTCATCAATCAAGCAAAATACACTAAAGATCTTCTCAAACGTTTTTGCATGGAAAATTCAAAACCTATGAGCACTCCTATGAGTCCATCCACTAAAATGGAAAAAGATGAGAAAGGTAAAGATGTGGATCAAACCAAATACCGAGGTATGATTGGCTCCCTTCTCTATCTTACTGCTAGTAGACCGGACATAATGCTTAGTGTTTGCATGTGTGCTAGATATCAATCATGCCCAAAGGAATCTCATCTCCTTGCTGTCAAACGAATTTTTAGATATCTTGTTGGCACTCAAAATCTTGGTTTGTTTTATCCTAAGAGTGTTGAGTTTAATTTACAAGGATACTCGGATGCGGATTATGCCGGTTGTAAAATTGATAGAAAGAGTACTAGTGGTGCATGCCAATTTCTTGGACCCTCACTAGTCTCTTGGTGTTGTAAGAAACAAAACTCTGTAGCTTTATCAACTACGGAAGCCGAGTATATTGCCGTGGGCAATTGTTGTGCACAAGTATTGTGGATGAAACAACAGTTGGAAGATTTTAATCTTCAATTCTCTCTCATCCCAATAAAATGTGACAACACCAGTGCGATAAATCTTACTAAAAATCCAATTCAGCACTCTAGGACAAAACATATTGAGATAAAACATCATTTTATTCGTGATCATGCTCAAAGAGGGGATATTGTTCTTGAGTTTGTAAATACCGACCTTCAATTGGCGGACATTTTCACAAAACCCCTCAATGAGGATAGATTTTGTTTTATTCGCCAAGAGATAGGAATGAAATTTCCTTTGATTTGAATTGTTGTTAAATACTTGTTCTATCTTTTAAATTGTGTATTGATTGATTTGAACATGTTTTTGAATGATGTTTGATCATTTCTATATGGTTCTTAGCATTAAAATTATTTCATAAAATCTTGTTTCATGCAATGTGTCAACACTTGGTGAAACAAGTGTCAGCACCTCTGGTTTTGTGGTTTTTCACCCATGAAGAAGTATGTGTCGACACCATGATATCATGTGTCAACACATCAGCCTTTCACCCGAGAGCCTTTTTTTTGTATGCTTCGGGAGCATGACCAATGTGTCGACACATGGTCAATGTGTCGACACATTGCTTGTGTTTACTGTTTTTAAATCTCTTTTGAGTTAGGGTTCAGCTTTTAGGCCTCCTATCCCTCTCTCCTTCTCTCAAACCGTGCGGCTAAGCCTCTCCCTCAATATTTCAGTTACCCACTCTCTCTCTCTAAAAACCCACCGGCCGAAAGTCCCTTTTCCCTCAAAATCCTGCTCTAAAATGTCTTCCAGCCGACATACTCGCTCCTCTCAACGAACTCCAGCCTCTGTTGGCTCCAAAGGGAAGAAGAAGGCAGGGCACCGAAGAACCCACTCCCACTCCTGAAGACTACATTTACAGGTCAGGTCTCTGCAAAAACCGTTTTGTTCAAGATTTTCGAAATAGAAAAGTTATTGCTGGAGATGGGCTGATTTTAAATGGTTTAGTGAAAATGGTTTGGATTTCAAGAGATGTTTGAGTTTCAAGGTTGGGGAACACTTGTGAATTTGAAAGTAAATTGCTATGTTTACTTAGTTAAGTTGGTTTATGCTAACTTTCAATTCACTAAGTCTGAGGATGCTGATAGTTATGTGAATGGGAAAATGTTGGATCTATCAAGTTCATCTTTGAATTCCATGGTTAATGCCCCTGATGCTGGGAAGAAGTTCTTTGAAAACCATGGGTGGGTAGGTTTGTCTGAAGTTGATCCCCTTCATATTCTTAGGGTTGTTTTGGATAATCCAACCCTAAACGAAATTATCAAACCCACAGCCAGTGATCTAAGCATTCCAAGACGAATTTTACATCATATGGTTTGTAACATTATTTTACCAAGGACGGGGAAATTCGAGTACATCACATTCCTAGACCTATTTATCATGTACTGCTTGATTACCCATACTCCCATGAACCTTGGTCACCTTATGATAAATCATATGAAGGCTGCCACTGAGAAGAAGAGACAAGGGCTGCCTTATGGAATGTTCTTTACCCATATGTTTCACATTCTTGATGTTGATTTGGGAGGTGAAGTACGGGAACCTCCAAAGGCATCCAAAGAGTACAATCAGAAGACTCTAAGGTTGATGGGGTTCACACAAAATGATGAAGGTTTTTGGATAAAGAAAGCTGATGCAACCCCTCAAAAGCGAAGTCATAGGGGATCGGATTCTGATGCAAACAGCGAGGATGAAGACGAAGATACCTTTACTCGAACTCCTTCCACTGCCACCAGAACTCCGAGAGCACCATTCTCTCCTCCTCCATTTCCTTCTTTGCATATGGAGTCATCCTCCCGAATACCCCCTTCCCACTCTCATGCGCCTCAATTTGAATCTCTTGAAGCTTCGTTTGGGGAGATAAAGGAGGAACAAAAGAAATTGGGTCAGCAGTTGGAGAAGTTGTCCCTTGACATGAAGACGGGCTTTGATGACATCAAGCAGTTGTTTGCTGCTCATGATGACGGTTTCAATCTTCTTGACAAGGATGTGCGGCTGCTTAAGCACCAAGTCAATAATAGCATCCATAGGGCCAGCGAGGTGATTCAAGCTACTGTCGATGATTTAAAATCCTCTGCTCAAGATGTCGTAAATGCCACTGAGCTTAGTCTGGATGTTGATCGAAAACTTCGGCCTCTTGTCATGAAATGGACCTATTGGTTCTCAACGACTTGGACCAACTGGTTACGGAAATTTGAAGTCGATCATCCTCCTCCTCCCTGATCTCCTTTGCCCTCACCCTTGCCACCTCTCCTTGCCTTCTTATTTTTGATGATGCCAAAGGGGGAGAAAAGTGCCTAGTTGTAATGCTGATGCCTTAACTCTAATTTGAGAACATTTCTTGTTATGTTATCTTTGTCTTCCTTGAGTTGAACATCTGTTTATTATTTGTATGAATTGTAGAACTTACTCTCTTATATTTAATGTGTATATTATGAATGGTTCTAAGGAAGTACTTATGAAGATTGCCTAAATCTCGCTTCAGGTAGTTAATTTTATCTTTTAACTATTCGTTATATGAAGTCTTGTGTTCTGATTGATAAATTTGAAGTTGGGAAGTTTGGAGAATGTTCATAGAAGTGTTGTACTTACTTTTTAATTTTTGGGAAACCTCTTTTACAAAGGGAACTCTTGCAAAATTTTTAAAAATCTCAAAGTCCCTTTTTGCTAAAATATCATGAAAAACTCCAGCTTGTTCTCAGGGGGAGCTTTTCTATTTGTTAGCAAATTGTTATATTTTTTTAATGGTTTTGTCATCATCAAAAAGGGGAGATTGTTAGCCCAAGGTTGTTTTTACAAACAATCTTCAATTGATTTTGATGATAACAAAGTCTCTAAGTTTTTAAGGACTTTAGATTTTACATTGTCAATCCTTTCTCTTAAAAGGATTTTGTCAAGTATCAATGTTTCTCTCTTTATAAAATCTCTCTAAGCTACTTGATCTTCATTGTTCTTGTTAAATGATCATCTTTTTATTGTAAATGGTTTTGAGAATGATTGAATTGGGATAGTTGTTGTTAAAGAACATTTTTTTATGACTAAGTGTTGGAATTGTCGACACATTGAACTAACTCTCGAGAGTTGCTTTCCAGGCCATTCAAAATGATTTTTTGGCTAAGTATGGGAAGTGTCGACACATTGACCCTAAGTGTCGACACATTGAACTAACTCCCGAAAGTTTGCTTTCCAGGCCATTCAAAATGATTTTTTGGCTAAGTATGGGAAGTGTCAACACATTGAACCTAAGTGTCAACACATTGAACTAACACCCGAGAGTTCTTTTCTTGGTCAAAGTTTAATGTGTCAGCACATACCACAAGTGTCAACACATTGTATTATTTTGCAGATATCCTGGACGCGATGCCAAATCATCCAAAAAGCTTGCAAATGTCTCAAATGACCTCCAACGGCACTCAAGCTTTACAAGAAGACCCTTGGTGCCCTAGAAGCTTTAAATAGAAAGAAGATGGAGAGAGAAAAACAAGAAGTGTGCGCCATTAACTCTTGCCCTAATTTCTAGAGAGAGAAAAAGCTTTCAAGAGAAAAGAAGCTCCACCATCCAAGAAAGCTCGTACTCCCACCTGAAAATACTGTAGCTCTCTTGTGAATCTTGTCTCTTTGCACACCTCAGTACCTCATACTTGTTTATTCAGCTTAAAGAGCTTTTACTAAGATTCTCTTTGTACCCATTCTTGAAAAACACGTGAGTGTTTGTGAAAAACACTTGTCCTACTTGTTGTGTAGAAGAAATCCTCTAGGTTGTGAGGATTTGAGAGAGTGAGTTAAAGTGTAAGCTCGAAAACACTTTGTAAAGGTTACTTAGCACCCGGAAGCTAAGGTGTACTTACTATTTGGAAAATAGTGAAGGAAGCCCAAGGAAGTCAATAGCCTTGGGGGTGGACGTAGGCAAGTGTTGGCCGAACCACCTAAAAGTCACGGTGTCATCTCTCTATCCTTATCTCCATTTATTGTTGATAATTATTTGTTGCACTTGTTTGTCTTTTCCTTCATTCTCTATTTAGTCCTTGATTATATAGATATATTCTCCTGCTCCTTAGATCGGATCCTTAGCATATTGGGTTTAAAAGAAAAAGGGAGAAAAGTTTTATAAAACCCAATTCACCCCCCCCTCTTGGGTTGTTTTTGACCTCTCATTCTTTGTCAAGAATACGAAGAACATCACGAACAATAGGAAGAATAGAAAAATACTAATAACATCAAGAGATGCTAGAATAAGAAATACAAGAGATTCACAAATCATCTTAAAAACTTAAGAATTGAAATCAAAGATAATCAAACTAAACTTTACCTCTAAGCGAGTTTGATCTTCACTAATTGATTTCCTCCTTCTTACTTCTATTTCACTTCTCTACTAATCTCAAGCTTAACTCACAATTTAGGATGAGATGGTGTAAGTTTAAATGGTCAGCTACCTTCCATTTATAGGCAAGCTTGGTTCGTCACATTGCGACACGTGTCTAGTTTAACTTCGGTGACTCAAAAGGCTACATTGACCATTTGACGACACCCAACCATCCCAAGCAACTGTTGAGCATGCCTATGACTAAAATTCACACTATAGCTTGGGTGAGTCGCCGCCTAGGTCCATCGGTGGTCGACACCTCAAGCTACTTAGGTCCTAGCCTTTTTGGTCCTGCTTTTTGCATTGATTTGTCGTGCTTCTTTCTTCAATTTGTCGTGCTATCTAGCCCTCACATGTGTCACTCTCTAGGGCAGCCAAAATTTCCTTGCTTAATGGCTAAGTCTTGCTAATTGTTTCACTAATCTTCCAATAATCATCAATGATCGCTAAACAACCTACTTGCTTTCACTAATCAACCTACTTGTTTCTGAAAAAAATATAAAAAGTCCCAAAATTTAAACTATAAGCTCATGATAACTCCCAACATATTAAAAGAATAAAAATCACATGGTTTAGTTTTCGAGACAAAAACGACCTACTGGCTTAAAAAATTAAATTGATCAAATACGAGCTCCTCAACTTCTTGAACAACAACCTAGTTGCACGCGAACTCCAAATCTCACTAAATCATGTCCTAATCAAGGTTTCGAGACAAAAACGTCCTACTAGCTTAAAAATTTAAATTGATCCAATACGTGCATCTCAATCTTCTAAACAATAACTCAGTTGCATATGAACTCCAATTCTCACTTAAACATGTCCTAATCAGGGTTTCGAACTTAGTTCATCAAGTACTAAAAATTTCTTGCCACTAAGTACACCTTAATGTACTACTAATCACAAACAAGATATCATAGAGAATATGCATGTGATGTTTAAAAGCTCGGGGTATGACATTTAACCATCGAAAGGTTCATACCCTAGTGACCAAGGGTTCGTTTTTATTTTTTGCAAGAAGAAATACGCGAAGATTGAAGTGCATTTATTCTAAGTATTATCCATAAAATAATTGTTTTATCAGTTGGCATCATCTGTGGGAACCGAGGTTCTTAAGATAAATGGTTTATGGCAAATAAAAGGAGTAAAGGTAAAGGAAGGATGGGAGAAAACATAGCAGAACCCCATCAACCGGAAAGAGTTGAAGGAGAAGATGAGAAGGCACACAATTATTCTTAAACCATCACTAATCAGGAACCAAAAACAGAAACCCGTACAAACAAAGAGGAGAGACATCAAAACAACAAAGATTTGGAGAAGATACCTCAAGGCCACAATATGAAGAAGGTTCCCCACCACTTGTCCTTGGCCAAAATGGAAGAGTCAATGCAAAGCTAGAAGAAGTGCTAGCTGAATTGGGGAGAAAGAAGAAAAAAATGGACAAACCACCACCATCTTTGCTCGAAAAGCATGACGCACCGTGTGGAATCCCAGTTCACATAGGAAGTGTTGGAAACGAGGCTGCCAGAGAAATTATGCATCTCCTATCATTGACAAGTATATACCAAAGCTGGTGACCCACTTGATCATTTAAAAGGGTATTGATCATAGATAGACCTGTTAGATATGAAGGACGCCATCAAATGCAAGGCTTTCCCCACCATCTTAGCAGGATCAACTAGAGGATGGTTTAACAGACTCTGGCCAGATTTAATTTCAAGTTTTAAGGAACTCAGCTGTGCTTTTATTAGTCACTTCATAGTGAGCAAACGATAGAAAAAGCCAGCAATCCACCTCATCTCCACTTGTCAGAAAAAGGATGAAAGTCTACGAGATTCCGTAGCACATTTCAACCAAAAAAGTTGAACGTAGAAGATCCAGAAGACAAACTGGTTCTTACAGCCATTGTGGTAGGACTGATAGATAGATGAAAAATTATCGCTTTCATTGGGAAATGAGCCTTCTGAGACCTTCGGAGAGTTCACAGAGAAAGCACAGAAGTACATGAACGCTAAAGACATGGTCCTCGCTTAAAGAGGACAGACAACTGAATCAGGAGGAATAACAGCTAAAAGAAGAAAAGAGACAACCTCGGTCAAACCTCAAGCTGATGAAAAATATTGAAAGATAGAACCACAAGCCGAACGTCCAAGGCTTGCAGTTCACCCCACTCAACGCTCCACCCTTGGAATTTCTCATGGAAATCCAGAATGATCCAGAAATCCAATGGTCCCTTAAGATGAAGTCAGATCCAAATAAAAGAGACGATGGAAAATTCTATCGTTTTCATGATGATCATGGCCACAATGTCGATGAGTGCATCCACCTGAAAAGACAAATAGAAACCTTCATTCAGCAGGGATGTCTCCAATGATTTACTGCCGTTAGGATCAAATAACCATTCATAAACCAAAGGGAAGCATGTGGACTAGAGAATTAGCATTTCAGACCATATCAAATAAACGATCGCGCACCTTGGGAGAACCAATGTGATATTGGAGCCTAAGGACAGAGACCGAAACAAGGAGAGAGACGATCCCCTCAAAGAGTAGTTGGCGAAATAAGAGTCATCTCGGGAGGATTTGCGGTAGGAGGTTCCTTAAGAACTTTCAAAAAAGCATATGTAAGGCAGCTCTTTGTTGGGAAAATAAGCAGCAGAGCACATCATATCTCATTCGACAAAGAAAAACCCATTATGTTCACTACTAAATATATGGTCAGTGTCAATTATCCGCACGATGATGCAATAGTCATTGCTGCCATGATAGGAAACTACAGCATATGTAGAATCCTCATCGACATGGGAAGCTCAACTGACATCCTCTATACAACCACATATGATCAAATGAAGCTAGGAAGAGAAAAAATAATTGGCATGATCACCCCGCTGGCAGGATTCATTGGTCATCAAGTTTATCCTCTTGGAACGATAGATTTACCCCTAACAGCGGGAGAATACCCATGCGAAGCAATAGTCATGGTAAACTTCCTGGTTATAGAGGAAAAATCATCTTACAATGCCATTTTCGGACGAACAACACTAAACAAGCTGAAAGCTGTAGTATCTACACACCACTTAAAGGTGAAGTTCCAAACCAAAGCCAGAACCGAAGAAATCAAGGGAGACCAGGAACAAGCACATAAATGTTACTTATCAGACACTCGAATGTAAGAAAAATCTATGGTGATAGAATATCAAGAAGAACATCGGGAACAACTGGTTGAATCATTGAAAGAAATTCCCCTTCTGGGAGAATTCAATGGAACAAATAGTTGAGGTAGGAACCAATTTTCCAGACGAATCCAAAAGAACACTCGTAGAATTCTTACGAGCTAACAGCGAAGTTTTTGCTTGGTCGCATGAAGACATGCCAGGCATCTACCCGAAGGTCATCACACACAGGCTAAACATACGTCCCGACATTAAACCAGTCATACAACGCAAGAGAAGTTTCGCCTTAGAATGAAATGAAGCTATTAAAGAAGAAGTAGGAAAGTTAGTTCGATTAGGATTTATCAGGGAAGTAAAAAGCTTGCCCGAAGGATTACTATCCATTACCAAGGATCAACTCACTAGTAGATTCAACGGTAGGACATCAGCTACTGAGCTTCATGGATGCCTTTTCGGGATACAACCAGATCAAAATGCATAAGCTGGATTAGGAGTGTACTTTTTTCACCACAAATTGGGAAACTTACTACTTTCAAATCATGTCCTTCGGTTTAAAGTACGTGGGAGCGACATAATAGAGGTTGGTAAACTTAATGTTTTAGGAGCAAATAGGATGCAATATGGAGGTCTATGTAGATGACTTGCTAGTTAAAAGCCAAGAATAACTAAACCATATGGTGGACCTATCTGAGGCCTTCAGTGTACTTCAGCATACAAAATGTGCCTAAACCCAATAAAATGTGCTTTTGATGTATCTTCGGGGAAGTTTTTGGGATTTCTAATATCTCAAAGAGGAATTGAAGCCAACCCAGAAAAAATCTTGGCCATTCTGAAAATGCAACCTACAAAAAACACCAAAGATTTACAGTGGCTCACAAGATGAATAGTAGTGCTTAATAGATTCGCCGCTCATGCTATAGACAAATGCTTACCATTCTTCAAAACACTCCGCAAAGCCTTTGAATGGAAAAAGGAATGTCAAAAAGCCTTGGACGAATTATAAAGATATTTGGCAAATCCTCCACTTTTAAGCTCCCCGATTCTAGGAGAGACTATGTATTTATATCTTGCCATATCAGACGCTGCTATGAGCACAGGTCTCATACGATATGACGATGGCATCCAACGACCAATATATTACATTAGCAGTGCATTGCAAGGCACCGAGTCCCGATATCCTGACGTAGATAAACTGGCATTAGTTGTTACTACCTCAACCAAAAAATTGAGACCATACTTCCAGGCTCATCCTATAATAATCATTATAGATCGACCCCTACGACAAATCTTGGGAAAGCCAGATGCATCATGAAGGTTAGTCAAATGGTCAGTTGAGCTCAGGGAGTTTGACATGGTGGTGTTTGAGTGCCAAAATTTTGGGCCTGATTAAAATAATTACAAAATAATCTCTCTCTTCCTCATCAAATTATTCATTTTCATTCAAATATTTTTTCTCTTCACTTTTTCACCAACTCTCATAAACTATCTTCACTTTTTCACCAACTCCAATACCCTAAAATTTTAACAATCAAAGACCACTTGAATATTGACCTCAAACTGCAATCAAAGGTCAAGTAGTGCCCGATTTTGTCATGGAGTTCACATTCTTGGAAACCCAAGAAGAAACCTCCAAACCAGAACCTCGGTAGGTCTATATGGATGGATTGTCTAATGAAGAGGTTAGGGGTGTGGGCGTAGTCATCCAAATTCTGGAAGAAGAATGAATTGAATTCAAGATCAAATTGGAATACCCAGCTACTAAAAATGAAGCTAAATACGAGGCCTTTCTAGCTGGACTCCTCACAACCGAGCTCCTAGGAGGAAAACATGTCACTATATATTCCGACTCACAACTGGTGGTGGGACAAATAACCAGAAACTTCGAGGCTCGAGATGAAAGAATAATAGCCTACTTGAACCGAGCCCAAGAGATACAAAGGTGATTCAAAACCTTCGAAATACAATCTTAAGTGCAAGCAATTAATAGCAAATATGAGAACATATTAATAGCAAAGGTTAAGCAAAGATAATTAAATATGTCAATTAATGAGAACATTAAGGCAAGAAAATAAAATTAAAGTAAGATGACATTGAAAAAACTTTTAATAGAATTAAATTCTCTAATGTAAGTAAAATAATTAATAGCAAATATGATGCTCATAAGGAAATAAATATGTAACCAAAATGCAAACACCTAGTCAAATAATAAAAGAATTTAAATATTCAAGCAAGTATGTTAAAAAAAATCATGTAGACTTAACAAAGATATAATTTAGACTAGAAAACTCCAAATATTATATTATATTAGTTTTTAAATATGTAAAACAACTGAAAATAAAGATGGGTGTCACATATAGCCCCACGTTTCAAGATCATAGATGAAAATCTATATCGTTGAGGTTTCTTTAAACCCCTGTTATGATGCTGACTCACTCTAAAATGAGCAGCGTAAAGCATAGGAGTTTTGTCATGTACAATTAGCCCAAAAGGCCAGATCATCTTCTCAGGGAAAATAGATTAATTTCAAACTCACTTAAAAAAAGGAGAATATAAAAAAGCGTTTATTGAATACAGTTTAGATTCATATTTTTAGATTTTGGAGAGTTTGAAACAAAATTAAAATAAGACAAAACGTAGACTAAGATTATAACATGCATTCTAAGTAAATGACAGAATATAAATAACAGAAATTAAATGACACAATAAAAACCTATAAGTAAAGGACAAAAATTAAATGACAGAATTTAAATGAAAATAATTAAATGACAAGGAATAAAAAAGAGAGCACAAGATTCTTGGATTAAATAATATTATCTTATTACAACCCAAAATTCATGTTAAAAGAAAAAAAACAACAAGAACATAATCCAAAATTGAAATAGAAATTACAGAAAATTAAAGAACAAGAAACTGAAATCTAAACCCTAGGAATTTAAATACAAGACATTGGAATAATAAAGCATAAAAGAAACTAATCTAAAAACTGAACATAATGAAGAGAGAGAGAGAGAGAGTAGAAATACGACCAAAGAGAAAAAAATACGAGAAGAGAAAGAGGTGAGAGTATCGGCTAATGGAGAAAATTGAGGGAGAAGAGAGAGAAGGGAAAAGAGAAAGAAAAGGTGAGAAAGGGAGAGAGAGAGAGAGAGAGAGAGAGAGAGAGAGAGAGAGTTACGCATAGAACACATAGAAAAGAGAAAAACTAGGGTTTTGGACAAGAAAAAAGAATGTAGGAAAGAGAAAAGAGAGAGAGAGAGAGAGAGAGAGAGAGAGAGAGAGAGATAAATCTATATAGGAAAGGTGCAACTAGGAGAGAAAAATAAGGGAAAGAATAGAGAGAGGAGAGGTGCGGCTAGGTTAAAATAAAGGAGAGAAAAGAGAGAAATGGGAAGAGAAAAGGGTTGAGCAGCAAATAGAAAGAGAAAAATAAAAGAGAAAGGAGAAAGAGAAGAATAAAAGAGAGAGGAGAAAGAGAAGAAGTGCGGCTGGAAAAATAATATAAAGAGGTAGAGAGAGTGATTCGGCTAAAAGGAAAAAAGGGAGAAAAATAGAGGGAAGAGTCGGCCAAGGAGAGAAGAAAAAAAAGGAGAGAGAGAAAAATGAGAAAATAAGGCTAGTTTAGCAAAAGTAGGAAGGAGGAGAATAAGATGTAGAATTTGCTAGGTTAAAAAGAAAAAGAGAGTGAAAAGAGAAATGGATGACTGAGATTTAAGTGTCTCTCTTTCTTCATTGAATTACAATACTACCATTAATGAATCCCTTTTGCTCTACTATGTGTCCCAGTATACTACTCTTGTTATTTGAGAGTCCAGAAAGCAATTCATTTTATCACCCTGCACAAAAATACTTAATTAGTTCATGGCATCATGTGACGAAATTAAATAAATAAAATAATTACAATACCAATAATTGTAGTGCAAATGATAAAATAATGATTTTAGAATGTGTCTAGACATGGTATGACTTAAGTACAAGCAAGCTAAAATAAAAATTGCATGTGTAATAAATTAAATATAAAGTCATATAAATTCAACAATTAAATGCACAACTTAGATTTATGCCTCTTAACCATCTTTCCATCTAAAACCAATACTTAAAACATTAAATAATTAAGGGTTAATTACATTTTCTCCTCACAAACTTACACTCCAGTCTCAAAAATCTCCCTAAACTTGAACTCGTTACGACCCACCACCCCAATGTACGTGTCACGTTTCAATTCGTTATTGGACCCGGTTTCAAAACACACCACATTTGAGTTTGAAATTTTATTTGCATGGATTGGGGGCAATTTCGTCTTTTCATGTGGGATAAGTGTCACGTGCTAGGTCCAATATCGAATTGAAAGGTGACATGTACATTGGGGTGGTGGGTCGTAACGAGTTTGAGTTTAGGGGATTTTTTAGATTGGGATGTAAATTCGTCAGGGGAAAATGTAATTAATCCAATAATTAATATTATATTAGTTTTGGATGTATTAAACATGCAATATTCTAGCTTAATCAAGTGCCTTAGTGCCTATTATGCAGATTATGTGCTTCGAGAAGTGCATGAAGGGTTATGCAAAAACCACTCAAGGGCAAGAACCCTCGCTCAAAAAGTCATCCGATGCCCACCTTACAAGCGGACGCTGTCATGATGGTACGAAAATGTGAAAAGTGCCAAAGGTTCGCCAATGTCATAGCAATAGTAGGTCGAGAAAATGATGATCGTCAGCACCCTTACCCATTCATGGGTAGTTGCCATCGACTATGAAGGAAGCAGCTGAAATTTCTAGTAGTTGCCATCAACTATTTCACTAAATGAGTTGAAGTCGAACCATTGGAGAATCACCGAGCCAAACATTTGGAAGTTCGTATGGAGGAACATTGTATGTCGCTTCGAGTTACCAAGGGTAATAGTAACCAATAATGGCAAGCAGTTCGATAATAAAAGTTTTCGAGACTTTTGTTCAGAGCTCAAAATAGAAAATCACTACTCATCCCCGTACTACCCACAAGTGAATAGATAGGTGGAATTGGCAAATTGGTCATTGCTCCGAATTATCAAGACAAAGCTCGAAGATCGAAAAGGCCTCTGGAAGAAGAACTGCCACGAGTATTGTGGGCCTACCAAACCCTCGTTAGTACTCCAATTGGAGAAACTTCTTTTTTCCTCACGTAGGGAACCTAAGCAGTGATACCTGTCATGTCACGCCTCATGCTCGTACTAACCTCTAAGCTCTCTTTATGGTAATAAAGTGTTTAAATAGCGAGATTATGACACGAACATACCTTGATGCTCAAAGGACTAAAATGCCCTTACAAAAGGGATAACATAAAAAGTTTACGAAAAAATAAGCTAGTCAACTTTTTATGATTTTTAAGAGTTTGTAATGTCGACTTATTTCAATTCCAATTAACTAGATTAATAAGTACGGAAGAAGTAGTAAATGAGAAAGAAATGGAAATTTCTAAAAAAGTTAAAACATAAGTAATAGTAGATACACTAAAACATTGTATGGTATAAGTATCTTTTACAAGGATAAGCACAAAAGTGGCTAAAAGTTTACAAAAGCCTGAGCACCTCATAGGCTCACTCTAGCCAACCTACCAATCATGCATAAAATATAAAACTAGATAATAATTGTTCCTTAAATACAACTGGTAAAATAGAACTCAAGTCGTAAGACTTATCATTTGAGCCCGTTAGGTCAATGACGTCAATAGTTGGCACCGTCACTACCAGCACTGCCGGCATATCAGGAATCCAAGGTGTTGGCGGTGTGGAAATAGGAGTGTCCTTAAGGAACCAGTAGTAGTAGTTTTCTATTACCACTTCAAATGTTTCTACTATCAAACCCTAGTGTGTACCAAGAGTACGTACGAGTCCAAATCAATGGTCTGACAGTTCTCGAACATCCTCATCTACTATCAAACGTACAGTACATGCATAAAGATAGGAAACAAGATGAGTCTTAAAAACTTAGTAAGGTTGGGAAGGGGGCATGACATTAATAATAACATTAAACAAAATTTAAAACATAGCACGTGAATAATTAACAGATAAGGAATCAGTTTAACTATGAGTGATGCAAGTGAATGTTGACACTGACAGTCCCCGATGGACACTACCCATGAGATGTCCCTACATCTATCCATTCTATGACCCCTAGAGACAGGGTTGTACGTCCCACTACCCCTTCCATTGGAACAGTCCCGTGTTGTCCTCCACACCGGGATGAGTTTAAGGCAAAGCACCCCCAATATTTATTGCCTAGAGAAGGCCACCCACTAACCTCGTTAGTGGTGGTTGCACATCCCCCCAAAAGTAACTGGTACAACTCTTAAGACTATCTCAACTCAACCATGTTTTTCAAGACCAATGATGCACATGCCATGTTATCATTCACAATGAAAGAAAAGGTAATGAATTCAGCATCAAACATATGAATTTGTAAGACAAAAATATAAATTTCTTTTTGTTTCTTATCATTGGACTCATAAAGTTCACTATTCAGCACCCTGTAAATGGGCTTCACGGCCCTACTTCCCCTTTTTGCTTGGATTGGTTCTCATGACCCAATTTATTTAATTATGTTATGACTTATCTAATTAATTAAAATCTCTTCTAGTTTATGATTAAATTGTCTTCTCCCGGTGGAACTTGGCTTTAAAAAGACTTCCCAAATATACAAGGGCCAACTTGTTCTTGTAAGTTCTTAATTAAGGCCTTTTTCTCTTTTGGGGACTATTTAGTGTCTATTTGGGCCTCAAATCGTAGCCATATTTTGGGGTCAGTGTTGGGTCTCAAAAGTCTCTCAAAGTCACCTCTAGACAGGTCCAGGTCCCTAAAGCTTCAGGTCAAATTTTGGGCTTTCAAGCCCATTTCTCTGTACTTTTCGCATTTTACCCCTCACGGTTAAATGTCATTTTTCACTCATTTTATGTCATTTTCGCTTGAAATTTTCACCATATGTCCAGGACTCTGACCTGAACATACACTCCAAATTTTGTGGCCAGAGGATGTGATCTTACACATGCGCTAATGACTTTAGTTTACAGACATAAAAAATAAGGCAGAAAGTGGCTTTGCATGTTATTTAATCCTATTCTTCATGGAAACAAGTTAACTACTCCTACCTGCGTTTGGTCTCTAAAACTGTGTGAAAAGGGATAGCACATATCAGGTCAGCCCAAATCAAAATAAGGAGTTAAATGCCTCCAAAAAGTAAGGTTTTTTTCACCCATATGTTAAAGAAATCGTCCATGCAAGCCTCTCTTTGCTCACCTGCGACTCTCTCAATCTTTTTTGCTCCTCTTTAGCCACTGACTGTGACTCCCTCAAGCCCAGATCATCATTTATACACAACACTCAAATATTTTCATCATCAACCACTAGGATTCTCACATGCAAACTCCATTTCCCATCATCCGACACTTGCATTCATGTCCAGCTAGCCCTATTAATATGTAGAACTTAAAGCTCAGAACTGAAAACATCAACAAATTTATGCTAAGATTAAGTCATTTGGCCAAAACACCATATCCAACAACCAAACCTTTATCAAATGCACCCTTACCTCTTCTTTGCAAGGCTGGTTGTTTTCCTTGCTCTAAGGTAATCCTGGAAAGAAGAATAAGTTAGAACTGAGGAAAAGAGAAGATAGCAAATTAAAGAGGGTTTGGAAAGGGTAAGACAATCCTCCCTTACCACCCTCTTTCTCCATTTCGTAACTGTTCTCCCTAACTCTCTTTCTCGGCTCCCACTCTCTCCCTTTCGCTTGTGCTGCTCGAAAGGAAGGAGCCAATCCCCTAACTACACGCCCAGCTCTTCTTAACAAGGCACTAATAAGTTAACTTGTGTTAGTCTAGGTGAAGTTAAAACTAACGAAATGGTTAAAGCTACGCCTAGATTTGCAATCATGAGCTAAAAGTTAACAAGGACACGTGAGGAGTGTGAATGGGGGGCATGGGCGGCAAGAGCAGACTTTCCACAAGTGTCACACACGTTTGAGACTTAATAAGTGCCTATCTCTAGCTAGGTGACAAAAGCAAGAGTGGTATATGGAGGGCTTGAATTGGGTTTTTAAGCCGGCCACTAGTTGGTAGCTAACGCATAACCCATCATATAAAGAATTATGTATTGTTTTAGATTTTTATCCAACTACTGCAAATTCAACACCGGAATTTAGGTCACCCGCCACAAGTTTTGGAAGTGCAACTACTTCTTCATTGGTAACTAAGAGCCAGCTCATTTGGACAGACATTTCTTTGGGCTAAAAGAGATCCACGGTCCAGCCCCAAAATTTAAGGCCTAGGATTAGCTAAGTTAGGTCCAAAATTAAATCAAAAGCATATACATATCTTAAAAAAACTTAGACATCAGTAGGCTCAAGTAAAATAATAGAAGCAGAGATATGAAATTTTATGCATTTATATTTATAGTCTGGGTCAAAATTATTATAGAGCTCTATAATTAAAATAATTGTTAATATAAAATGTCAAAGAGGACTCCAAATTATCAATTTTGATACATTGAACCTCCTAACTTTCCTCGTCTATCAATTTGAGCCTTTCGTCCAATTTTTCTGTCCAAACTAGCTGAATGGTGATCACGTGTGCAGCAGGTGTCATTTTTAAATGAAAACAGACAAATTTGCCTTCACACTCAAAACTACAACTTCGAACAACTATTTTTTTGTGTGTTTCGATGCCAGAGAAATTTGACAAGGATGCAAAAGAAATTTTTCCTCCTCCGCCACTTCAACGAAACCCTCTCTGGTGGCTTCCTGTTGTTTTCCCTCCTCCTCAACCCTTCCACTTCCCCAGCCACTTCAACGAAACCCTCTTCAGTGGTTTCCTGTTGTTTCCCCTGCTCCTCAACCATCTTCTTTTCGGCACTTCCCCAGCCTCTTCAATGGCTTCAGGCTCTTTTCTCTTCTCCCCTATCACTTTCTTATGCCTAACGACCAATTCGCTCATCTCTGTCCCCTAAACTTCTCACTCACCATCAACGCCTCCCTATACCTTCTTTCGTTCTCCATTAGCATTTATGTCACCAGTATCACACCAAAAATCAGCAGAAATCAAAACAAACATCAAGATTCAAAAATAGTCGACTTTCAAATCATAGCAGTATCATTAGAAGAACTTCAAAGCTACAAAAATAAAAAATAAAAAACTGCACCACTTCCAAAACCACGTTTAATCTAAGATTCAAGAATTCAAGCATAGAACCATGCAGTGCTCGAGATGTGTCAAAGAAAACTAGATGAGTAAGCTTCTAAATTTCCAATCATCAAAGAAAAAAACCATGAAGTAAAAGTAGCTAGATTGCAAGAATCTTTGATGAAGTTGTGACTTGTGAAGGAGATAATGCACTAACAAAATATGACGGCAGAAGCAACAAGGGTGGCGCAGAGAGCGAGAGAATCTAGGATTAAATCGTCAGAGAACTGGCAGAGGACTAGGGTTGGGGAAATGTGAGTTGGGAAGGAGGAGAGGCTTCAGATCTTTGGGTGGGGTTGGTAATGGAAGAGGCCAGGAGAGCTGGAGATTAAAGAGGCTGGGTAGCAGGGAGTGTTCTCTTTGAAGTTGTTGTTTTGAGTGTGAGGGGCAAATTTGTTTGTTTCTATTTAAAAATAGCACGTGCTATGCACGTGACCACTGTTCAGTTAGTTTGGATGAAAAAATTGGACAAATAGCTCAAATTGATAGATTAGAAAAGTTAGGGGGTTTAATGTGTCAAAATTGATAGTTTGGAGTCCTTTTTGACATTTGTGTGAAAGTTCGAGGGCCCAAAGTGACTTTACCCCTTAAAATTTTCAAAGCTAAAATTTGCATTTACAGCTAGGAAATTGAAAGAGAGGGTAACATTGACTTTTGTAAAATAGTTATAGAAATTTAGCCACCACGTAAGTAATAAAAATTGAAATTAATAAAAGATGATTCAGATTTGCAAGAAAAATCCCTTCATTAAAGCACTTAAGATAGTTTAAAGAGTGGGGGGGGGGGGGGGGGGGGGGGGGGGGGGGGGGGGGGGTGCACCATGTGTAGTAAACTTTAGTACGAAAAAAAAGCTTGGCAATTTACTAGAAGGAAAAAGAGAAGAGGCCCATCTCAGAATGAAAGCTTACTAAGGTCAAGCCTCGCCGCATCATTCCCAGAGATCTAGTACTCAAGAAAATATTGTCAGGAACTAAAGACCCGCAGCAAGGTAAGCTACATCCAAATTGGGAAGGACCATTCCACATTAATGGTTCTCGACTGCCAGGAACGTACAGTCTAGAAGATCTATAAGGGAAAGCACTACAACATCCACTACAACATCCGTGGAACTCGATACATCTCAAGAAATACCATGCTTAGATAAGACTTTGATTCATTAGTTAAATTCGTGTGTTTATGCCGACGTTAAAATTGTGATATTTTGTCTACTATAAATGAAAAATTTGAAATCTTCTTCAAAAATTGTGTATTGGCCCGAATTAACAAACTCTGCTAAAAACACAACCTTAAAGGACCTCAGTCCCTAGGTGCAATTAAGATGACCTTGGAGGACCCCAGTCCCCAAAAGTAACTAAGACGATCTCGGAGGACCTCGGTCCCTATGCACAACTAAGACAACCTTGGAGAACCCTGGTCCTTAAGCACAATCAACACAATCAAGGGGATCTCGAAACACAGACCCTAAAAAATAACAACCAAGAGCCACCATGAAGGTTAAATACGAAAGATTTGAACTTCTAGCAACAAACAAGATGACTACAAATTTCAAATCTCAGCAAATTACAAAGAATGCAAGAGTTCATACAAAATAAAGGAAGGAAAAAGAAGTTCATAATCCAGAAGATAAAAAGACATCATTCTTCGAAAGGAGGGTCAGAGGAGCAAGGTCCCAAGTACTCCAAGAATTGGTGGAAGATATCCTTTTTGCAACCGGATCAGTGCATGTTAAAGATACCTTCCTCACGTTGCGCAAGGTGCTTGCTTTAAAACAATGGCAATGCACATGCGCATCAAGGTCTCAGGATCCCCCAAGAGGGTAGGACTAGCTGATAAACCGCTTAAGAGATACAACATAGTTAGTGTGTTCATTATCCCACTTCCTTCTCTCAACGGCTAGAGCATCAGCAGCTTCTCAAAGGAAGAGACCTGTTACTCTGGCGTTGAAGCATTTCATCCTTAGTCCGGGAACTTGTGGACCTGATCTTTATCTTCTCCATTTCCCGAGCTTCAATGGTCTTCAGCAGCTCAGCGATGGTGGCTTCCTCAGAAGAGACCTCTCCCTCTAGGGTGGCGACTCTAGCTTAAAAAACCTCAGCTTGAGAACGACAACCCTAAGAGATAGTCCGTACCTCGAACACTTATCTCTTCTTAGTGTTCAATTCATCCTCAAGACTCAACTTCAAATGAGTCGATTCCAATTCCTCGTCCTAAGATAGCTTAGCAGTGTCAAACACACCCAATGTAGACATGCGATAAGCCTGATAGCAGACAATGCGATCCACTTTTATGAATCTGGAAAGTGAGGAGCTCTCAGCCATTAGCTCCTCCCGACAAAGGGGTTGAGCATAAAGTTGCAAATGCCAAGCCAGAACTACCTCTCATTCCAAAGCAAGAGATTCATAGTCCGCAGAAACCTCCAAATCATTGGTAGAAAGGATGAAAGCCTCATATAGTACACTCGAACCTAGAGGGGGTGAATAGGTTTAATTCTTTTTCTGACCTTTAACTCTACTGCACAATTCACAAGAACATTAGCAAGTTCGAGAACCCAAAATCTTTGTCAAGATTTTATATATGCAGATAACAAGTAAACCTTTGAAGCAATTGAAATTTTTATCAAGGCTTTAAGATATTCAAGAAAATTGTCTTTTAACTACAGACAATATTGGACAGATATTCAATCACACATACATAACACACGGAATGGTTACGAAGAGAAACCCCTTGAAGACACACTTCAAGAAGAAAAACTCTACAAGCCTTGTGGCCGGGAAAAGTTTCCACTACTATGAGAACTCGAAGTTACATGGTGATCGGTTAGATGTACACAAATCCCTTTGCTACTCTAACCCGCCGAACTTCTTACCCGAATCTTGAATCTGGAACTGCACTCTTTGTAGGGACTGAGACTCGATCTCCTCCTTTTATACATGCTAGCATCTTCACCACTGATCTTGTACAAAGTCTGCCCACTGAACCTTCACTTCTACTTCTACTAGACCAGAGCCACACAAACCATCTCAGGAACCAGAACTCTGGTAAACCCTAAGATCTAAGCGGGTAAACTTTGTGTGTGATCAACAACCGTGATGGAAACTAAAGGATAGGTACAACATTTTTCTGGTACACTTTAGTTCTTACAGAGTAAACTAAGAAACAATTACATAGAGTATTGAAGAAGATAACAACAATGAAAGCTTTTTCTCTGAAAATGCAAAAGGGACGTTACAATGCTAATGGTAGGAAAGGATTTTTATATCCTCGGCTTCTTAGGTGGAAGTCATCAAGGTAGTTATTTTGGAGGCGTTCTAAAAATAGTTAGAAGCATTTAGGCTAGCTTATGTAATTCTTGGTAAACCTCAAGTAAACTCCCGACAAACTTTGCCAACCACAAAATACTCAGCAGTCCAACTTCATATTATCAAACCATAGACAGACCTCCGTCAAACTACAAATGCTTCAGACACACTCATACCTTATTGAGAAGCATGAACCATGCAACGCTTCAATACTTGAATCTCCAGGAATAAGGCACAAATACAATCATGAAGTTTTATGCCAACTAAATACATTTACAAGAAGGGACCATAGGCATATCTGAATAGCTAGCAGAAGGGACCTCAGGCACATCCAAACCACCAATAGAGGGAACTCCAGGCATGTCTGAATGCCCAACAAGAAGGGTTTTAGGGCAGCTTAGCCGGGGCATATTTGAGCACCCAACATGAGGGGTTTTGGGCAGCTCAATCCTAGGAAGCTCAGACTCCAATGTAGCAAACTAACCCGAGGTCCCCACCAAATCATTAAGGACCAAAGAAGTCCCACTAGGCGAAAGGGTCCTACCGAGAACATGAAGAAGAACCCATTAAAATAGGATTAGGGGACACATTCCCTGCATCCAAAGCTTCCTCCACGCGAACACTAGCAATAGGGCTCACAACTGGAGATGTCTCCTGGAAACTTGTGTCAACAAGACAACGACTTAATAATGGAACCTTAATGCACCAGGCTTCAAACTAGAGAAACAAGAGTAACCCAAAATGGTTTGAAGAAAACCAAGTCTTACTCCTTGCTAAAACACACTTCGAAGGCCTATGAGCCAATGGAACCCCTTCAACAACCTTTTCCTCTCCAAAGTCAAAAGAAATAGGGGAAGGCATCCTCCTCTGTTTAGAACTAGAACGGTTGGATGTACCCTCAACAGCACGAGAGGACCGTCGCTTGGAAGTGCCACCATCACCCATGGGAAGGTGAAAGTGGTCAGGAGAAACCCCCTAAGGGAATCCCTCCTAACCCTCCTAGAAGAACCGACTATTTTTGTAAAGTCGAGAAGGGAGTAGCCAAAATGCTCATCAACATTCTCCTTGCATAGTAGAACATCCCATGTAATAGACTTTGCCCCTAGAAAAAATCTCAACCCGACTCACCTCAACAGGAGAAATGGATGGAGCATTTTTCTTATAGGTTTTGAGAACGGTACCAAAGTCCTCGTACAGTCCTCCAACGGAAGAAGAATGATCCGACTCTCCAGGGAAAACACTCCCAACCAACTCCATCATAAAGAAAAAAAGATCATGCTAGCCACGATTGTTATCGGGAGCATGTGAGACTAAAGAAACCCTCTTCAAGCGAGGATGAAAATACCAAAATTTCTTAATGTTAGAGGATACATGAATATAAAACCACATGAACTCAACAAAATTCAAGTGGCAGTCTTGCCCAAAACGCATGGGCCAAAGCACAGCAGCCCAACAAAACCCTCCAACCGTTTGGAACTATTTAGGTTGGAGAGAGGTGCAAGTGCCTCAAAATCATATGAACCCTCAAGGGCAAAAGAAACCTTAAGCCAATTTTCAAAGAAGTCTCGAAAAAGCACATTTCCCAAAAGCCCCCTTCAAATATGGCATCCCTCGCACTGAAGAAAGAGGAAGACGCACCCTGATTGGCAAGTTGTACAACTTGTAGAATGAAGAAAAATGCTTCGAAGACATCTTTGTAAGGGACCATCGCTCAGAACTTCTCTCCGGTTGAGTACTGCCATTGCCACTAGGACTATGTCTAGACATTATTATTCAAGAATGGAAAGAATGAGGAGCACAGAAAAAAGAAGAGTGCAGAAGAAGAAGAAACAGAAAATGAGAAAAAAATGAGGAACTTGGAGAACACGAAAGGGCTTGGCAGCTGATAAACTTGACATTTGAAACCCTATATACAAAGGTAGGAAAAGTGAAATGACAAAAGTATCTACTACTTCAATGGAAAACGAAGTGTTTCGAAATAATAATTGACAGAGACGTAGTGGCATTGAAACGACACCAAAAATAAAGGGGTAAACAACGCTACACTTCTCTGCAAAACCTACAAGAGAGTAAGAAGAGCGGTATGACAAAAATACCCATCACCTTGGTGAGAAATGAAATGTTTCAGAATTTAAATAAACAGAAGAGTGGAAGTACTGAAACGACATCAAAAATAAAGGTGTAGTGGTGCCCAACGCTCTTCCATGAAGGCCCACGACTGAACGGTCACGTCAGTAGCAGGGCCTATAAAAGGACAGGGAAGTATTCAGAAATAGAAAGAAAAAAGCAATCTTCACCAAAATGGATTAGAGGAATCAACTCCCTTACCTCCCACTTGACGTATTGGTGGTCATCGCTAGTTACATTGCGAAAAACAACCTTGATGACTGGAAACAATTCAAACTAGCATCCCACGACTTCTACCAGGTGTCATCAGATGATTTGTCTTACAATTGGATGAACCTTGAAGATTATTCGCATCCATGGATGCCAAATGACGCATGGTATCAGCTAAGAATGAAGTGCAGAAAAGCACAAAACCTTTATGACGTCTTCGTTGAAACAACTCGACAGTTGCACAAAGAAGGGGTCACCCCATAAGTCATTCAAATGCTGAGGAGAGTAGCTTGGGAGAGCCATAAATCGGCCCTATACTTCCTGGCTATCATTTACCAGTCCCAAGGAGGTGAAAGTTGCCAGCAAGCATAAGATATACTCTAGGAATTGAGAATGAGGCTTGGGAGACAAAAGATAAGAATACTCACCAGGAAAATCAAAGGTTGGCTTACTGTCCACATCACACATGGAGGAATAATTTTCCATGTAGAAAATTATATCCCATGTCTAAATGGTTACAACCTACCTTTCATGTCTGGTCGAGAAAGATTCAGCCAAAGGTGAAACCTCTATAAAACATGTTATGTGAATAGAGTATTTCAACATCTTCACAATCATATGATGAGGCAATGACCCGGTCCAAATATTGTACTTCATTTTTATTAATAATAAAGTGGGCCCTTTTTGTTGAAATAAATCTTTTTTACTAGGTATCTATTTTAAAATGAAATATGGTGTCCAAAGCCAAGTCCTTTCGTTAAAACCCAACCAGAAGGGTAACAATAAAAAATAAGTCGACAAGACAGGAGCAGTGCATCGCTGATCGCAGAAGCAGAGGAGAGGTTTGGTAACTTCCAAAATAAAACTAAATGGCATGCATAGCTCACACCTGAGAAAAAGCATGGTTAGCTCTAAGCAACCTCCATATATCAGAGACTGAAGATCGAGGACGTGCAACCTCCATATCCACCAACAAAAGCATGGTTAGCTCTAAGCAACCATTGCTATGAATGCCAAAATCCACACAAACTCTTCATCAGACGAAGCGTGAAGATTTGCTGGAAAGAAACTGTGAAGGAAGGACTAAAAGAACTTCATACGTCGGCAAAATGAGGTAACACAAAAGCCAGATATCTTATCGCATCATAATCAAGGAGGAGACACAAGAAGAACAACCATAATTGTGATGACTGAATTAAAGAAACAGCTAACCCTAGACCAAATGGAAGCAATGCATTTTGCTATTGGAGACTAGGTTGTGGCTAGATGGGAAAGAACCGAAATGCATCGACACAGATTGGGAGAAAGAATGGCATGTCCAAAGGACGAGGCCTACTACATCTCTGAAGAAGAAGAATGTCCTGCATCATTTGAAGAATGGTGGATCCTCTACAGGAATCATTTTTGCAACGTATGTTATGCGAATAAGGAATTTACTTATTGTGATTTGTGCTTAGGTTTCGGGGGAGAAGGAATCGAGTGGACGATTCCTCCCTAGACTAATGTATGATCATTCAGTAATTAAATTCAATTGGTCAATCCTAGCTTTGTTACACACACACACACACACATACAAAATATATATACATATGTATGTACCAAATCTCTAAAGAAACATTCTCGATATGATCCTACAAAATCATCTCTGCCTCAGAATGGTGGGAATCTGATGATACCGAAATTGAACAGGTTGGGCCGGATGAGTTAATCATATGCAACCCAGCAACAAAAGGCCCAAGTTGGCCCTAGCCTAGAAGACATGGATCTCCTGCCGCTGAAGCACGTCAACCATGAAGTATCTCATGAACACATACATCCCACAATCTGCAACTCCTCACATAAGGCAAACATCCCACGAACAAGAAGATGTGTTGGAGGGAAACCACACACAACACAAAGTAACGAGGGATCAAGCCCCAGAAAAGCGGAACGAGGGAAAGTGGAAAATAGGCTATAAAAGCAAAGGACAAGGAAAAAGAAAAAAGTAAGGCAATAATCAGAATTCAAAAATTAAGATATCGGAAAAGAGAGATAGGAGATTGACTTAACCATCGAAAGGTTCATACCCCGGTGGCCAGGGTTTGTTTTTATTTTTTGCAGGAAGAAATACACGAATTCAAAGTGCATTTATTCAAAGTATTATCCATAAATCAACTAATTCATCATTAGCAATTAAATATATTGAATATTTACTAAAGATGTTTATTTGGTGGACATACTTTTTTTAAAAAACTCTTATATGCATTATAGAAAAAAACATTGATGACATGTAAAAGAATTTATTACATGATTAAGCTATCTAAATAGCATATCAAAATTTATTGCATGTAAATGTTTTTTTTTTTTACCCAAGTCACCTAGGACCTTATTCAGCCTTCCCCCTATTAAAACAGAAAGAATTTGATTATAAATGAGAGTATCTCAGCTACAAAGGAGAAAGTAGAGGTTAAGGAGAATTTTAATTCACAAAGATTGGCAGTTAACAATCTACCTATCTTTGGAAAGAGTATCTCAATTATAGAGGAGCAAGCAGGGGTTATGGAGAATTTAAATTCAAAAGTTTTGCACATCCGAATATGAAGCAAAGAAATCAATGTGAAGTTATTATCATTGCCAAATTCTCAGCCAAGCGTCTAGCATGTTGAGAAATTGACAGACCATTTTCTTTGTAATTAATAGTCTTTAATAGGTTGTAATATTTTTCTATTTTTGATGTAAAGAGCTTGATTTATTCTATAAAGACATTGTAAATCTTCTATAAATGAAGAATAACCACGACATTATTGGTGTGGTGAGATTTCTGCATCATCAGTTTTTTAGTCTTTCTTTACCCCCTTCTCCCCCATGCTCCCGAGTCTCCAGTCCACTCTCTGCCCCCCTTCACCACTCGTTGACTCACCCTGGCCCCCTCTCTCTCTCTCTCTCTCACCGTCTAGGTTCAGCCATTCAGGCCTCTAGCCACCTTCTGACCGAATATGTAAGAACTCCAATCTGATTGGCTAGACCATTGATGCTTTAAATTAAGCTAAGCACAACAATAAGGGGCAAGTAAAATGATGCAGGTATGAACTTCCAGATTCACATCCACTCTTGGAAGGGGCAAGTAAAACTCGAAACTGTAGACATTTTACTAGGAAATTCAATTTAGCACTTACAAAAAAACAAAAAGGTAACTAAGCATTACTTTATCAAATTTGCAGATGGACAGACGAGAACCAAATGATCCAAGCCTATATCTTTTTGCTATATGGACACCACATAGGTAAAAACATAAGATACTTTGTATTGCTGTAGTTATGCATGTCACTTAGTCATAGGTACCAGTCAAAGCTTAATCACAATAGCAAATAGATAGGGTTCTCTTCGGGTGAGAACGTTCGGCAATTTGTTGGGATAAAAATTATACTTGTTTTCATTAACACTTCTCATAGAATGTAAATAAACAACAACTAAATCTTCTCCTAAACTCACACCATAACTCCTAAAATAAAGACACAATAATTGACTAAAAAATATTAGCTAACAAATGCTAAACATGCACTTGGTTTCAACATGTCCATACGAACTTTGGCCAATGGAATTAACCAAGTTTTCCTTGAATGTCTTTTTTCAACAGCCCACGTATGACCAAGTCTTCAATAGCCCACGACTGCTTTTGCACATCCCTCCTTTTACTCTCGTACTTACTATTTTTCACATGAGCATGTTGGGATATCTATTAATACCCCCTTCTTTTAGTGCATCCTTTTGAAACATATCCTTTAATTCTTCAGTCTGTTCCCACGTAGCTTCCTTTGTAGGAAGTCAACACCATTTAACTAGACTCTCCTCAATAAATTTAGACCCCTTCACCACCCAATGATTTTTCAAAATAGCTTCTGGTTCCATAACAATCTCCCCTTCATGCATAATAGGGCCCATAAAATCGACTAGCTAATTTCTGATACCTCCATTTAAAGGGGAACAGATTCCATCCGAACCCAATTTCCTCTGAATGTGCAACTGGATGATAGGGATTGCATTTTACAGATCCAACGGTGTAAAATACTCCAAGTCATTTAATGAGTTTTTTTGGCTTTTGGCTTGGCTCCATGGCTTGGCGGCTCAATCCCTCTAGTTTTCTTTTACGCCTGACTTTGAAGTTTGAACCCCTCTCTTCGACTCTTCCTTCCTCTCCAAGTTTCTCTTTCTCTCACTCCTCTGCTCGCTGGGTTCCTCTCAAGTCTCAAGAGCTAAAGGTGAGTTTTATTGTTTTTTTTTTCTATCTTTCCTTTCACTCTCCATACCGAATGAAAAGCTTTGGCTAAAGTATGCTATATTTTTCTTTCTTTTTTTTCTTGTTAGTATGCTATATTTTTCATTTGGACGTAAAGTATATATGTGTCCAAATGAAAGCTTCTAGGTTAATGGGTTCTCATACCTTGTTTGTTTTACATAAGCGACATCTCCATTTATGCTTTTGAGTTCCCATATCTTGTTCATTTTTTTGTTTTTGGACAGCAAGTTTGTGCTTGAATATGCCCCTGCAACGCAACGATAAAACAAGAGCAACAGACAAAGAAGCATAATTTTGGTGTTGTTCCAGATTTAAGAACTTAATTAGTTAGTAAGCATGTTCTATTAAAGCCTATAAAGATAAGTAAATTTCAGTTAGAAATTAGACATCATTCAAGTGAATTTTATAGCATACAAGATCACTGCATCCAAGCAGGATGAAGTTTTGCATTATGTAATAGGTTCTTTTAGTCCAAAAATCTAATTTATTTGCAGTCTTATTTGAAATAATATAAATATCCAATATAATTGTTCACTGTAGAAATGAAGGTTGAATTTCTATACAAGTTGAGTACTGAGTAATTTAAGATTTATGCAAACAAAGGTTCATTTGCAGTTTTATTTCGGTATTTTATCAGCTTTTCAATTGGGATAAGTTGAGCTTTTAGTCAAATTGTATGGTTCCTATCGAAGCCCTTTCTTATATAAAGTGTGGGTGCTCCTTATTTTGCAATTGAGCTAAGAATTTCTTCTTTTTATTGAATTTAATAGGTTGATAAATGGCAGCGATTGAGGGTGGTATTTGTCCAAATATTAATAGGCGAGGGTCTTCTAATACCTTAAACCCAAAAGGTTTGACAAAGTTTATATTTGCTATGTTGAATCTCTTTGTATATGGATTTCGATATATTTTTATTTATTTTAATCGTATGTTGGATTGTATAGGTGATATGGTATGGGCAAACGACGGAGAGCTACTTAATATTTGGACCTTAGAGTGGAGAAATAGCATGCTTATGATTGGTACAATGCATACTAAATTAGTATTGGATTTAGCATCCGTAGGAATTCTGGGCACAAGAATAAAGACAAAGGGTACTATACAAGTAGAACATTCGTGTGTAGCAAAGAAGGCTTGAGAAAAAGTGTTGAACCACATGCATCGGTACTAGAGGAACAACGAAATACTAGATGTGGGTGCCTTGCTAGTTTCACCATTTAGCAGCAGTCAAATGGGAAGTACTGCACGTTTGATTAGTGTGCACAACATAACCACGAGTTGGCTACACAAAAAAAAGCCTACCTGCTCCGTTCACATAGACGAATCAACGAATTGCAGCGTGTCGAGTGTGATGAAGCAGACAAAGTAGGCATCCGTCCGAAGCTAGCACACGATTTGATGGTGGCCCAGGCTGAGGGTAGAGAGAAATTGGGATTCACACAAACAGACTTGAAAAATTACCTGAGCAACAAAAGGAGTAAATCTGTAGAGGTTGGAGTAGCCAGTGCTCTTCTTAATTGGTTTGGTGATCAGTACCAAAAGAATTCACAATTCTTCTTCAAGATTATGTTCGACGATGATGAGCAAATAATTAATGTATTCTGGTCCGATCATGATATGAGAAATGACTATGCACTTTTTAGGGATTTCGTTTCGTTTGACACCACATATAGGACAAACAATGAGCATCGGCCATTGGGGGCATTTTTGGGAGTGAATCATCATAGGGAGCAGGTAGTGTTTGGGGCATGCTGTTGTTTGACGAGACAGCCCAATCATTCAAGTGGTTGTTCAAGAACTTTGTTCAGTGTATGGGAGGGAAAGCACCTCAGTCTCTTTTTACTGATCAAGACGTTGCGATGCTTACTGCAATCCCTAGTGTCTTACCAGACACACATCACTTTCTCTGCATATGGCATGTTCAACAGAATGCATTGAAGAGTCTAGGTTCATTGTTTCGTGACAAAGACTTCAAGAAGAAATGGGATAAACTTTTGTTTGATGCTAACGTAGATGATTTTGAGCTTGAATGGTCTAAGATGATCGATGACCATGGACTCAATGATAATGATTGGTTGTGTAAAATATATGAGAAGCGTGAGAAGTGGGCTCCAATGTACGTCCGAAGTATTTTCTATGCTTGCAAAAGGACTACGCAATTGAGTGAAATTTTTAATGCGACTTTGCGAAAATACTTGAAGACAGTACTGAATATGCCCGATTTTTCAACCACTTTCAGCAAGCCGTTGATGATATGCGTACAAGGAGCTTCGATCGAATTTTGAGATGGATGACAAGTTACCCATTCTAAAGTTTGTTGATTCACTTTGTGTTCATGCATCAAAAGTCGACACTCCTTCTGTTTTGACCATTTTTTTAGAACAGTTTGAGAAGGCTTCTTGGATTGTATTGAATTGTCAAAGGGAAAATGTTGACTCCAAAAAGGTCGAAGTTCATGTTTGCAGCCATAAACCAGATCATAATTGTTCGATGGCCAAACCACATATTATCACCACTATTAATGGGTTTCATCAATGTAGTTGCAATTATTTCAATTATATGGGTGTTATATTTAGTCTCATTTTGTGGTTATTGAAACAGAAAAAATGCTTTGTTTATCCCAGAGGAGTATATACTAAGCCGATGGACAAGGAAGGCAAGATTGAGGGTTGATTTGGGTTCCTCATCGAGGGTACATGTTGATCCAAAATTAGAAAGAGCAGCCAATCGCAAGAGATTAATGAATATGTACGCATCCACTATTTCCTAATATGGGGATGCCCAGAATCATGGGAGGTCTTTCAGCGTTACCACACAGCATTGGCGATGAGCTTGCTAAATTACCACTTACTAGAGAGCCATGTGAGCTTGAAGTAGCAGCTGATAGAGCAATATCTGATGACGCTCTAGAAGTGGTGCAAAGGGGTGGAAAACTAGAGAATCGAAACATCGAGGAAATAAGTGGTTGAAAGGTGCACTTGAAGGCAAGAAGCGGTTAAAGCATCAGGGCGATCGCAAGAGTGGCACTATAACATTGTCCCAACCAGTAGCTCGTCACTTGCTTATAGAGGATGAGCCAGAGGTACAATGCATATGAGTACTCATATTTTATTTTCTTATATGACCATTTTATAACAGTTTATTTTGCTCCCTCACAGGTATCAAGCGAGGATGAGCTGCTGTCACAACTTGGGAAGTATAAGAGCCTCGAAGACTTGTAGTATTTTTGTTGTATCAGGTTATAGGTGCAGCCACTGTTGTTGAAGTTCTATTTGAATTTTTTTATGGAAGTCTAAGTGATGCATGCTATTACAAATATAGATCTTATCAGAATTTGACTTAAATCTTTGAATGTTGTGCAGGTCTGCTAGTTTATTATGATTGTCCAGATAATATCACAAAGAGAAGTATGAATTTTTTTTTTCTTTCCATTTTTGCTTGCCCATTGCAAAACCCAACAGTCAAACACAAAATCCAACTGCAAAAATCAAAGGCTTCCTACTATTGAAACCATGTTCTAAGAAAAATAATCAATCCAAATCCAACCACCAATTCTACATATAACTCCAACAACATGAGAAAAAAATGTGAAATGAACTTCAATTTTTATTCCAAAAATCAGATCTTCATAATAGAACTCTACAACAGATTACATAATACATATCATAAACACATAAACATGTCAAAGCCAACTCCTCATAGAACAGAACCCATCAAACCTCATAGAACAGATCTGAAAGTAGAGAAAGAAAACCCTAGGTCCAAAATTTCACTGGAAATTTGAGGATGCACTGACCAAATCGCTCTATTGCTTCACCGGAAGTCTGCTTGAACCAGGACCAGCTCTTTTGCTTTACCAAAAATCTGCTTGAACCAGAATCATAGAGAGAGAGAGAGAGAAAGAGAGAGGATGGAAAATCTTTTGAACAAATTGATTCTTTTGAACAAATCGTACGCACAAAGAGTGAGATGAGAGACGATGCTCAAGTTCTCTGTTTGAAGAAATAAAAGAATGGTAGAGCGAGAGAGAGAGAGAGAGAGAGAGAGAGAGAGAGAGAGAGAGAGTTTGGTTGCAGGAGATAGAGGGAGGTGAGAGACGATCGATTAGGGGGAGGAGGAAGATTTATTAACCTGGGTGAGTTTGGTCTAACCAGGGTGAGTTTGTTTAAAGTCAAAGAGTTGAAGAGATGGGTTCAAAGTTAGGCGTAAAAGAAAACTAGAGGGATTGAACTGCCAAGACATGGAGCCAAGTCGAAAGCCAAAAAAACTCATTAAATGACCTGGAGTATTTTACACCGTTGGATCTGTAAAATGCAAACCCTGCCGTCCAGTTGCACATTCGGAGGAAATTGGGTTCAGATGGAATCCGTTCCCCATTTAAAGATTGCTTGTTGCCGATAAGGGATGTCCGTTGGATCTTGGAACTCAACGTCACGACAGTTGGAATTAGCTACCTATTTCATTCGGTTACTAACTGCATGCAAGTTTTTCTTCAGTTGGCTTAGCAACACATCACGTGAAGTGAGATGTTGGTTCACTTCTTTGACTGGAGATGTGCCCACTTGGTAATGCAAAATGGTTGGGGGCAGGCAACCATACAACACTTGGCAATGCGTCATCCCTGTGGATGCGTGATAAGTCGTGTTGTATCAGAATTTAGTCTAAGGAAGAAAAGAACTCCTTTTTCACAGCTGTTAGTGGATGAAGCATTGAAGATATTGTTTCACGCATCTGTTGGTTCCTTTTGATTGGTCGTTCATCTATGGAGGGTAGGTGGAGCTCATTTTCAACTGCATTCCTGATAATTTGAAAAATTCATGCAAAAAGTTACTAAGAAAAACAGGTTCACAATCATTGATGATGGACCTAGGCATACTGTGAAGCTTAACCACCCCCTTCACAAATTTCTCAGCCATTGATTTTGGGTAAATGGATGAGCCAAAGCTAGAAAGTGGGCCGATTTACTAAGACGATCCACTACCAATAAAATTGTATTTTTTCCGTTGGACGAAGGAAGTCCTTTAATAAAATCCATCGTGATATCCTCTCATACATGACACAGAATGGGTAGCGCCTGGAGGAGACCCGTTGGTGATAATGTTTCTGCCTTATTCCTTTGGCAAACATCACAAGAGGATACATAGTCTTGCACTACTTGATAATAGACATCAAATAGAATTACTGGGCTTAGTCTCTTAAACATCCACAGTATACCCGAATGGCGAGAGTTGGGAGGCACCACCACTCAATTTTTGTAGAAGACTAGCCCATTGCGCCATGTGTAAGGAGCTCTTAGCTTTTCAATGGCCAACGTACCAACTTTCTCCATATAAGAATGCCCAATGGCGGTAGCCATAATCTTATCCCATAAGTGGGCCTACGAAACAGACAAATGGAACCTTTTGCTAATTGTGAGAGTGCATCTACTGTAGAATTTTCTTTGCCCAGTTTATAGAGTATCTCATAGGCATGACCATGCATTGCTGCAACGAATATTTAAGGCTCAGTTGGTCTGTCCAAATGTAGAATTTTCGACCTAGGAAGTACGGTCGCCAAGTTTGTATGACTTCGATAATGGCTAGCATTTCTTTGGCATATGTAGACCAAGACAATTTTGAAATCTTCCAAACCCAACTCATAAAGGAAATTGGTTTACCTTGTTAAGTAAGAACACACCAATTCCATTCCCAGAAGCATCATATTCAATAATAAAAGGCTCATTAAAGTTAGGCATAGCAAGAGTAGGAGTAGAAGTCATTGTTTGAGGACATGGAAAGCAATCTTAGCTTCATCCGTCCACCCAAACTGTCCTTTCTTCAAAAGATTGGTGAGTGGTCAAGCCAATACTCCATAATTGTGGACAAAATTCCTATAGTAGCCTGTAAGGCCTAAGAAACCACACAATTCTAAAATTTTAGTAGGTCTGCGCCAATCTAACAATGCCTTAATTTTGCCTTAATCCACCTTTCACCATGAGGCGTAAAATATGTCCAAAATATTCCAATTCATGTTGACCGAATGCACATTTGCTTGCTTTAATAAAAAATTAGAGATGTCTTAAAATTTCAAAAGCTTGTTGAACGTGTTCGAGATGATTGGTTCAATTAAGGCTATAGATCAAAATGTCATAAAAAAAGACTAATATAAATTTACAAAGATCCTTGGTGAAAGATGGAATTCATAATGTCCTGAAAAGTAGATAAGGCATTGCAAAGTCCAAAGGGCATAACTAAATACTCATAATGACCATTATGAGTATGAAAAGCATTATCTGGTTGGTGTACTCGTACTTGATGATAGTCGGTCCTTAGATCTAGTTTTGTAAAGTAAGATGTCCCATGAAGTTCATCTAGCATGTCATCGACCGTGGGAATGAAAAACCAATCTTTGATAGTAACGGCATTAAGGGCCCTATAATTGGTACAAAATCGTCATGTATCATCTTTCTTTTTAACCAACAAAATAGGGGATGAAAAAGGACTGGTACTTGGTCTTATAAGCCCCAATTTTAACATGTCAAGAACTTGCTTTTCAATTTCACTTTTTTGAAAATAGGCACACCTGTAGGGTCATACATTCACTGGTTTCATTCCTTCTTTCAGAGGAATGCAGCGGTCAACCTCTCTGGTTTGAGGTAACTGTGTAGGTTCTTAAAAAATGTTGGCGTAGTCCTCCTATACCTTCTACATGTCTGTGTGAATGCCTTATTATGACACTTCTTTTAGTGACTGCAAACAAATTGCAAACATTGATTTTCCTTGTCGCAATTCCTTAGTGACTGCCTTTAAGGATGCTAATTGAATGGGCGTTGCGTCCATTCCCTACAACCTTCGAGCTTGATTGTCCCGCCGGAACTCCATTGTCATTCTTCTCCAATCACAGACAACTAAACCCGATTGCTCCAGCTATTGTATTCCCAATACCAAGTATAATGCAGTTAGCCATAAAGAATAAAGGGTAGGAAAAAAAGGAATTCCTTGAAGAAGAGCATGCACGAGTTCAAACCTTCCTTGTCATTACAGCTGATTTCCATTAGCAGGTTGTACAGAGAATGGCTTGGTGGGAACCACGGGTAAGTGAAGCAAATTGGCCACCTTCTCACTTTTGGTTATGACTTGCATGGTTTTTGGGGTTGACCACCCAGTCAAAGCATGCAACGGTATCTCTGGTTCAGGTTGGAGATCAGGAATGGGTTCCTTCACTGCTTCATCAGGAATCTCTTCAAACTGAATGGTGAAGAGCAGCAGCGGGAAGGAATGGGAAATTGTTCATGCTACTATTTTCATCAAGCAGGAATAGTTGTGGACCTTGACACTCATGACCTATAGTGAACTTGTTGTTGTAATTAAAGCAAAGACCTTGAGCATGCCGTTTTGATATTTCCTCCCACATTAGGCGCTTTATCGGAGATGTTGCAGGGGATCTCGTTGAATTGCAGTCGGTTAAATTGAAGTGGTCACATGAACCACCATTGGCGATGGAGTTGTTTGTCTCACATGCATGCAATACTGATGGCTTCTTTCAAAGACTTTGGCTTGAACATCCAAATGCCTTCTATGATTTTAGACTTGAGACCGCCCCCATAAATGTTCCCACCAATGCCTTCTGTGTCCACCTTTGCACTTGTTGCCCGATTCGTCAAACTCCTCCTAGAAGTCCCGCAAGGAGCCCATCTGATTAACCCATGATAGTGCCTCACCAAAGTCCTCACATTCTGTTGGCCAGAAGCGAGCCCACAGCTCCTCCTAAAAAACTGCCCATGTACCATTCGGCCCTCCTCCTTATGCGCTTGGTTCAACCATTGCCACCATTGATTGGTTTCACCTTTGAGATGGAATGATGCCAAAGAAACCTTTTATGCTTCCGTGTTGCCTTGATACTCAAAGAATTGATCAATGCTATTGAACCACTTAGTAGGGTCATCGCTGGAGTACCTTGGAAACTCAAGCTTAGCCATTTCTTATGAAAAAATTTGCCAGCCTACATCCATGTCATCTCTATTCTCTGCCCTTGTGGTGCGAGAATGATCGTCTTGGTCATTATGGTCATGACTGGTCCCGGCTCTGGAAGAAAACAAAGCCTTGGACAAGCGATTGATCATCACTTCGAGTTGGTCGAGTTTGTCAGTAAAACCAAGCTCCATTTGGTGCACGCTTTCTTGAAGGTTGCCAACCCCTGCTTCTAAACTCTTGATTCTCTCTTTATTAGTGGCCCTTGTGCAGGGTTGTGATACCACTGATAGGTCCCAGTCAAATCTTAAGAACAATAGCAAATAGATGGAGTTCTCTTCGATGAGAATGTACCACAATTTGTTGGGATACAAATTATACTTGTTTTCATTAACGCTTCTCACATTTTAAATAAACAACAACTAAAATCTCCTCCAAACCTTATGACCACAACTCCTAAAATAAATATACAATAACTGACTGCAAAATATTAGTAACAAATACTAAACATGCGCTTGGTTTCAACACATCCATACGAATGTTGCCGAAAAGACTTAACCAAATTTTCCTTCGACATCTTTTTCAATAGTCCACATATGCCCAAGTCTTCAACAGTCCACATCTGCTTTTACACATCCCTCCTTTTACTCCATTTACTTACTATTCTTCAGACGAGCACGTTGGGATCGTCATGGTCTATCATTAAGCAATCTCATAATTTGAAGAAGGAATAGGCAATATATGATTGAGATGACTCAATGCCATTTTTATGCACTCAAAATAAAATACATGAACATTGTTGAAAGTAAAGGTAAAGTGAAGAGTGGCCTAGGGCTAGTCTATTTTCACCACTGATTATAGGAGAAATACTTTACAAGTTTAAAATATAATCATAATCATATATTAAAAAATTGTTTGTAGTTGAAATTGCAAATTCAATTCAACCTCCAAAAATAAGGTGTGGGTCCCAAGAACTAAAAAAATTGTGCAATGAGAAGACATGATTCTCATGCAATAGTGTCAGAGAAGCTAATGAACAAACAGTCATAGGGAAGCTATTGGTGAGTAAACTCAATTCAATGATGCATAAATTACCACTATAAAGTTCAGCAGAACAAGAAATAAATAAGAATAAAAAATGACTTTCAGTCTTTCTTGAAATTTGCGTCACCTAAATGCAGATACCACGTAGAACAACAATGAGAGGGAGCTTTCCTCTCAATGGTACGTAATTACAAGTTAATGAGGTAAGTTTCTTAATATTGGAGCGCAAGCACTACTGATTAGTTTCTTTATATTGTAGCCTACAAGTACTACCAATATGACATTGTGATGATGGTCAGACAGGATGCCATTCATTGTTTGTCCAATTTCTGTTAGTGACAACTTAGAGCCATTAGTTCTAGGGTTTTTCAAACAAAATTCTACTATCATTTAGGTATTTGCAGATCACGAATCTAGCCTGAACCCAATTGATGTTCCAAGATCATGGATATGGAGTTTAAGAAGAAGGATTGTATACTTTGGGACTTCTGTATCAACAATATTCAAAGGTAAGATGAAAGTTAAATTACAAGCATTTACTACAAAAGCTATGTCAACTTAATTGAAATGGGAGCTTAGCCTAAAGAAAACATGTGTCTTTGGGGCCTATCACCAAAGGGTATTCAATTCTGCTTTTGGATAGGCATGACATACTAACTTTAGTAATTCACCCTGCTTTATCTGCTTTGGTTAGGGACATGTCATATCATGTGTGCAATACACAAAAAGGGGAAGAAACAATCCAAAGCCACACTAAATGAATGTTATTTATAACCTATCAGATTTGCTCCTCTGTTTTTCTTGCTTCATTCACTGATTTTAGCATCGAGTTAAGAGCAAAATCAGTGAATGCACATAGAGTTTCCAATTCTCTCTTTCTTAACGCATTCTATATTGAAAGCACAGATAGGTTATAAATAATAACCTTCATTTAGTGTGTAAATGAGCTTGGCAAAACTTGCTTTTATTTAACTAATTATGTAGGTGTATATGATTGGATGTGTGTGTGAATTGGCATTATAGATATTGTGCACCCTCTAATTATATGATCTGCACTACAGATAGATAATGTAGGAAGTAGTTTGAACACATTGGACTATAGAGATTTGTGGTTACTCCGTTACTGAATCAATAACCACATAATGCATAGTTGAAGTTCTAACAAACTGTAGGTAGATTGCTATTCTAACTAGTTACAAAAATATTTGACATGCATAAAAGTTCATCTCCTAATGGTTTGTACATAAGAACATTTATGTCACAATTAGACTCCTTTATCATGCAGGGAAGTTCTTTCGCAAAATTGGACTCATGTGGTTTTTTAGTGTGATTCTCTGTTGTGGAGGGAAGTTCTTTCGTAGGAGTATCCTCAATATTGGGCGATTTCTGATATGGTCATCCATATTCTCAGGTGCTTGGTCAACTTTTGCGAGTGGAAGATAGCCTAGGTGCCTAGGAGGTGCACTAACATGGCCCACAATCTTGCTAAGTAGGTTGCCGGTTTGGTAGATAGGCGTTATTTTTCCTTTTGTTATTCCCAAGCATATCCGGACTTGCGATATGCTTCGATTTGTCTTCGTGTTTTTTTTGTTTTAATGAGATGAGGAATTACTTAGCAAAAAAAAAAAAGACTCATTTATCATTGTGATACCCCTAACCTTTTGAGCTACTTTTGAAATTCTTGTGTTAAGGTTTTTCTTTAAAAACTTTAGTAAATTTATTCTTTTTCCTTGGTAATTACTTTAAATAAACCCTAGGTACCAGTTTTAGATTCGGTCATACCCCAAGGACTAGTGGACTAATTAAGTCTTTTTCTAAATGCATGTTCTTAGTGCCTTGTTTAGCATTATAATTTAATTATTTGCTTATAGAATTTCTTTCCTTTAATTTTTAATCTTTGAATTAAGATCACTATTTTTATGGCGAATGAATGTGTTTAAATTGTCTAATTGACTTGATTTTATTTCCTCTAATATTTTAGAGTAATTTGGTTATTATTATTTTTTTAGTATATGGCTGAATTTCCCTTCTTTGGTTAAATATTTTATTTTTAACCTATGTTTTAATAATTTCTCATTTCCTATATTATTGTGATGTAAATGATCTAATTTGATTTTAATTATTTCATGAACTTGATTATATTGAGTTTAATTATTTAAAAAAAACATTGCTTAATTCTTATATTGCCATGCATTTGGGCCTAGGGCTTTCAAATTAGACTTGGACCTTCCTCTCACTATAGGGCCGAAATTGGCCTAAAACCCACCTAGACTAAAGCCCAACCAAGCCAAGCCCATTAGCAAATCTTGGTCAGCCATGTGCTACCAAATCTCCCCCAAAATCTTTGTGCATTTATATCTAGCTAGAAGACAAAAGAGCTTTTGTGACATTTGGCTTAAACAATCCACCGCATCACCCCACCCCCAATTAGCCAATTTGCTTCTTTTAGTTAACTTCTCCATCATAATGACAAACTCTTGAAATTGCCAATAGACTAGCTTTTAGCCATCATTGCATGCAAAAGAGTACAAAAAGCCACTTTTTTGCTATGGCAAACACGCACACACCTCATTCACAAAGTTTAGTCGTGCGGTTAAAAGAGAATAAAAGAAACATAAAGGAGTCAAAAAGGGGAATTACTTATTTTTTTACACTTAAGTAGAAACAAAATTTCACTTACCTTATTCTCTTAAGTATTATTGTGCTGATATTTGAACTTCATTCCAATTAATGATTTAAGCATTCATGTACATACATAACATGTGAGAGAAAACCAAGAAAAGGAAATGAAAATCGAAATTAATAGAGGTGTCTTCTATAATTATGGGTGACGATACTGTTCACTAAGAGGAGAGTGCAACCCACCACTGAGTAAAAGTGGGCTCCTAATGGGGCAAAGTGCCTACTATGAAAGGGTAATGGTACTGGAGGTATAGGACAAGTTCCAGAAGAGAGGAGGGACGCATAACCCAACTTTGGAGGTGAATAGAGCAGACGGCAGAAACACCTCAACCCTAAAGAAATGGATGGAAAATGGGAGCACTACATCTTCGTATTGCACGTACATCGATACATGTTTTGATTATATGAAGGCATTCATACTCTATTACTTGTCACATGTCATATTTATTGTGTTATGTCATTTATGACTTGGATCATTGTCATTATGCTATTTATTTCGAATCATCAGTTATTTTTGCTTGAGCATGTCCCCCTCCCCAACCTTACTGAGTCAGTAGGACTCATCCTTTTCGTTCGATATTTGGATTATGTTTGATATTTTATATTAATTATGTTTTTTTCATTAGTTTAAATTTATTACAATTTAAACAGACGATTAGTACAAGTGCTATGTTAATGAAACGGTTAGTGTAATTAGATTGTAACGATTAGTGTAATTACAATTAAATAAGTGATTAGTTATAACAGATGTTTAATATAAAAGTATGCTTAACTATATATATTTTTTTACGTTTTCAAAACAAATAAATTAAGTTAAAATTTTGAGCTGAATTAGTTAAATGATTTAAATAAATTAAATTGAGTGAATTAAATGAGGATCCATAATCAATTAAAGAATAAAAGTAATGTAAAATAAATCTGCTAAGCGTCCGCAAGCTATTATTGGACGTTCGAACGCATAAAATTAATTGATAACTTTGGAACGGGCGAAAACTCCGTCTAGACTCCCTAATCACAGTAGCATGGTCTACACGTGTTTAATGAGGTAGGCATCCGAATGTAGAAGCACAATGTCCGAACAATTAAGATGAAACGACATTGTTGGAATAGACGGTATGATACTATTCGGATGTCTGTGTAACCATCGCATGGCTTACGCGTGTTTACATTATACATGTTCCTTGTCTAGATGGCATCAACGATTTCTAAAAACTCAAACTGTTTGACATTTTCAATTAAACCGAACGTTTTATCACTACAAATCTCTCAACCCTCACTTGTTTTCTTCCTAAATATTGATGTAATCTCATTCCTTCGAGGCTCAAATCACATCTAGGTATGTTTTACTCATTTTAGCATGATTTTAGCAATACGGTCTGAGTTAACTTGGTCGGCTTCCTCGTCCCGTCCAGACGCTTTGTTCAGTCGTTCAGATGCCTAGTAATATCCCACAAGGGATACGTGATCGTTTTAGGTGTGTCCAGACGTATTTTATATTCAATTTAAATAGTTTACTTTGTTGTTTTACATTTGGACGCCGATCTCACGGGGTTCGAACACCATGTAGTATCCCAAAAAGGGATATGTTATCATTTTGATTTTGTTCAGACGCTTGATCAAAGTAGTCCAAACGGTTTTTATATTAAATTTAAATAATTTACTTCTCTATTTTCCGTTCGAACTGCAATCTAACGTTGTTCAAACACCTGTAGTATCCCAAAAAGGATACATTGTCATTTTGAGTGTGTCTGGTCACCTTTTTATATTAAATTTAAATAATTTACTTCTTTGTTTTCCATTTAGACATCAATCTAACATTGTTCGAATGCCTGGTAGTATCCCAAAAAGGATACATCGTCAGTTTTGCATGTATCTGGATGCTTTATCAAGCAGTCCGAACGCTTTTTATATTAGATTTGCATATTTATTTTATTAATGAATCGTGCAGACGGTCTTCGCTGGCTGTTCGGACGCCTGTCCATATGTTCGAACCTTGTTTTTACCGTCTGAACCTGTTTTCTAATCGTACGAATGCTTTTTTGAAAATATCCAAAAAATGAGCAAGTGTGCGCATACCAGTAGCCACGTTGATCTGAGCAACCTTCCGCTCTAGCTCTATTGATGGAGCAGCATACGGTGATCATTATGTCCTGCTCGATTGTTGTCGAGTTGCACATCCAATTGTCGGATTTCTACGATCTTTGATTTGAGGATTGGATGCTTCCAGAGGTGGTGGAGCAGGCGGGTTGGCTTCTGCTCCTCTAGAGGACTGGCTCTGCATCAAAGACAAATGGTGTGGGAATTCTATGTTAGTATACTTCGGGCGGTGCACCTCGAAGAGCCGGGTATGGAGATCACTGTTGGTAACGTTCAAGTCACATTCTCGCCGAACGAGCTAGCAAGATTCTTGGGATATGAGAGGAATCTAACAGCGTTCCCTAACCTACCGCTACGCGATGAGGACTGGCCTACTAAGGCCGAGGTTTTTCGGACATTGTTAGGCCAAGATACGACTATTCTAGAGGGAAGCTACATGCAACACGGGATGTTGCTTCCTTTTTGGAGGATCATGCACCTGATCCTATGCTCCACCATCAACCTAAAAACACACACGATGAAGCTGTCTTATCACCGTGTCAAGTTCATGTACCTGGTTGTTGTATGAAGGGAGCCTATTGATTTGGCATCGTACATCTACCAAACCGTCTATGCAGAGGCCTTGAAGACCAATGTTCAAATTTCTTTGTCGTACAATGTTATTCTGACATAGTTCCTGCACGCCATGCAGGTACCCGAAGGTGCTGACAAAACAAAGGCGATTCCACTTGGGCCAATCAATAAGGTGACGCTTTCCCATTCAATGACCCAGACACTCCGAGTGCTGAGTACAGCTCGAGCAGCTAGAGGTCGACGACAGGAGCAGCCTGAGGGGACGGAGGGGCAAGATCCTAGATAGAGCGAGACCCAGGGACTTGGGGCAAAGCGACTGAGTGGATATGATTGGTCATGCCCAAGTCTCACCTATCATCTGGTGAGTGATATTTCTTCTCAGCTGACGACACTGGAGGATAAGGTTGACCACCTAAACTTTGAGTGGAAGAAGGAGGTGGCAGCGATTCAGTCAGACCTGAGGAGCATGGCATCCCGAGCACAGTTGCATGCCCTGACTGAGTGGGTCTTGCTAATAGAGGAGCACATGGCTCGAGTACGGGAGACTCTATTACTCGCGGGTGATGAGCAGTACTAGACATTTATTTTGTTTTGTTGTGACATTTGTTTTGTTATTATATTTTGAGGAAATTTATCTTTATATTATATTTGAGGACATGTGTTGGGATTTATTTCATATTATTTATCTTTATATTATGTTTTGAGGATATTTGATATATTTATGTTATTTCTATTTTTTTCATCCTCGGTACAACATGTTAATTAATGCTATGTTTCTCATTTTATTACACTCCTTCAAACTTCAAAACTATTATCTAACACAATTTAAGGTTATTTATATTATTAACACACTTTGGTTATTTTAAACTTTGTAATAAATTGAACGGTATGAGCTTAAAAAAAAATCAAATAATCAAAACCCATTTGAACAAACAGATCACCGTATTGACTGTTTACTAAAAGCTCGAACGATGTCGTATTGTGTAAGCAAATCGCCCGAACGGTACTGTAATCCGTCTGGACATGTTCATTTACTATCGTTTCATTGAGACGTTGTCGTTTGGGATTTCTAAAATGGTGTCGTGAACTGAAAATCAGCGTGTGGACAAGATGTGTTTAGTCTGAACATTTTTGGTTATGATTAGACGTTGTCGTTTGAGAATTTCTAAAAACGATGTCGTGATATGTGAGATAGCATGCAGACGGGAGGTGAACTGTCTGGACACGTTTGTTTATGATCAGACGCTATTGTTTGAGGATTTCTAAAACGATGTCGTGAACTGTAAGTTAGCGTGCAGACATAAACATCATTGTTCAGACATTGTGAAATTTTAGGCAGTAACGATTCCCTTGAAAATTTGTACATGTAGGTGTCCGAACTCTCTTATTGGCATCCGAACGGTGTTTATGCATATGAAAGATAGGAAATAGCAGACAGAATAGTGAAAAAGGAGAAAAACTTAGAAAACGAGAGATTTGAGTAAGAGGAGAAGAAGGGAGTTAATTTTGGGTGTCCAATCTCATTGAAAAGAGTGTGGAAGGAGCAACTCACTTGGGATTTCGCATTGAATTGTATTTGAGGTTATTGGGTTTTAAAAATAAAATTGTTTTAGGATGAAAATAATGGATTTTAGGATATGAAAGCACGTGTTTTTCAAATATTTAGGGTCTAAAATGATAGGAATAAAATTTGGGGTTGTTGTGATGTGTTTATATTGAAGTGTTTGTCATTTTGGTTGATTTTGGCATGAATTTGTGGTGATTTTGGCATTTATTTGTTAAAGCACAATGTTGTTCAACAATCGCAGTCCGGACGCTCTTTTTTAGTTCGGATGCTTTGCTATAAACGTCTAAACGCTCGTATTTATGTTTCGGATGGTTATGACTCTGTCCAAATGGTTTTTGCTGTTATGTTTCATACATTCATTTAGTAGCCTTTGCACCATTTAAGAATTACACGAAGTTTGGATACCAAACTCTTTGTAATTCTTGAATTATCCACGTTATGGGTATTTTGAGTTTACAATATTCGTAATGTGTGTAATTGTAACTGCTATTGTGACAGATGTGTTTAGAAATTTCGATACAAATCTTCTTTTGTCCTTCAAATACTCATTCAGCATTAAGCTTACACACTCGCCCTTAATGGTGGGTGTTTAGGCTCAATGTTGTAGGCGTGTATCTTAGGATTGAGGGGAAATGCTGTCAAAATTTCTATAAAGCATCGGTCGCAATAGTCAGGTCAATTATGTGCAGTATGTGATATTGTAAACTTAAATGGGATAAGACCTATCACCCGACGAAATTGGAGTTGAGTGTGAATGTCATCATTGTTTGCATTATTGTTTGTATTTTCGTCTTTAAAGGAACAATATGGATAAGAGTTGGATTTATGAGGCTAATAGACTCAAAAGTGCAAAGTATAGTGATGATGTCCGGGATTTTATGAGTGTTGTTCGTAGTTATGCAGATAGTTGTGGACTGATAAGATGTCCATGTAAGAGATGTAAGAATGTGTTGTTCCAACGTGTAGACGAGATGGATGATCATTTATTCATAATTGGGTTTGACTAGAGTTACACTAATTGGGTATTTCATGGAGAGTCAGTTTTAGAAATTTCTAACTGGGCAGTGACTTTAGAACCTGAACCGAGCAATAAGGATTCTGAGGGAGACATAAATGATGATATGAGAGAGATGTTAGAAGATTTTGAGGTGGGAGGAAGGGTTGATAGGAACGCTGGTCAAAATATGTCGGGTCCTAAAACAATGAATTGGGGTATAGAGACAGGTTTTTCGCGTATACCAAGTTATGGGTAGATGTTGAGCGAGAGTTACATCCCAGGTGTAAGAAGTACTCAAAGTTGTTCTTCGTTGTTAGGTTACTTCATGTGAAGTCAGAGAATAATTTGACTGTAAAGGTGTTTGAAGATGTGTTGGGCTTGATAAAAGATGCACTATCACAGGGGGAGACACTTCCTAAATCTTATTATGAGGCGAAAAGGTTAAGAAGGAATTTGAGGTTTAGCTATGATAACATACATGCATGCTTAAATGATTGTGTACTGTTTTGGAAGGAGTATAAAAAGTTACAAGAGTGTTTCGTAAAAAAGTGTTGCGACAATGAATATGCGATGGAACCAAAAGAAGCGTGTGGTTGAAGATGGGGTGATGAGGCATCCTGCAGACTCTGTGGTATGGAAGGACCTCGATAAGAATTATGAATGGTTTGGTCGGGAATCTCGGAACGTCGGTTGGGTTTGGTAGCTGATGGGTTCAATCCATTTGGCAACATGAGTTTATCGTATAGTATATGGCCAGTGGTACTAATTCCATACAATATGCCGCCATGGAAGTATATGAAGGATTCAAGTTTCATGCTCTCATTGCTTATACTGGGTCCAAGAAGTCCAAGAATGATATCAACATCTACTTGTAGCCTTTGATAGATGAGTTGAAGGACTTGTGGGAAAATTAAGTGGAGACAGACGACGCGATCGCGTCAAGTTCATTCAAGTTACATGCTGCTTTGCTTTGGACAATAAATGACTTCCCGGCTCACGGTAATCTCTCGGGTTGGAGTACGAAAGGATGGTTAGCATGCCCTAATGCAATAAGAACACAATGTCATTTTGGTTGAAACATGGGGCAAACATTATTTTTGGGACATCGCCGGTATTTGCCCATGACGCATCGATGGAGGCATGATGTCGACATATTTGATGGAAAAAAAGAGTTTAGAGCAGTGCCTGAAGAAGTCACTGGAAAGGAGATACTTCAACAACTTGAATCGGTACCGTTATGTTCGTTTGGGAAGACTAGAAGAAGAGAAAACGGGCTGAAAATGAGTTAAGTTGGACAAAGCACGGCATATTCTTTGAGTTGCCGTATGGTCAGAATTTGAAACTTTGACATAATTTAGACGTCATGCACATAGAGAAGAATATTTGTGACAATGTATTTGGGAACTTTGATGAACGTCAATGGTAAGACGAAGGACAATGCTAGTATGTAGAGGGACTTGGCATTAATGGGCATTAAAAGGAGTTTCATTTGCAGGTTCGGGTCAGCACGAGGTGATGCCTTAAGCATCATTTACTTCAACGAAGGATGAACGTAAGAAATGTTGTGAATGGCTGAAGGGTGTCTAGTTCTGGATGGATACACCTCTAACATATCCCGGTGCGTGAATATAAAACAAGGGAAGATAATGGGTATGAAGAGTCACGACTCACACATCTTGTTGTAACGATTGTTACCGGCAATGATACACAGGTTGTTAGTGCCCGAAGTGTGTACAGCGTTGACTAAGTTGAGCTTATTCTTCAGAGACTTGTGCTCAGAACAATACGTTTAGACGTTGTGGACCAGTTAGAGAAGGACATCGGAATGATTCTTTGCAAGTTGGAACATTTATTTTTTCCATCATTTTTTACAATTATGGTTAATTTAGCTGTTCATTTACCTCGAAAGGTGAAACTTAGGGGTCCAATTCAATTTCGGTGGATGTATCCAATGGAGAGGTATATAGGAAGATGAAGCGTTTCGTGAATAACAAGGCACGGTTTGAGGGCTCTATAGCAGAGAATTATGTGTTAAATGAATGTCTAACTTTTTCCTCAATGTATCTAGGTACAGTTGAGATGAGATTCAATAGAAAAGATCGGAATTATGCTGACATGGATGATCGAACTACTCCGGATTATCGTCTTTTTGTATTCACTCAAAATGTTCGCCTGTTTAGAGCTGGTAGGGTCACAATTTAGATATAAAGGAATTTACAAAAACGCAGTGGTACGTACTCAACAACTATTCAAAAATCAACCAACATATAAAATAAGCGCATATTACAATTGTTGCTCATTTAAACACTTATTAGTTCATGATATTTTAATTTATTATAAGATATTTGTTTATAGCAAGCATTTGGAAGAGATGGGGAGGCAATTGCTAATAAATGTTGATAGGAGGCACGAAGAAGGATTTCCGTTATGGTTTAAAAATCAAGTATGTATTTAATTTTGTCTCTATTATATGTTCTATTTTTATTGATAATTTTTTTTTTATTCTTGGTAACAAGTGTTTACTATTCTAGATTCAAACTATGCGCAATGAAAATCCAGGCTCGATGTCGAATGATTTGTATGCATGTGATACCCCTTCCCTAAATTTCCCTATTTCTCTAATTTCCTTGAATTTCCTTATTTAGCCAATTAATGATTATGATCGTGATCGTCTCTATTTTATCGGTTTCTATGCGTTTAAAATTCTTCCATTCTCTTGTTAATATCTTAGTATTCTATTGCTTGATTTAAACATGTGATATTTTACCTAAGTATACTTCATTAGCTCATATTTAACATTTTCTAAGTATTAGATTTGATTTCTTGACACATGATTTATTTCGGTTCTAATTGCCCTAAGGAATTTCGGTATGTTTAATCTCTTCCCTTTTCATTCTCTTGTTTACATCTAAATTTTTTTACCTAGTGTCAATCTTGATTATTCTATCACTAATCTCGGTTAATTACTTGACTAATTACCTATTTCTTTTCTCTAACATATACATTGATTAACTTTACAATTTAGCTAATCATTTTGCTAACCTAAGTCTACTTTGATGTCATGTGGGTCCCACTCTCTCTCTCCTCCCTAGGTCACACGGCACACACACAAGGAGATCTTTGTTTTGTCTTGTCTCCTTTGTCCTTTTCCCTTGTCCCATGTTCTTGGCTTGTGATGCATGAATAGTAAGATTCAAAAATGGACCAACCGGCCATGCTTGCTTGCAATCACATTTGATTTGATTTTGAAGTGATTTTAGCTTGTGTAAGTATCCTTAATCATCACCTAGGGAAGGGGGAGTGTGCCATTTGGCTCCTCCAGCCCTTGTGCCGCCCAAGCCACCCAATCAAGGGCTTGCTTGTGGCAGCCACCCCTTGACCAAATGATGGCAAGGTTGGCTATAAAAGCCAACCCTTGCCATGCATTTCTCACACCAACAGCCGGCCATTTGAGTTGAGAGAGTGAGGAGTGTGCTGAGAGCATTCGGCCAAGAGGGAGAGAAAGAAAGAAGAAGAGGAGAAGAAGAAGAGAAGGAAGGTGGAAAAACTTCCATGCCAAGGTAAGTTGGCAAAGGGGTTTCGGCCAAGGCCTTGAACACCCCCTTGCACCACCTCTTTCCTACTTCCTCATCATCATTTCCACTTCTTCTTAGCCCCTAGTTCAGTGTCATTAACCAATAGATCTTGTGTTAATAGGAGAACATCAAGAGCTACCCGAGATCACCAAGGTAAGGGTTTAGGTTCTTGTGTTTTGTTGAGGATGGATAACATGTTCTCTTGTATTGATTGATCATATATATTTGTGTGCATAGAACTGTGATTCAATGATGAACATGTTAGGGTTATGTTGGATTCAAAGTTTTGCAAAAAGAAAGTTCATAGGTGCTATGAAGTATAATCTAATCTAGACATCTGCATGTTAAGGCTTAATGAATATTTCTTATAACATGTGTATGAGATTGCTTGCTGAGTTGGTTTGATTTTCAAAAGAGCTCTGGACATGCTTTATGATGCTATGGCAGTGGTGATAAGCCTAAACTTGAAGCCTTATAGACCACGGGTTGGTCAAGAAAAATGGCTTATGGTGTTGCATGTTGCACTACATGATTTTATGATTCAATGTCATGCATATGTGATATGAAATGTGGAGCAATAATGAGAATGATGATGGCCAAGAAGCTTTAAAGTATCCCTGATCAAGAGAAGGCCAAATGGGGCCAAAGAAAGGAGCCATGGGCTCAAGAAAGAGGTTATGAAGTTGAAAGCATGAAAAAGATGCATTATGCATGTTCCTTGATGATATTGCAAATGATCTTTGTTTGCCTTTAAGTTCTTGAAGAATCCACATGTTATGTGCTCTATGATTTCCTTTATGTTGATAGATTAAAATTATTTTAGCCTAAAGTTTCAAAAAGCATAGATTAATCAAAGCATGAACACCTATCTAGGGCATTTAGGCAAACATAGGTGCTGCCCAAATCGACCCTAAGCTACAGGTTTTATTTTTGCATGAAACTTTCCAGATAGCATCCTTGTCTAATATTAGGATCCCTGTAAAAATTTCAGCCCAAAATGAGGAAGGAAAAGGTCGAAAATGCCCCTGGAGGTCTCTGAGGGCAGATTCGACATTTTGCCTAATTCGTTAGGGAAAAAGGTCCAAAATGAGAAAATGATTACATGGTTGGATAGAGCACGAAAAATTGATGGGGGAGCCCAAATTTAGTTCAAACCAAGTTGAAATAAGGGCCCAAATCACAAGGCCCGTTTAGGAGCCTAAATGGACTTTAGGCCCAATAACCCTAAAATAGCATCAAGCCAATAACACTTTGGGAATAGGCCCAGCAGGGTCTAAGGAGGCCCAATAGGCCTTCAATGGGTTTAATGTCTTAGATCTTACTAGTTATTATCATGGTTGTTTCAATTGTCAATGATTATTCTTTAAACCTGTTATGCTTCTTTCAAGTTTATTGCAAATTGTGTGCATTGTTGGGTGATATGATACATGTATACTTTAATGTTTGGACATGAGATTGCATTCATAAGAGGAAAAACAAATGTGAGGAACCCCTAAGCCTGCGAGGTGATTCCCCGAATGGTAGTGACGGTACCGGGCACTTAGGAGACGTGCAACCCCCCACAGCAGGGAGTGGGTGGGCTCCTTTATGAACGCTAAGGCGTAATGTTAAGGGTCCTGGTGCTGGAGGCACGGATAGTCCCATAGAAGGGGAGGGGACGCACAACCCGACTCTGGGGGTGAACAGAGCAGACATCGGGAACTCCTCAGGAACCTATGATGGTGTGATGCATTGCATATTTTAATTCATCCAAGTTCATACTTATTATGCTTGAAGTTAGTTTCACACCATGTTTAAGTGAATTATATGCACTGTATTTGTTTGATCATGTTTCCCCACCCCCACCTTACTGAGTCAATAGGACTCACCCTTTTTCTCTTATGTTGTTTTTGCAATGTTTGGCGAACGTGGGTATTGAAGAATGAAGCTATTCGAGGACGAGTTAACCTACGATTTTTACCCTTATATCCTGGTACTCAAGATCCAACGTGGGTTTCGGATCTCCTTGGAGTATCAGTGGAGCATGAGGCCCACTGGTTCTTTAGGGAGCCCTCACCCCCATCCCTGTACCCCACCATCCCCTGTACCCCCACTACCCCCATATCCCCGTTACCCCGATTTGAGGACTTTGGTTTACCAAATGTACCGCCCGAGTGGCTAAGGTTCGATTACGTTCCCCCGGCCCCGCCAACGGGAAATAGTAGTACCACTCCAGGGTCCGAGATTATTGATCTTACATCAGACTCAGACGAGGAGGATTAGTACCCCTCTTAGGCCTGTTAGAGTGTTTCGGGTATCTGTTTCCTTGTAATCAGTTTTCAAATTGTACGAAGATCCCGAATTTTTGTAATGTAGCCTTTTATGTAGTCCCGGGAGGACGACCTGAACTTTCTTTGTATCAAGATGTCCTTGTTATTTCAAGTTTTTAATCTCCTTCGTATCTCTTTCGTCATCCTTTATTTCAAAGTTCTTATTTTTACTCAAAGCCTAATCTAACACTTTCAATCTTTTCGGATTGTATTAACTTGTTGCCTTTTTCAAAAAAACATAGAGTTTTTACCCTAAATCTTTTCCAATTTCCCACTACGATTCTTTTTTTTTTTTTTTAATATGCTTCCACTAAGTTTCATGGTAAATCACTAAGACTTTCTAGCGACCTTCGTGCCATAATCCCCGACTGTATGCATATCATTACTATAGGTGAGCTTAGGGGGTAAGTATGGGCATGGGACGTGACAATGCATTAACATTCGGTCTGAATCAACGGGCACTTTGTTATTCTGGGTGTGTAGTGAATGGAGTTAGGTTTCACATGGTCCTTCGTTAACAGTTTTGTAGTATTTAGAAAGTGGTGTGATTGTTCCGGGGGATCATGCCAAGTCGTGGAGATTTTCCTGTTGTGTTATTTGTGGGGGAATTTAGTTTATTTACTCAAATGTGACTGGTTTGACTTGAGTACTCAAAACTTAGGTCTTGATAAAAGTGGTCGGTTTGTTAGTATTAATGCATCCTGAAAGTGGTACAAAGACGACTCGTTCGTGCTAGCATCTCAGGGGAATCAAGTGTTTTATATCGATGATATGAAGTTGGGTGGTCACTGGAAGATTGTTCAAAAGATTACCTCTAGAAACACGTATGATATTTCACCTATTGAAGAGGAAGCTAGTGAAGATGGAGAATGACTGTCAAACCGTGAAGCATACCAAGAGAATGGGTCTATTGAGCTTTTTGTGGACTGTAGCTCATTTGACATGATCTCGTTGACTAAAAATGACTTCGAGGCTTATGTGCCGGTAACCGATGAAAGTGTTCCATAACAACATGAAAGAAGTAATGATTCCTCAGAATTTGTTCAGTGAAGATTGTAGTGATTCTGAAGAATATGACTCCAAGGACTAAAGTAACTTCATCATTTCAATTTACTTTGCATTTCTATTTTATATTCATTTTAAGTAACGTATTTCATTGTTTTTTTTTCTCTAATATTGATTTATTTGGTCACAGGACTACGTCATGCCAATAGGAGGAAAACGTCTTCGATGCGATTCATCGATTCGAGCTGAGAGTACTCCTAGTACACTAGCAGTGTCGGGTCCTTTGCTTAGAGATAAGCACGAATTACAGTCCCCTAACACAGCCAATCCAGTAGGCACCCAAAGTAGTTGTGTGTAAGTATCTTTCCCCGTCGATCTTGATTAAATATTATGACTTTTAAATTTCTATGCTTAACTGAATTTTAAATTTATTGTTCTTCATTTGTAGTGACGTCTAGAATCAGACACATCAGGGGTAGTATGCACGGGATTGCATTGCTCAAGGCTCGTACCGGAGGAAAGCTGACCGTCCATATCCCTGATGGACGTACGCGTAGTGATAACATGACATCATCAATTATCTCAAGTCATATTAAAGTGCTCATACGACAGCATGTCCCACTTGAGACAAGTAAGTGAAAAGAGGTCCCCAACAAGGTTAAATCATACGTGATAAACCAAATATTCATAAGTATAATTTATTAAATTTTAGGGAAATTGGCACTTTCATCCCTAGGTTTTCCCTCCTTTAACCGTTTAATCCTTAAGTAATAAACCCTAACAAAATAACCCCCCATCTATACGTTTTTGGCAAATCACTCCTTCCGTTAAGGGTTCCGTGATATGTTTAATGGAAGAACACGTCAGCTGCCATCTAAGTCCTTACGTGGCACTGCGCAAGCCAACCCAGAAATCCTAATTTCTCCTTACTTATGAAACGGTGTCGTGTACGTGCTTTTTTTTTCTTGTTTCTGCACGTACTAAGTCACTAACCTGCACACACTAAGTCACCTTATGAAACGGTGTCGTGTAAGTGTTTACTTCTTGTTTCTGCACGCACTAAGCCTCCCTTGATTTCCATCATCGCTGCCTTTGTCGTTTCTTCACAAAAGATGCTGAAAAAGCCACAAAGCTCTAAGTGTTGGTCCCTGGGTTTTTCATCATCATTGGAGGCGTGGTTTCAGTCTCATATAAGGTACGATTCCCCCTAACTGCAGTGTCAATCTAAACATAGATTAGAGACAATGCAGTTCGATTGAAAAGTAAATGATTATTTGAGCATTTTGACAGATTCGTGGAACGTCCATTGGGATTTGGGGGAAAGGTTTGTGCAAAAATCCAACTGGATCTGGTTGAATCTTCGAAGTCAGACACATTTCACTTTCGAAGAAGAGTACTTGGATGACAAAATCAAATGGGAAAAGGTAGGAACCCATTTCTCATCTCTTTCTTGGTGTTGTCGGTATTGTGGGAAATGGGGAGAGGTGCTTGTCTTTATGCTGTGTTTGCTGGCTTTTTTCGATTTATACGTTGGTTGGTGTCTTTACTGCAAACTGAGTGCTATCTTTTGGTGTCCTTGGTTTGTTGTGTTTGTCTTGTTGTTTTCAAATTCGGATTTGTCGCATATAATAACTGTAGGTCCCTAGGTTTTGATATGAACTCACATGCCACTAAAATATAACAGATTTGAGTGGTCCCAGTTTAAAAGCAGCACACCCGTGGGTTTTTTTAATACTTGGTTCATTGTTTGTTTTGTTTAGTGGTCCCACGGTCAGTTGTTATGCATATGGTGAGTTTTTTAATGGTCCCACGGTCAATTGTTTAGCATAAAGTCTTCATGTATGTTTAAGATTGCATAATAGGTAACTACTTTTGCTGGAAATGTCGTCTTTAGGTCGTCGTCTTTAGGTCATTATACAATAGTTTGATTTAATTATTAATTAGATCTTTGGTTTAATAATGTTCTTTTTAGTCATAATGTCCAATGTTTATTATTTGTTTATGTGCAGGCGTATTGAAGATAGTTATTCATCATGGAGGCCAATTTCTTGGAGGTCGGGGTCAACTTTACGTAGGAGGGAAGGCGGAGGAGGTTGGCCGGATGGACCTTGATTATATCTCAGTTAGTGAAATTGGGTATTCGGTGATGGGACTTGGGTATATGCAGCCGGGTGATTTGTGGTACACTTTTGACAACGAGGATTGGCTCGCTGTTAGGACTTTTAGGACTGACAAGGATGTGGTTAGTATGATCAATAGATCCCAAGCTGAGAAGAGGACGGTCCTAAACATATATGTGGATCATACCGTTGATGAGGCCGAATTAGTTAACGATGTAGAGCCTCCGCTGACACTTGAGGACGTTGGGCCATCATATAATGCATGTGATTTGGATGATGATATTTGTGAGGACAATAGAAATATTTGTGGAGAAAATAGGGAGGATGTTTATGGAGACGATGAAGATTTGTTTGGAAGGAGAAATACTGATGAAGATGAGGAGGAAGAAAATCTGAGGGAGGGTGGAGAGGGCTCAGATTATGGCACTGATTTGAGTGACTTCAATGGTCCAAATGCTGATGATATGGATGCCTATGAAGATGTAGAATGCCCTGATGTTGTTGATGATGTGGACTGGTGTGGGACGTTTCAGAATACACCAGGGTGCGAGGATGGTGAGGGTATTAGTGTTGATTCTGAATATGAGGATAATGATGACATGCAAAGTGTAGCTGGATCTGAACGGGGGGAGGCTCCACCAAAAAAGGCATTTACAGAGTTCAATGACAACTTGGAGTCACCCGGAGAGGTAGTCCTTGCGAATGGGCAGATCTTTTCGACAACGCAGGTCTTACAGGAAGGCTTTGAGAAGATATGCAATTCAAAATCATTTTGAGTATTTGCTCTTGAAGAATGACAAGATTAGACTTTCAGCATGTTGCGTGATGGAGGACTGTGACTTGTACATCTTTGCATCAAAGATGAGACACTACGAGGGTATTCAGATCAAGTCCTTCATTAAAGAGCATACATGCGGGGCACAGTATGAGAACCGAAAATGTAATGTCGAATTCCTGGCGCATCAGTATCTCCCAAATTTTACAGATCAGCCTAGTTGGTCTGTCTCTGCAATGAAGGGTCAAGTTCGCAGAGACTTTGGCATTGATGTACCGTTGCACCGTTGTTATAGAGCTAAGAGATTAGCATTAATGATGGTACATGGGAATTAGGCTTATCAGTTCAGAGACATAAGCCGATATGCTCTTGCATTGGAGAAGTGGAACCCGGGGAGTAGTGTGGTTCTTCTAAAATCTGGAGATCACTTCAAGAGGCTTTACATATGCCTCTCGGCATGCAAGGCGGGTTTTAACCATTGTCGGCCCATTATCTGTGTAGATGGGTGTCACTTGAAGGGCCAATTTGGGGGCCAACTCCTTTGTGCTATCGGAGTTGACAGGAAGGACGATATGTTCCCTATTGCATACGCAGTTGTGGAGGCGGAGACTCGAGACTCATGGAGTTGGTTTTTGGGGCTACTTTTGGGTGATATTGGGTCTATTGATGACCGGAGGTGGACATTTATGAGTGATCAACAGAAGGTAAACATTGATTCGTTTTCTAATTTAACTTTGGTACTTTGATGAGAACCATAGTTTTGGTTGCATAATTTTGACTTGTTTGTTGATTTACAGGGCTTGGGACTCGTATTTACAGAGGACTACCCTGACATGGCTCATAGGTGTTGCCTTCATCATATACACGCAAACATGAAGTCGAAGGGATTTAAGGGGAAGATATACAAGGATGTTTTGTGGGGTGCTGCATGTTCAGCAAATCAAATTGATTTTGATTCAATAATGAAGTCTATCGAGCTGATGTGTCCGAGTATGCATAAGGAGCTTGGAGAGATCAACCCGGCTCTTTGGTCCAGACATGCTTTTCGCTTGGGATGCAAAAGCGATATGCTTTTGAATAATTTGGTGGAGAGCTTCAATGCGTGGATAAAAGATGCCCGTGACAAACCAGTAATTACAATGCTCGATATGATTCGCCGACAATTGTTGAACCGGTTTCACAAGAAAAAGGCAGGAGCTATGGCAACACTTCAACAAACTCCCAACGCATTGTGTCCCAAAATATTCAAGAAGCTCGAGAAGATCAAGAACGATGCCCGTATTTGTGTATGCCAATGGCAGAGCGGGCTAGAATTTGAAATTGATCACCCGTATGGACCAAGAAAAGTTGTAGATTTGGCTGGATGTACCTGCTCTTGTGGTAAATGGCAGCTTTCTGGAATTCCATGCATCCATGCTTGCTCTGCTATTTATTTTAGTAGACACAAACCTGAAGAATATGTGGCCAACTGCTACCGCTTGTCAACATATGTCTTGGCTTATGAGGAAGGCCTTCATGGCATGCCGAGAATTGAGGCATGGCCAAAGGACTCCCCTAATGTGATACTGCCCCCATTTGTGAGGGTTCAACCAGGACGACCAAGAAAAGCGAGAAAGAAGGAACCCGATGAACCAGCAACTGCTCATAAGATTAGTCGTAGTGGATATGTGGTCAATTGTGGAAATTGCGGCATCCAAGGTCATAATGCACGCTCTTGCCCTCAACCAGAGAACCCTAATAAAAAGGTGTGGAAGAAAAAAATAAAAAGGGTCCCTGATAGTGGAGAGGCAGTAAGCACGGTGAGTCTTTGAAATTAATTAGTTCATATCAGCTGGCCTTGTTATTTTTGTTATGCTTACTTTTAAATTTGGAACTTCAGGACCCATCAACAGAGGGAAAAAATGGAGGTAGAGGCAGGGGGAGAGGGTGGAGAGGAAGGGGGAGGGGACGTGGCAAAGGAAGAGACAGGGTAAGACATCATAGTCTTGGATATAAGTCCACTTCTACATCATAACCGCTATGTAGTGTTTTCATGTATTTATTAGTTTCTTCTTCTTCTTATTTTTACCTACAGGGTACTCAAGAGGAAAGTGTCCAAGACCCCCAAGATTTGGGTACTGGAGGCCCAGAAAGAAGCTGAATGCATAAGAATATGGGGGTTTTCTTTTTGGCCTGCCATTAGTAGCCAGGAGCATGGCAGAATTTTGGCATCTTGAAATTGTGTTGATGAATGATATGTAGTGATTTGAATTTTAAGTAACCGTGTTGATGTAATGATGTAATTCAAGTACTAGTTTCTGTCATATCATGGACAAAATGAAATGTAATAGTATCAAATCCTTGCAAGGATTTTGTTAGTTTGCAGATTTTGCTACATAATAGATACTTGCAGATTTTGGTTACTTTGCAACTTGTTGCAGATTTTTGTTAGTTTGCAAAATGTTGCAAAAATTTTGTTAACCAAGATACCAATAATACGTACACAAAGCAGAACCAAAAACCAACGTTCCAATACATTACATACCAATTTCGCACTAACTAGCTAACATACCCATACCAGAACCAAAAAAGGAGATACTACCATTATGAACTTACAACAACAGAAGATGATGCATAACTAATATCATTACAGCAGTAACTTTTTACATTTTCCACTACCTCTAAATCATATTCATTTACCCTAACACATTACTTATGTGCACTAAATAAGAGTACACCCATAAATGCAAGGACAACCCAAGACGCTCCAAGCATGACCTTCAGTACCTTCACAGTATTCTTTTGCAAATCCAACTCAGCTTACAAGGCCTTGTTTTTCTTCACTAAATGGGGTCCCACTTCCATCCCACGAGGGCACGTGCGAGGATCAAACCATTCAAAAAAGCCACACTGCTTCTGCAAGTGATGGAAGACTCATGCGTAATTGTTACATATAGGTAAATAAATGAACAAGTAATAGCTGATATAAGGAACATACCACTTTCCCGTCGTACTTCGCACACCCGAAGAAACGTCTTCCTGGATTAGCGTCTGTCCATGACGTCTTAAGCGGTGCTGTCAATCCACAGTTGCACCTTGTGGGCCCACTCATCTTCATAGAACATGGCGAAATCGTGCTTGAAAGAATGGAAAAAAAATAGTAAACCAACAGAACATGGCGAAACCAAAATTTAGTAGCTTGACAACACGCCTTTTGCCAGTGTAAAAGCATGAGTGATGCTTATGTAAAAATTGCTAGACACACACGAGATCCTGTTTTGACCTCATCTTCTTCTTCTAAACCAACACACATATGCCCAACAGCGACCCATTTCATTATTAGACACCTAATAATCCATTTAGTTAGTGCCATAGGAGACCAAAGAAGAACCCATTTCTTCAATGATAACGATTAAAGAACCATGTAACAGAGACCAAATAATATGAGTTGCAGCATAATATTGGTCTGCAAATTGACTAAACACCTAATAATAGAAACCTCACGTTCTATGTAAGTAAGTAAACTAAACACCTAATTGGGAAATATAGAAACCTCACGTTCGCGCAGACATCATATTCATTACCTTCTCTCAGACATTATCTCCGATAGGCGATATGCGAAGCTGCTTGCTATGGTGATTCTCGAATGGTGGCTTTAGCTTCAGAACTTCGGCTGGAACTGTCAGATCTATAATCTCTGGCTGTTCTCTATTGGGGCTTAGGGTTTTGAAAGGGTGTCGAAGAAGGCAAGGAAGGCTCAACGTTGAACCAAAGGGAGGGAGATTGGAAACGCTGCGTATTGTCTGCAGCTAAATCAGTCTCATTTTGGGCTACATGAGCGTTTAGCAAAACGACGTGTTCTTCCGTTATCATTTTGGGCTACAATCTACGGAAATTAGGATGGTGTCGTTTAGCAGATGGCTTAGATGGCAGCTGACGTGTTCTTCCGTTAAACATCTCACGGAACCCTTGACGGAAGGAGTGATTTGCCAAAAACGTAGAGATGGGGGGTTATTTTGTTAGGATTTATTACTTAAGGATTAAACGATTAATGGAGGGAAAACCTAGGGATGAAAGTGCCAATTTCCCTAAATTTTAATTGTGGAAACTTTTATACGTACTAACTGTTATATATGTTAAGGATGACTTTCAACTAGATTATGAACAAGCCGAGGATCACATCACTATGATGTCTACAATAAACACAGCGTACAGGATGCATAGAAATAGAATGTTCCAATATTACTCTGTGTTCAATTCCAAATAAGAGGTATTAGCGCACTGGTATCTTGAGATGAATAAGGAAGAATGGACACGTGTCTATGATTTATTCACGAGTAAGGAATTTCAAGTTAAAAATTTTTATTCCGTCATGAACGTTTATTTTATTTTTTTATTAATTGCAGTAACAACTGTAAATGTACAATGCAGAGGAGGAGTGCAATCAACAAGGAGAATAGAGCTAAGCTGAAAATTATACACACATCAGGAGAGAGGTCTTCCAATGCGCGAGAGCGTTGTTAGTGAGCAATAAATCTATATTTTTTAGATTTATTACTTAAATAAATCACTTAGGTATTTTAATATACACGTTCTATATTTCTTTTGGTATACAGAAAAATCTAGAATCTAGTGAGATTAGTTTTGCGTTACTATATAAAAAAGTGCAAACTAATAAGGATGACATGTGGACATCAAAAGATGCACGGGAAAATTTTGTAAGTTGTAACGTTAGATTTAATGATGCATTTGTTATCTCTTATATTTCATATGTGCTAACTTTATCTTCCTTTCCAATTTTGTAGGAAAAAATAGAGGCATTACAGTTGCAGCATGAGTCAGAGGGAAGGTCATACACCGAAGTGGAGATTTTTGCTGAGGTATTAGGAATGAAAGCGGGTTATGTGCGAGGTTTAGGTCATTCAGTACAGTCTGTTGGATCATCTTCATCAGCATCGTCCATTGATTTGTCCCGGAGATTAGAGGAGGCCAGATTGGAGATAAAAGAGATGAGGGCTAGACAAATGGAATATGAAGCGCTTCTAGTCAAGCGGTCAGAAATAGAGCAAATGATGCGAGAGCATCAGCAGATGATAGAGGAGCAGCAACAAATGATAGACGAAGAGCTGATGCAGATGATGGAAGAGAAGCATCAAAAGAAAGACAAAGAGCAACAGAAGATAATGCAGGAGCAGCAACAAAACCTAGTAGAATAGCAATAACAGGGGATACAACTAATGGAACAATAGATGCGTGAGCAGATCGGACAACTGCAATCTCGTATGACACCCAAATGAAAATTTGGCTTGATTTATGTATTTTCACTACTTGAACAGTACTTATTGATTATGTATTTTATTTACTTTTAATGACGATTGCATATTTGTAGACATTTTATTATTATTATGAGTATTGAATATCTTTCTATTTGTATTATTTACAAATTATTTTTAATATCTAAATTAAATTAATTCAAATACTTAGCAAAAGGTTCAAACGGTAAAGAAACCATCCGCACGATTTTTTGATTGATAACATCCACACTCTTAACTATCTATCCGCACACTTCACATGAATGACATCTGTCCACAGGGTTATTCTTCCGTGCATACGGTTTTTAGTTATAAGCCGTTTGAACGGTCTAAAACACGTTCCAATGTGTTAAATAGAATTAGCATACAAACTGTCGATTCAAGTGTTTCTGAATGTGACAAAAAACTTTTTCGTCATAAATCAAACAACGGTGCATACGTCTTTATGGTGGTGTTCGGACGGTTGTATACTACAGTTCTAACGTTATCATATAACCGTGCACACGTATTGTCCATGACAAAATGCATTTTGTCACATTAGGCCAAACGTTTGCACTCGTCATGCAAAACGTGCGCACAGTTTGGAGAGTACATTCGCACCTTTCATGCAGCGGATGGAGTGTACTGGGCGTGACGATTTTCAATTTCGTCAATATGGCATAAAACTGTGCGGACGGTATTATAACCCATCCGAATGGTTTCGAGTGACAAAACACGAAAATCGTCACCTAAAGCCTTTGCTGACAGGCTTTAGGTGAAAAACTGGGCGACAACTTGGCTTTGTCACCCAAAACCTTTGCTGAAAAATGGGCACTTTGGGTGACAAATTTTTTTGACACCCAAAGTCATTTTTCTTTTAGTGTAGCTTATCAATTGTGATGTAGGTACACAAGTGAATACAAATGTATTTTCATGGAGCTTTTGGACACTCCAATGAACCTCCGGATATCGATTACTAAATTGTATTATTAGACTTTCTTGGTGAATGTCTAATTAATGTATCTTGCCCAGTTGTTTCTAAAGCATCATGAAACACATGAATTCGCCTAGTTACATGTCATTTTTTACTTGGTAGTTCTGCTAACTTTCCAAACTCTCAGAGATCAAATATTCATATGAATGACTTATCCACTACATAAAATATGAGGATGGTGGCTTGGTGCTTGATGCACCATAATCCCTTATAATTGAAAAAAGAAAAGAAAAAAGATACAGAAAAAGACTTCGACTTAAGATTCTTGAAGGTGCAGTTGGATTTTGTTCATCTCATTCAAGGAGTAGCATCAGTTCCTTTTTCTTATAGTACAACAATATCCAACGATGTTATAATTTTGCAAGATTTGTCTGTGTGAGGGATTTCGACCAAAAAATAGGGTTATATACCTATTCGGTTCCTAACTTTTGACCCATCTTTATAAATAGTCCTTGGGTTTTCAAATTGATCATAAAGGTCTTTAAGTTTGCAATTTTTATCAAACAAATCCTTTGGTTAAACTTTTATCAATAAATTTAACAATTCATACTCCAGTTCCAATACACATGTCAGCCAAAACTAAAATCATGTGACCTGTAAGTTTTGTAAGTTTTTTTCATAATTTTTTTCCTAATTTTGTGTTTTTTAAATAATAAAGCAAAGTAAATTATTTAAACTATTTTAAAAAACAAAAAATTAAGAAAAAAAAAACTTAAAAATTATAAGTCACATTATCTTAGTTTTTGGATTACACATGTGAATCATTCATTTTGAGAATGAAATTTTAAAAGGACTTCTTTGACAAAAATTATAAACTTAAGGATTTTTATGATCATATTAAAAATCGAAGGACCATTTGTTAAAAATGGTCAAAACTAGTGATGAAATGAGTACTTAACCTTTTCTTTTTTTTTTTTCCATTCAAGTGTATCCAAATTTTGGCCCTATGTCGCAAATGGAATCTCACGGTATTTTCCCTCTTTGATTTAAAACAACCTATACATCACTATTGCCGAACATCAACCTTAAGTGTCCATTAAAAGCAAACATTAAACAGATAATAACATTAAATCAAGAAATTAACTTTCCAGACTATTTTCTCTCCTGTAGTTATTTATATCCCACAATAACATAAAGGCAATGTTCCCTATACGTATGCTGTCACATTAGTTGCACCATCTCATCTCTTTGGGCTCACATCGAGTTTGCTCCCTCACTCATCAAAGGGCATGCGCGTGGTCCTCATTATCAACAATTTCATTCTTGTTTGGGAGACAATATTATTGATCACCCTATTCGGCGAATATATCATCTCCATCCACCCCAATATAAATTGACGAAATTGTGTATCACACAAGATGTTGTGACAAACTTTGCATATGTAATATATAGTTGGTCATCTTTTTCAATATGGTGAAATGGTTTTTTAGAGTCGCAAAGGATCTTTCTATCACATTCTAGAGCAAGCTGTGGTTGTGATTGAGCAGCGCTGTTGGAGTCCTTGCTTGGAAGACTGAATTGGAGGGTACTAAAATAATAGCACTCCCCTTTTTCGGGGGGTGACAAACCAGTCCAAACATAGGTAGCCTAAATCTAAAATGTAGAAGTTGCCTGGATACTAATGCAACAAAGTTGGAACATTGTTACATACTCTAAGCCAATACTTCACTTGTGAGGAAATATTATAGATTTCTTATCGGGCACCAAAGTGGGAAATTTGTTCTTAGGTTTGCTGATAGCGTCTATCAAAACGCTGGTGTCATGCACCGATCTTGCTAACCCACTATAAACAAATGCAAACAACTGTAATACCCCTTCCCGATTAAGCATTATTTATTAATATTTTATGAAAACATTACGAGATTACATGTTAATTTAGATTATCTTAAATTTAATAAATATATAAATAGATATATAATTTTGATCACTAATGTCTTCTCCTATTTATTAATTTATTCATGCCCAATTCTTTTTAAATTCAGTGTCATTCCCAAAAAAAAAATCAACTTTAGGTAAATTTACTTTGTAAAAGCGTGTCCCGTGGCTACGCCAGATGGGTCTGTGGTCTAATCTGGTGTTCTGGTGCCTGCCATCAGTAAAAAATAAGAAATACATACAAATAAAAAATAATAAAACCCCCCAAAAGTCCCAAAATGAATATTGGGTCAGGGAAAGCCTGCGGACGAGGACTCTTGCTCATGTGTAGCATCCTTTCGGAGATCACTGAGAATCGAGAATGTTTGGTCGCTACGTGTACAAAGCAAGCACCAAGACACGTGGACCTGAATTCTCTCGTTATTTTAGATCTCTTGCAGTTCTTCTTTCTATAGGCCCTCTAGTAATTATAAGTATTAAAAATTATCTGACCTGGGACGAAAAAAACGTGTCGCGGAATATTTTGTTTCAGATTCGTATTATTTAATAGATAAAATACATTCAGCAATATGACGTCACTTCCCTCGCCTGTCTTCGTGTTTTTTTTTTTTTTTTTTTTTTTGGAGCTTCTCACTCTTTTCCTTCAACGTCAAAATATAACTAGACTTTCTCCTCTTCTTCTCCTGCGTCTTTTTTATTTTTTTTGTCGTTAATGGCCACTTATTACCGTGTAGGTCTTGTCTGGTTGCTGTAGGTCTTGTCTGGTTGCTGTACTCCACAATATCAGATATGATCAAAATCTGTCACTGGCGCACTCACTTTGAGCCAGCTCAAAAACTGTTCGCAGATTTACCGTAGTCAGTCCGAGCCTTTGCTCTTTCCTCCTTATCTCAAACTTCATGTATATCTCCTCTCTCTCTCTCTTATATGTGATATTTCTGTAGTAATTATTCTTTTAGCTAATAAACAATATTTGTTGATCTTGTGTCGATGTACATTTTGTGATGCGATTGTTGAAATTGTCGTGAGCTTGTCCCCAAATGTTCGTTCGTTTGTCGAATCTGTCTCCGTCTCAAAATACTCGGATCTCTTGAAGCCATTTATTTTCCCACGTTTGGGTTCATTTGTGGAGATTTTCTGAGGTTTTGGCTCTGCCAAACTCTCAAGACTGATTGATCTGAATTTCTCTGGGTTTCTTTGTAGCTCTTGGTTTGATTTTGGACTGAATTACACTGCTGGACGGAAGGTGATTGTTGCAAATTCCCAAATCTTTATCCCTCTCTTCTCTTCTGTCTTTCCTTTTCGGGTAGGAAGTTTGGTGGTATCGAAACGATAGATATTGGCACTAGAGTCTCCGGGGGTCTTGTCCTGCGGGATTCCACCTTAAACATTTCAGTTCGTGTTTGTTTACCTAACTAGAAAGAAATGCGCGAGATCTTCAAAATGTTTTCTCTTTTCTTCTTTTTGTTTGGTTGTTTTGAGGAGAAATGTTTGAGGTTACGAGTTGATAATTTTTTATTTCGGTTTTAGCATTTTGGTCCTGGAAATATAGCAGTAATATGCATATGTTGAAGCTCATCGTTGAAGACACTTTCCAATTGGCACTTAATTACATGCATGTACAACAATCTTCTCTTTATTATGTGTTTAAGAGTTGCGGCTATGTTTTCTTCATGCAGATCAGACAGGATATCTTAGAAAGCTCAATCTGTAATAAAGAATGAGTCAAGCTAAGGTGAAGCGCCGCGTGGGTAAATATGAGGTGGGAAGAACAATTGGCGAGGGGACATTCGCCAAAGTAAAATTTGCGAGAAATTCAGAGACTGGGGAACCCGTTGCTCTTAAGATCCTTGACAAAGAGAAGGTTCTGAAGCACAAGATGTCTGAACAGGTCGCTAACATTTTTCTTTCGTAGACTGTAATCTGTCCTCTTCTTTCTTCTTCTTCTCCCCCTATCCCCCCCCCAAAAAAAAATCCTTTTGTTTCTTTACTAATTGAATATTTGTTTATTATTGTATTGTGGACTCATTACTTAATTGCTTTCCCATCCTGATCCATTGTTGGAAAACTAATTTCAGCTGTCAGTGATGCATGTTTTCTCTCTTTAACTGTCGATGGATTATTGCATATCGATTGGGAACAGTCTGATGGATACTTTTCTTTGCATACTTAACAGATCAAGCGGGAAATAGCGACAATGAAGTTAATAAAGCATCCGAACGTGGTTCAATTATATGAGGTTCTCTCTTATCTCTCATCAAATAAAGTTGCCCGAATCCTTCAGTTGTACCCGAATAGTCTGAAAATACTCCACAACTGAGAAAGAAGTGACTCTAATTATGGAGAGAATACCCTCCTTGTAGTTGAAATCGAGAGAAGTCAGTTACCACTAGTAATTTGAAGTTTCTGTGCAGAGGATGAGTTTTATTAAAAGATGCCCCCCCCCCCCCCCCTCTCTCTCTCTCTCTAATTATGCTTGATTGGTAAGATCTGATTCCTAGTGGTAGTAACATCTATTATATATCTTTTAAACATTTCATTCTTGAGGACATTCCATTGTATTTCTAACTTGTTTTTTTAACTTCAAAAGCTAATTTTTTTCCCCTTTCCTTTCAAGGCCTGCTTTCGTAGATTGTTGATAGACAGTCTTTTATTGAAACTCTGGTCAATAGTTGCGCTAATTCTGGATTATGATTTTAGGTTTTTTTTTTTTTTTTTTTTTTAAATTGACTCAAATGGGAAATGATATTTCACAGGTGTATCTAGGAAACTTTGTAATGTTCTGTAAGCCTTCAGTACTGCATGTGCCTATCAGTGATAATGCAATTAGAATAAAGCAGGAAGCAATTTGTTCATCATATACTCATCCACTCATGCTTCTAAAACCAAGAGCTATGATTTTTCTTCTCATTTTCACATCAATGAGGACTAGAGATACTAGTCCATTCTGTTTTACCAATTCAAAGCAAGCATCAGGAATTTTACAGATTGTTGCTGGCATTAGAGAAAGTGGTATGTATTAGGTCACATAACTTTGCAACCACCTCCACTCCCTTTTGACAATCATCTTTCCCCTTCAAGTATGCTACCAACCTTCATCCTTTTGGGTCATCAGCCCGCTCTTAATTAAAGCTCTCAAACACCAAATTGCATACTGTTTCTTTTTTTTTTTTTTTCCAAAGGGATTCACTTTTGCACAAATCTGAACCAATTTTTTTAACGCTCTCTCTTGAACTGTGTTCATAGTTGATATTTCCCGATCACTCATATCTTGCCTAGCGAAAAAAATAGTCATCACAACAATGCTTTTTGGCAGTGTCTACTGCAGCTAGGATATGGTCATACCTTTTATTAGCATATAAAAGTGGACATGTCTCAGAAGATGGGGCAAGGGTGTGTCCAGGCCTCCTATTGGACTAGGGAGGTCTGAGCCAACTATTCTTAAATTGCAGAGTGTTGAAGGAACTTACTTCAGAAAGTGTTAGAGAATATAATTCAACTAATAAAATCTTCTTCTTCCTATCGCTTAAACTTTTGGAATGAATGATAGATTCACATGGTATTAGAGCCAAGGTCCTGAGTTCCAGACTTGACTCTATACTCCATCCTAATTTTAACTAAAATATTGCATGTGTTGAGCCTTTCAATTAAAAGAGAGTCCGGCCCACATGTGAGGAGTATTGTTAGAAAATATAATTCAAATAATAAAATCTCCTCTTCCTATTAGCTTAAGCTTTTGGGATGAGTGGTAGATTCACAAAAAGGAAGAATAAAAAAGGTTATTAACTCTGAAAACAGTTTTTGTTTTAGATGTTAAGTTCCTTCCCTTATTCTGCATGTTTTCTTAAGAAATTTTATGTTTATTTTTTTATATTTTGGTTCAGGTGATGGGGAGCAAAACAAAGATATTCATTGTAATGGAGTTTGTTACTGGGGGAGAACTGTTTGATAAGATTGTAAGTTGTTGGATTTTGTTTCAATCCTATTCTATCAATACCACCTTAAGAAGTCAAAGGCCTCCACTAAAGAACAATATATGAGACATTCCCATTTGCTTAAAATACTTGTCCAAAAAGCAGTGTTCCTTTTCCCCTGCACTTAGGTATTTGAAATGAGATTGGAGCAATGCTATAAGGGGAAATAATAGCCCGTAGTTTCTGATGCAAATATTTTTTGATTACAAGGTAAATCATGGACGAATGAGAGAAGATGAAGCACGCAGATATTTCCAGCAGCTTATTAATGCAGTTGATTATTGCCATAGCAGGGGTGTTTATCACAGAGACCTGAAGGTGCATGACCTTTCTAACTCCTACGAGAATATCAGTTAATCTTTCATGAAAAGTACCTCTTCCCTCTCTCAAATTTTATGAGTTTTCTTGCAGCCTGAAAATTTGCTATTGGATGCTTATGGAAACCTTAAAGTTTCTGATTTTGGATTGAGTGCACTGTCCCAACAAGTCAGGGTAATGCAATGCTGTGCCTTCTGCACTTCTCCTTGGTCATTTTATCTTCCACTATCTATTTGATCTTGGTGCTGTTGGTCTTTGCCCTTTTTATGTTTGTCTATGTAACTGTAGTGATATCAGAGACGTGCATTGGTAAGGAAGTAGAAGCCAAACAGTTCTTGGTTTAGTCTATGATAAAGGAACTAAAAACTGTATCTTCCTAAACTTGGTATAAATTTGATTTTCTTTGAACAATGGCCAATTTTTGGGATTGGAAGGGATTAATGGGGATAAGCTGGTGCTACATATACTTTTCTTTTTGTTCCTTTTATTTCTTGGTGCATACTGCAAACTGTACCTTAAGAGAGTAGGCATACGTAAGGCTCTATTCTTCTGGCAGGCTAAAAGGTTTCATGGCTCTTTCGGTCTTTTGTGGGTATTGATTTCAGCTTCCATATGGATTTGAAATGAACTTCAAAACTGAAAGGTTTGTGTGTAGTATTTGATGCGAACATAAATTCTCTGTTGGCTGATGACCACCCGGGAAATACTGTAACATGCATTTTGATACGAGTTTGATGTTTTCTCCTGTTCGAAGCTCTACAATTACTGGAGTTTACTTTGGCCAAAATTGACAAAGAGGCACATCTAAGAATTTCTACATTCTGAATCAATCAAGGATGTATCTGTGGATGGAATGGCTTAATCTACTCCCCGAAGAATGGGTTTTATATTGAAGGGTTTATTGTCCGTGTTTAACTCATGGTCTTGTATCTTCTCTCTTGTGGCCATTTTTTGAGTTTACCTGACATTAATAATTTTACATTTGTTTTCTTGAAATGATATACAAGAATAATCTTCCTAGATACCCATAATTTTAATTTAGTCCCATCACTGGGTTTAGAATAGTACCATAGTAAATTGGTTTGTTTTCATGCTTTCTTTACGGGTATTTTAGCATCCTATTGGAGCTTTTGTAGAGAATCTAAACATTTATCTCTGTACTGAAAAAAAAAACCCATATTGCTCATCATTGGGTGGCAAGTCAAAGAATTTTCTGTACCATGGCTATAAACTAGATTAATTAGTCACAAAGGAAATGTACTTCTGATGTTAAGACAGGTTTTTGAGCTTGGATGATTAAATTCGGCAATGTGGAGAGAGAGTTGTACATACAGAACTTCAGTTTAGAAAGGTGACTGCGTGGATGGGGTTAGTGTGATTGTTCTATCCAGATAAAGTGAGTTGGCATTTAAGAACTTACACTGACAGTCGAGAGAAGTCTTGCTTGAACATTTAGTTATTTCACATGAAAATTTGCACCTTTTCATTGGGCTTTTAGTCTCTTTTAGGTTCATGATTTTTCCTTGCTTAGGTATAGCATGCAGAAAAGGGAGCTGAATGATATGAAAAGACAAGTTCATGGAAGAACTTATTTATTTAAGAACTTACATTGACAGTGGAGAGAAGTCTTGCTTGAACGTTCATTTATTTCACATGAAAATGTGCACCTTTCCACTGAACTTTTAGTCTCTTTTTGGTTCATGATTTTTCCTTGCCTAGGTATAGCATGCAAAAAGGGGAGCTGAATGATATTACAAGATAAGTTCATGGAAGAAAAACCTGAGCTTATTAGAATGCAAGCAGGTTGATTTTGAAGCTTCTGAATAATGGGATACGTATCTGGTATTGTTAGGTCAAGTTGCCTTCCCTTTTCAGAGGTCTCCTTGTTCTCTTCCCAGATTTTCCTCCATATCTTCAACCTGTCCAAGAATCTCCATCTGCCATAAGTGGGTGAGCTAGAAGAGTCCTTATGTTAGGTTAACTCCAAACGTCACACATCCTTCACCTGCCTACATTGGCAGGTGAGGGAGATCCATAAATGAAAGACGAGAGCAAGGCTATCCGACCCAACCCCAGAACTTAGAACGGCTGGCATCTTATTGGTCATAGTTCCCTGCTGTTGGTGCTCCTTTGCGCACGCGAATCAACCCAACAAAGGAAAGAATGCCTCTTGAAGTATCTGAAAATGATTCGAGGTGTATGATGGGAAACTCACATGCAGTTTGCTTTCTTTGTTTTTTTTTTTTTTTGGGGGGGGAGGGGGAAGTTTTGTCAAATAAGAAGTAATTCTAAGATCTAATTTCTGCTTGTATTTACAAAGTTAATACTTAAGGAACTAAATTGCTCTCACTCCGTGTCCGTCTCTCACTCTCTCCCCTATCTCTGTCTATCATCTCTCTATTCCCCCATTAGGATTTCATTCATTTTATGCTTTGGCACCTACTCCAATTCTTCATGATTAAATTTCAGGATGATGGTCTGCTTCACACTACCTGTGGCACACCAAATTACGTTGCTCCTGAGGTGCGGGCTCTTTCATTTTCATGCTTATATTGTTTGACACATATATCCCTTTTTGGTGCTTAGGTATTAACAATATAAGATGTTGCTGTTTAGGTCCTTAACGATAGAGGCTATGATGGGGCAACTGCGGATTTGTGGTCATGTGGAGTGATCCTCTTTGTATTGCTTGCAGGTTACTTGCCTTTTGATGATTCCAATCTTATGAACCTGTATAAAAAAGTGAGCATTGATGAGTTCTACCACATGGTCTTCATATTATTCTACATTGTCCTATGTTTCTCATTTTTTGTATTGGCAGATTTCAGCTGCAGAATTTACTTGCCCTCCTTGGCTCTCTTTCAGTGCCAGGAAATTCATAACCCGAATCTTGGATCCCAATCCTATGACTGTAAGTGAAAATAATTAAGTAATATTCTCTTGAGGAATTTGTGGTCTTGTAGGTGTTTTGCAATTCTAGATACCTATCTCCATAGGTATCTTTGTACCTTATTGTTAGCGTAGACTTTGATTTCTGTAGTATCTTTGTGGTTAGGATTTACTGAAACCTAAAATTTGTACAATAGAATGATTAATTTAGAAGAATGTCAAAGCAAAAACTCGAAAGTTTTCAAAAACTTTCAGTATATTGACGTCCTATTTCTATTGTACAAATGGAACCCGATCCAACATTATTCTACCTTGTTTCAAATACTTACTCCAATGTCAGGTGTTGTACAAGTTCAACCAGACAGCGAAGGAAACCGTTCTCATATGTCCTTAAGCTGTTTGATTGAGAAAGGACTCATCAAACATTTGAGGACGTAGTAATGGCCAAGGATTCTGATCTTTTACTAGGGTGCTGAAAGGCGGGCACTTTCAGGCTTCTATTCTCTATTTCCTCTAGGCCTTTTGTACATTTAATACTTTTGTGTGTTTATGTGTGTGTATCTTTTTGCTCAGTTATGACAATTTTGTAGTGGCTGATCATAAGTATGTAAAATCTTTTTTGGTTGTTTAACATCTTATCTAAACCTGGAGGTTTATGATTAAGTGTTCATTGGTATTCTTAGTTAAATATTTTTTGTTTATTTCTTTTTGGCATAGATTCTCTTACATTTTTGGTCTTCTTATTGGCCATTGTTAGGCTCCTTCTGGTTATTATCAGGAAGATGACCTGTCAAGGCAGTAAATCTCTTGGTCAGGCTGCCTAATACTTTCCATAAGCTAGGAAGGGTGGCGATCACCAGAGGTTGTATAGGGAAACAGCAAACCAATGCCTGAAAATAAATATTGCTGCCCCTAGAGTTTTCTGGATGTGTTTTTAAATTACATGGTTCTTTGAGAACAATTAAATGGTGTAGGACATTGGTGAACAGAGTTATTTTACAACTCTCATACACTCTTGTTCATATTGCTTGGGCAGGAAGAATCTTGAACAATTTGATTTATAAGCAACAGAAAGATGGTAGAAGTGACTGGATTTTCTAAACACTGAAACCTTATAGATCTAGAGGTTTTGCTTTATCTCTCTTGACTTAGCTTCAGGTTTTGTTCTTTTACTAATCATCGAGTAGGATATTTTGTCAGGTTTCCAACTGTTTTACTTAGTTCTTTTCTCCTGGTAATGTCCTTTATTTTTTGTGTTCCTTTTAGTAGGCACAAAAGTTGGGGGGTTCATCTGAGAATCTGCAAATTAAGAACTAAAACGTATTCTTCTATCTGCTTCGTCTTCTTTTTTCCTCTTTTGTTTTCTCCTGGATTTCCGAGAGGCAATATAACAGTTGGGTTTTCGTACTGAAAAAGCTATGTTTGAAGGTGAAAAGAGTGGGCTGCAACTCTTGTATTTTTGACTCATTCGATAACATATAAAAACATGGACTGCTGATTGTGTGTTCCAGGTTGCCTCTAGAAAACCTGAAATTTGTAATTGAATCCATTGGATGTTTTCCACAACTATCCTTTGTCACTAGCTTGATGAATTACCTTTATCTCTGAATGACTTTGATCTGTGGCAGCGTATTACTGTACCTGAGATTTTGATAGATGAATGGTTTAAGAAAGACTATAAACCTCCGGTGTTTGAGGAAAAAGGGAAGACAAATTTGGATGACGTAGAAGCTGTCTTTAAAGATTCAGAAGTATGTTTCAGATGAGAACAGCGTTTGTTATAGTATTGTCCTTTAAAGAAAGCCGAGTTATCACTAGTATTTGTATAAAAATGTGCTTTGGTATTATAACAGGAGCACCATGTTACAGAGAAGAAGGAAGAACAGCCGGCAGCAATGAATGCATTTGAGCTCATTTCAATGTCAAAAGGGCTAAACCTTGAGAATTTGTTTGATGTAGAACAGGTTTGCATATTAAAAGATTTTCTTTTTGTATTACCAGAAAATTAGTATCTTCGTTTGCATCATCTACCTGTCTTCTCCTGCATTGAGGAAGATTGGTGGTACTATGTTCCTTTATGTTTTCCCTGTTCCACTTGATAAGTATATGAGAATTTAAAGAACCAACTGATAAGGGAACCTAAAATGTATTGTGAAGGGGATTTATCACTACAAACGAAATGAACTAGGAAGGTTCCCTTTATGTGGACACTTCGGCTGTGTTTCGATATGGAAAATTTTGAGTTTAACCATTCAGTAGGTATTTTGAGATGTGGTTTTTTGTGTGTTATTTCTTGGACTGTATTTTTCAATGTTTCTAAAGTGGTAGAGTCTATTGAAAATATGTTGGGAAAAACATTTGTGAGAGGAGATGTTTCTGGAAAATGGTGAAAGAAGTTTTGTTTTGTGTTGTTTTGTCACAAGAATTGAGGTCAATGATTAAATGAAAGTATTTTAAGAGATTGCAAATGCGTTGATTGTTTGAAATATGTTTCGAGGAAAATTTGATTTGAACCTGATAATTAGGATGAAAATCACTGCCTAAAGACATCCTTAGGAAAGTCATTGTTAGAATATATGTTTGCTTTTCTTTTTTGGGAAATCTACACATAGAATGTTGGTTTGTTTTTCTTTTTGGAAAAGCTACACTTACCCTTCTTAAATTGACACCGTATATGCAATTTGCCTGTTAAACTATCGATTTCACACATGGGTATATTAAAGTACTACTTTGCAATCTGCACTTCAGTTAAAACTGATTGTTCAAATAGGTGAAAATTAGGCTCAGTAATCTTTAGTGGGCAGATCTTGATACCGTGGGTGCATAGTGAAAGAGGTGGTAATTTAGGGTGCCAATTGCATACACTGGTAGTTAGATGGCCATGTTACACATGGGGTGAATCTGAGACAGTGAAGTGTAATTTTTGCTTCTTTTCCATTCGATGATAAAAGTAGGAAAAAGGGAACTTAAGGCTGACTCTCTACCTAGGTGCTATTATCATAATACCTAGTCGGTTCAGTGTGAAGCCCCACAGGATTGCAGTCTCTTCCTCAAGAGAATTGAGCTATAACTCGACTCTAGTCCCATCAAAGGCATAATAGTGACAGGCCAAGAAGGATGGATATTGTTGGTGTCAAAGAGACTCTCTTAGTTTGAGCACCTTTAATTTTAGTCAGTCATGTTTTTTGATAGCTCAAATGTGAAAAAAGGGGAAAAAAATGTTTTTGCCTCTTCAGCAGCCCACTTTCTATCTCGAAATCTGTTTATCTATGCTGTTATGTATGCAGAATATGACGTTTCTGCTTACTAAGGCTGTTGGCATAGAATGCAGTACCATATCTATTTCCTTTATATGCATACCGTGTAACTGGTCAAGTGAGCAATTATTGGGGTTTCTCCATAGTTTTAAGATAGAAGGCTTGGTTTATATCTATGTTGGGGTTTTCTCATGAGGTCATTGGATGCAGGAATTTAAGAGAGAAACAAGGTTCACATCAAAATGTCCGGCGAATGAGATCATCAATAAGATTGAAGAAGCTGCAAAGCCTCTTGGTTTTGATGTCCACAAGAAAAACTACAAGGTGCGAGAAATGCAGTCAACTCATTTAAACGTAGTATTAAATTTATGTCACAAGAATTGAAGTAATGGGTATCTCCTCCAATCCATTAGATGAGGCTTGAAAACATGAAAGCTGGAAGAAAGGGAAACCTTAATGTTGCTACTGAGGTACGCGACAATCAGATTATTGGTATCAATGAGCTGGACTTCTTTTTGTACGTTCTAATTACACTTATCAATTCTTGGTTCTTTTAATCAGATATTTCAAGTGGCACCTTCGATTCATATGGTTGAAGTGCGGAAAGCAAAAGGGGACACCTTGGAGTTTCATAAGGTATCCTTCTGTTGTGACCTTTTGCTTTACATAACTCACTCATTTCACGGGATTGCGCCTAGATTTCACCCACCACCTACCTCCTCCTTATGGGGAGTGGGAGTGCCATATTATCCTCAGGCAATTAGCAGTTTTCATTTCTCCCACTTTTGAGGCAAGTATTATAATGTGCTAAGGATTGTACTCCCTTGGGATATATTAACTCTAAAGCTGGAAAATAGTATTGATAATTCAGAGAGAGAGAGAGAGAGAGAGAGAGAGAGATGAAGGAGGCTCTCCCTCTTATTTATTGTTAGGGCTGTTGATATTTCACATGAAGACATTGATGCATCCTTTTTGGGAATAATTGTTTTCTTCTTTTTTGGGTGGGGGGCAGACTTCATTAAGTGGTAGATATACCAGTAAAAGAGGTAGTGATAGAGTTAGCATAAAGCTGGTCGTAAAACCAGCCATATGGCTGCACCTCTCTATCTTTATAATAAAAGAGCGGCCTAGTAATCAGAATAGTGACTTTGACGGACTTTGGTTACATTGTTTTATTTTTTCAATCATTTCCTATGCAGTTCTATAAAAATCTCTCAACTTGCCTGGACGACGTTGTTTGGAAAACTGAAGAGGACATGGAACAAATGAAGTAAATTCGGTGCCGATTCTAAAGCGTGCTGTCCATAATGATTTGTTTTTGAGCTACCTTGTAAAATGTTCTATTTCTGTTTGTGTTGACTCCTCTCCCTCTCTCTCTCTCTCTCTCCCCCTCTGATTTTTCCTTTCGTTTCCTTAGACTAGATAGACATGATTGTACCGATTGTTTTCCATGTTATTATTGTTGGAAAGCATGAGCAGGCCCCCTAGAGGAGCAAAGTTTATTGTTGTTGTACCAATCAATCTTAACTTGATATGATAAAACACAATTATGTATATTTTTCCTTCTCTTTTTTTGTCCGTTTTTCTGCTGGTTCCATTTGTTGTCGGCTCTGTAAGATATTATTTTAATATCCACTCAAGCGTGGCCCCACACATCGCATGTTTTAAAGTTTTAATTAAATAAGGTGGTTAGAGATTTATTCCAATAAGGATTTTTAGAAATAGAATTTTAAATTTAAATACAGATTTATTTCTTGATGGGAGAAATATTTAAAAGTTAAATTCAAATTGAGGGTCTCTGACTTAGTATATATATATATGTGTGTGTGTGTCTGTGTATTCTGTTAATATGGCTCTAAAAAAGATCTCTCAGATTTAGTGTTTCAGATCTTCAGATGAAGATTAAGATGTGCTGTTCTTGAACAAATATAGCTAGAATTATATTCAATCCTATTATTGTTTCTGCTGCCTTTAATCGTACATGTGATATCAAAGCAACCTTTGTGCTTTTTTGTTCGGCAATATTATTTCAATTATTTTGTATATGCTGAATTGATTTTCTACATCTGATAAAGGAAAATTCGTTCCTTGATAAGGCATATATCTCTTAAAAGGACTTTGGATGAGGCATATGTCTCTTAAAAGGACTTGGTTTCCGTACATGCCGAAACAATCAAAATCGTTGTTTCCGCCTTACTCTTATTTAAGAAAAATCGTTTTTCTTTCCCGATCTAAGTTTCCGTTTCCACAGACTAAGTTTTTTTGGATCTGGAGAATCCGTATGTTTGGGCCAAATCAATTGATGCATGATTCTAGTGTTCAACGAATTTCTGAAGGAATTTTGGGTATCCGATTTGCGTCAAAGGAAATTCGTTTATCACTTCACTGTTCTAAGCTTCAAGTCTCACGTTACTCACATAAAACAGAAACTTTAAAGATGGATTCTTTCTTTGCTAATGCGCATGGGGCTTTTTTTTTATTTGAATAAATTTCTAGTTTGGTAGATATTGCTCACAAATTCGATTTAATGTTACAAAGTTTACAACTTATTTGGAGCATTCCATTTGTGTGCTTGATTTGGCTCAAAGTTTGCATGAAACCTATGTATTTTGGTTAAGAGAATTTGGTCTAAATCCTAGGAATTGAAAGACACGACATTGAAATAATAAATAATAAAAGAAACTAATCTAAAAAACTGAAAATAATTACTGAAAAATAAAACTAGAGAAAAACTAGGGTTTTGGACAAGAGAAAATAATGGAGGAAAGAGAATAGAGAGAAGTGCGGTTGAAAAATAAAATAGAGAATGAGAGAAACTAGGGTTTGTGACTGATCTTGTTGTCTGCTAGTCTCGAAAGCAATTAATTATATCACTCTGCACAAAAATACTTAATTAGTTCATGGCATCATATAAAATTCATAAAATAATTACAATGCCAATAATTATAGTGCAAATGATAAAAATAATGATTTTAAAATGTATCTAGACATGGTATGACTTAAGTACAAGGCGATGAAAAAAATTGCATGTGTAATAAATTAAATATAAATTCAACAATTAAATGCACAACTTAGATTTATGCCTCTTAACCATTTTTCCATCTAAAACAATATTTAAAACATTAAATAATTAATATTATATTAATTTTCTATGTGCTAAACATGCAATATTCTATCTCAATCAGATACCATGACTAAAAGCTACCGATACTACATTATTAAGTTATGCGAAGGATATGGGACTTGTTAATTTAGTTTATGCTTAGTTTTTCTTGTTCTGGTCTATCAATCTACAATTCATATTCTTGGAGAACAAATTTACATTTGTGCACATAAGGTGTTGTAAATTGTTTTATCCATGGGGATAAACATAAAGTTGGACTTGAATAACTTATTGGAAGTCCACTCATAAAGTTATAGCTCATAAAGTACTCATGTAGAGAGGTGTTGTGTATTATGATACATGGAAGGGAGTGATTCAAACATAAAAGTCTTACCACTATAATTCATGCATGTTATTCTTTATTTGAGCAGGAGTGTTCCATAACTAGTTGGAATAAACAAAATTTTGGCCATATTCAGGTATCTCTTACTCATAAGGCAATTCATGTAATATGCAGGCTAAGTGGAAGAATGTAAGATATTATTTTAATATCCACTAAAGTGTGCCCCGCACATCACATGTTTTAAAGTTTTAATTAGATTGGGTGGTTAGAGATTTATTCTAATAAGGTTTTTAGAAATGGAGTTCTAAATTTAAGGGGTAAATACATTTTTTACTTATGAACTATAATAGATTTTGTACTTTACACCCTAAACTCCTACTTTTGTTACATTTCACCATCTAATTTTCAATCTTAGACACTTTGTGCCATCTATCAAATTTTTAGATTAAAATAACGATAATGCCCTTGACCCACTTTGCATATATTAAAGGCATTATTGTCAATTCACTAAATTTACAGGAGTATTATTGTCGAACTGAGGGTATAAAGTGTTTAAAATTGGCAATTAAACGGTGAAATGTAACAAAAATGGTAGTTAAGAGTGCAAAATGCAAAAGTCATGGTAGTTTGAGAGTGAAAAATGTATTTACCCTTAAATTTAAATACAGATTTATTCCTTGATGGGAGAAATATTTAAAAGTTAAATTCAAATTGAGGATCTTGGCCTAGCCTATATATACATGCCTGTGTATTCCATCAATACAGCAATGTTAGAAATAGGCCAGAAGATCTCTCAGTTGCAGATTTTCAGATCTTCAGATGCAAATTAAGATGTTGTGCTGTTCTTGAACGAATATGGCTAAATGTTGTGCTGTTCAGATTTTCCTTCAATTTTGTACCAAAAGTTACGAAAACGTAATTTGACTCCAGAGTCCATGCTCATACAAAACACATCCCCGGAAGTTGATTTGGGTGCTCCGGATAAGCGAATAGGCAGAAAAGAAAGGTCGGAGTTGTAATGGTGTTCGGTTAGCCTTGCTATCAAATAATAAGTGAGGCATGTAATTCATATGGAGATTCATTAAAGTTGACGAGGCTTGCGGTGTAAACAAGCAAAATGCAAATCGAAGAGAATCTCCATGAAAATACATTTGTATTCACTTGCGTAATTACATCAGAATTGATAAGCTACAATGAGAGATCAAAATATGGAACCGGATGAAGCCAATTAACGAATATATCTTACAAGAGACCAAAATATGGACCCAAATGAAGCCAAATAGACAAATGGACCAACGAGAGACCAAAATTTGGAGTCAAATGAAATCAATCGACAAAATTTGGTAACAGGTGAAAATGGATGGATGGTGAAAGAATAACATTCGAACCTACGACAATAAGTTAGTCAATGATCTTCCTTCTTTCAGTCGGCAAAATTTTGTCTTTGTGCCAACAGCCTTGGTGGTGTCACTTCTGCTGTAATCATCTCCGCTTCATATCCTTGTTTATCTTTTGTTCTGTGTCTTTGACTCGCCAACTTACTTATTTGCAGGGAAGTGCAATCTGGCCATTAGGTATTTTTTGGGTTAACTACTCATTTCATCCCTAAGTTTTGACCATTTTTAACAAATAGTCCTTTGGTTTTTAACTTGATCATAAAAGTCCCTGAATTTATAATTTTTTGTTAAAAAAGTCATTCTTAAAATTTGATTATCAAAATTAATGATTCACACGTCAGCACCAATTATAAGTTCATACATATCATCCAAAAATAACGTGACTTATAATTTTTTAAATTTTTTCTTAATTTTTTATTTTTTAAAATAGTTTAAATAATTTACTTTGTTTTATTATTTAAAAAACACAAAATTAGGAAAAAAAATTATGAAAAAACTTACAAAAATTACAATTCACATGATTTTAGTTTTGGTTGACATGTGTATTGGAACTGGCATATGAATTGTTAACTTTATTGAAAAAAGTTTAACGAAAGAACTTATTTGAAAAAATTACAAACTTAAGGACCTTTTATTATCAATTTGAAAACCTAATGACTATTTATTAAAATGGGTCAAAACCTAACCAATTAGGTATATAACCCAAAAAATAATAATTTGAACCGACTTTCATTTTATTTAAAGCCAAATTTAATTATAAGATGAATTGGAAAAAAATATGGAGAAGTGACCCAAAATTCTCACAGGGGCTTCATTGAAAAAAAAGAAAGAAAAACAAATAGGTTTATACCAAGTTATACCATGGAGCCAAATTTGATTACAGCTTATTTGAAAATATTGAATCTATTCCACATGGTACTTCTTCGAAACAAAAGTCTTCTAGATGGAGAAGAGGACAAACATTTGGAAACAATGGATGGAATTTACGGTTGAGGTATTTTTTTTCGCAACTAAAAAACTATCATTTGCTTTCACTCTATTTCTCACAGTTTTCAAAACACAATTAATTGGTAAAATTGGTTGAAATTTTCGGCTGGGGCATTTTTTATGAATAAAAAAAATGATCATTTCCTTTCTCTCTTTCCAACAATTTTTAAAAACACAAGTTGTTGGCTAAAATTGGATGAAATTTTCTGTTGGGGCATTTTTACAAAAAAAAAAAAAAAAAATTAAAAAAAACATCATTGGCTCTCTTTCTCACAATTTTGAAAACACATTTTATTCGCAAAAATTGGATAGAATTTTCAGTTGGGCATTTTTCTATAAAAAAATAAAAAATAAAAAAATCTTGCTTTCTCTCTCTTTCCCACAATTTTCAAAACACAATTTTAATTTGCAAAAATTAGATGAAATTTTCAGATTTGGGCATTTTCTGTAAAAAAAAAAATATCATTTGCAAATACAATCAATTTCTCTTTCTAACATTTCACCAACCTCAATCATTACTTAACACCTCGTTCATTGCTCTAAAAGTCTACGACTACTATCACAATATTTTATACACTTTCTCACAAAATTCAATACAATTTTAAGCTCCTCAATTTTTACAAAAGTCTCTACAATTTTTTCAAATTATTAAGTTTACAAACACCCCTGGGCCCTACTCTCGTTTTTTTTTTTTTTTAGTTTAAAAACCCCTGCTCTCGTGTTTGATATGAAGCACTTGATGCTTCATTTCCTTTTCTCGACCAATTGATGAATACATTGGTCCTTGGACTAACAAAAGAGTAAACCTCTGCAGTTAAATGATCTGGGGAAACTACTTAGCCAACCCGATAACTTGTGATACTTAGAGATACATGAGTCAAGGATCTGCCTATTTGGTACAAGCATGAAGCATGAGAGAGTAAACAAAGAGCTTTGCCAATAAATAGGAATTGGAAACTTTGTGTTGTGTTACATCAAAGTACAGCCGAATGATCGTAGGCCGTATAAATATTACCATTGAACTTACCAATACACAAATCAGTCACGATTGTACAGGCAACCAACATCAGCAGAGAATATTTCACTAAACGTACATAAGTGATCTACAAGATTGTTGGAACCCTTCTTGGCAAAAGGGAGTAATGATGAGGGCACCTGAAATTGAAACCTCTCCACGAAAGATTCCCTCTGCAGCAATTCCTTGTTCGCATCACTTCTTAGATTTGGACGCTTTGAAAATATTCTCCTTGTAGTATTTATGTTCCATTATGCTTCCTCTGATATCATCCATAGCTCTATGTATATTCTCTTTTGAAGGGGCTTTCTTCTGATCTGTGTAAAATGTTGATAGTAATATGAGACAGCTGAAGAAGCCGAGTCTTTCATCAGACCGAGCGGACAACTAAAGGACAAATGCCCATTTGTGCACAAACACTACTTAAAACTTATGGAAAGTGAGGAGAAATGCCTTACTAGTAAAGTTGTTACCTCTTCAGGGAAACAAGTCATCAACATTAAAACAAAAAAGCAATTGTCATTCATGAAACTGACGATTCCAACAGAGGAGATCAGAATGCAGACATTACAAAGAAAATATTACGAATTCTTGCTTTTGCTGCAGCACTTATTTGTCATTCTGATCCACGTTCTTTGATTCAAGGGAGAATAACAAAACCCCAGGGCCATGTAAAAAGGAATCATTTAATACCATATCACATATGTCAAGTTTATGTTGACACAGGTCAAAGATTTTCTCTCTCCCCCCTTTTGGTGGCTAAAGGCAAGGGTTTTGGATTCCAACAGCATAGAATGTGGCTTAAAATAGTCAAGTGACACCCAAAATTTTTTACGCCCTAAAGAAGGGCGATTAGGATTTACATTCCCAGTGTCTCATCCAGTTACCATTTAAGTCACTTGGGGTTTTTTCTCCTTTTTTTTTTTTTTTTTTTTTCTGGGGTGTTGCTAATCAAAACCCTTGTGAATCAACATTTCGAACTAGATCCTTAAGTCTCAGACCCATCAATTTCACTAGAAAGAAAACCGAGGCTATTGGATTCACAAGGATACTCAACGACACAACTTTAAGGGAAACAGCTATCCATGGGTAAGATTTGGTTGGGTGTGATCGGTTTGTAATATATGTGGCTGGAATTAGGGATAGTGGAAAGAAAAGTAGGAAGGGAGAGTATAATATGAGGGTTCGATTCCCTCTCTTTTCGTACTGTTCCCCCAATTAATCAACTGTATTGACAACAATGTATCACAGCAAATAACAATGTATAAACTTATTCCAACACTCAAATTTGACCTTTCTTTGATTTTGATGTAGATTCTTAATTCCTAATTTTTGCAGTTCAAATTAAAAATTGCTAAGAGTGGACCCGAAGGAATGAAAATCTCCTTACAGATCATATAAAAATAGCAAATTCCCTTTATCTCTCCACTGCACTTTCTATACACCGAAAAGAAAAAAAATTCTCATTTCAAGTTCAAAATTCCATGTTATTAGTACTTCATAGTCATTTTCCATATGGCAAAGGCTTAGTTTGTTTTTTTCTTTTCTTCTTTTTTTTTTTTTTTTTTTTTTGTCGTTCTTCCCAATTACAAGACGCATTGGTGCTGAGCATGAGGGGATGCTAGGTGTGTGGTAATTTCTCCTCTAACCACAATGATGGATCCCATCGAAGCTGGTAATCCCAATACATATATTACCGACCCTCCAGGAGAGTTTATAAACAAATAAAGATCTTTGGTGTCATCCTGTATATTAATATATCAATATTTCAAATCATCTTGGCTTGGTACCTTTCATATCAATATTTCAAATCAAAAGAACACGAAGGTGAGGCTTAGATGAAGAACACAAAGGAATTACTTGCTAAATAGGCAATGTAGAGGAGCAGGGTGTTGGTTTGACTCACCAGCAATATATCGAACATGAATATTAGTTTTCAAGCACATCAACTTTATGACAATTGAAAGCAAAGCAAGCATGCCATTATAAATGCTACAAAGTTCTCACCTCTAGGATACCAGCGAATGCACAACGCCTTAAAGCTGCTGCTAACATCGACAATGTATGAGTGAAAAGAGCAGCCAAATCTGGCATGTATTTCTGCAAAGATAGCAAGTACACATCGCCTATTCAATATGGGTAAAACATGGGCAAATACCAAGCAGATAGTATAAAATAGTGTTTCTGCAGTAAAGTTCTCAGCGCTCATGAGACATAGAAGACAAGCCAAGAGGACTGAGCTGATGTTAGACTCAAAAAGTAATTAACATTGCCCGTCTGCTTCACATTCATTATGCAGTAAATGTAAATGATGCTAAACAGAAATACAGTGGACCAGGGAAAAAAAAAAGGGGCAAGGGACCGAAAGTGCACATAATTAAACAAGATACAATACTTTCCCCCAGGACCATTTCTTCTCCAGTTGAAAGTTTAAGCAAATAACACTAAAGGCTTTCTCAATTCCTTTATTTCAATTTAAGCTATAGTATGAGATTTAATGTTGAACAGTATTACCTTGGAAACAGACAAAGTTTCTCCTCAAATTTTTGCAATTCAATCTTGAGATAGCTTTTGCAACTGAAGATCAACACATGAAAAAGGGGTACTTTCCACCCTAACTATGGAGAAACTTGCAACAAATCTTTAAACGATACGCTTAGTCACAACTACTTCACTCTCATCGAATTATTCTCCTTTTGATCATCGATAATGTCAAGCTTAACATTAAGTTTAATGGAAACTAAAGAAACTTTATGGTAGAGGGATAGTGCAATGGACACAAAGCTTAGGTCTAGATTGCTCAAACCTGTAATTTAGTACCTCTAAAAGGACAATTTACCCTAAGAAAACATGTTTTGATCATCTGTAGGACAAGTAGAAAACAATTCAAGCCTCCATCATGTATAAAAAAAAAAAAAAGCAACAAAAATGCAGAAATTTGGCACAGTACTATCTAAATCTAATTTCCCAACAGGCTTACTAGCAGAGACAAGTAGGGAGCCCTCGAATAGAGAAATTGTTTGAAAGTTATGCATTCATAGAAACGTTATGATCTCATTACACGGGCCACCAAAAGTTCACGAAATCAAGTATATAGAGAACATGTGTTGCAGTTCGATGAGACTTCTTTTTTCTTTTCTTCCTTACATTCACATATGCTTCCAACCTAAAACAGGCAAGATAATGAATGTAGATGTAAACTTACGCAAATGTTCCATGCATAACCAAGGTCTCCAATGATGAGGCCTAATGTTTCTGCTAACTGAGCCCAGCATGCAATTGCCACTTTAGAGTAATATCTCAGCTTCAAATAACTTCGACAATTTTCGTTCTTTCTGCACTTCTCCAAATGGCATTCTAAATCCACTCCAAATGGCATTCCAAATATGTTAGCAATGCTCTGTTGAGTTCACATTCCATTATGGATCATTTCCCAATAATATCTTCTTTTAAACTAAAATCCTCACCTACCACATAACCAGCATCTTTCATTAGCTCGGTTAATCCATCCAACAAAGAGTAAATCTCTTGTGCATGGCGGTTTGATGTGTCATCCACCACAAAGGGGGAAAATCCTGTGCCAACATCAACCCAAGCACAGCCAGGGTCCTTCTTCACACCCAAGTCCCTCATGGAAGTCCTAACCTTCGCTAGATTGTTCCAACAACCAGCAGCAGCATACATATTAGCAATCAACACATAATAACCTGAATTTTCCGGTCTCATTTCCAACAGTTTTTCAGCTGCCCACTCACCTATCTCTGTGTTTCGATGAATCTGACAGGCTCCTAATAGAGTGGCCCACATGGCAGAGGTGGGTCTATAAGGCATTTTAGTGATAATCTCTTTTGCTTTGTTCAACAAACCAGCCCTGCCAAAGAGATCAACCATACATGAATAATGCTCTAAACGAGGACTTATGCTGTATACACTTTGCATCTTCTCAAAAATCCTTTGGCCTTGGATTACAAGGCCGCAATGACTACAAGCCGATAAAACTGCAACCATGGTTACATGGTCTGGTATGGTCTGGGACCTTTCCATCTCTTCAAATACTTTTAGTGCAGCTTGTCCCTCTCCCTGCATTCCATATCCAGCAATCAAGGAAGTATAAGTCACCTCATCCCTTTTTCTCAATGAATCAAACACTTTTTTAGCTTCTAAAACTTTGGCAGATCTTGCATACATGTCTAAAAGAGCATTCCACAACAGCAGATAGTCCCTAAACCCTTCCTGCTTTAAAATGTAGCAGTGGAACTCCTTCCCATGTTGCAGATTTGCCACACGGGCACAGAGGGGAAGAATGCTAGCAATTGTCACAAAATTTGGTTCAATTCCAGAAAGCAACATTTCTCGAAACAGGAATGATGCTTCCTCAGATTGATCCATGTGGCTGTATCCAGAAAGCATGGAGTTCCAAGTAATTAAACTCTTATTCTCTGTCAATCGAAAAAGAATATGGGCATGATTAAGGTCTTTGCACCTGGAATACATAGTAATCAAGGCATTCTTGACGTTATCAAATCTATCACAACAGAAACGAATTCCATAAGCATGAATTTCTTTTCCCAATTTAATGACCCCAATGTGGGAACACGCACCCAAACCAATAAGTATGGCAATGGAATCCAAATGAATGCCACGAGTTCTCATCTGAGAAAGCAAGTCAAGTGATCCCTTAAAATTGCCTGTCCGCAAGCACCCGCCAGCTATTGTATTCCAAGTTATGATATTAACCTCATTGCACGTACTTCTCATTCTTTCAAAAAGCTCAAATGCCTCTCCCCACATACCCCTAGAGGCATAAGCAGAGATAATTGTGTTCCAAGAAACAGCATCCCTTTCTGGCATTTGGTTGAACAAGCTACGAGCGACATTGATTGCCCCAAACTTTCCATACATTGAGACCAAGGCATTGTGTACAAACAAATTCCACTCAGAAGAGCTAGAATTAATTGATTTATGAACATCTCTACCAAAACCCATATCCAATTCTTCACCGCAAGCCTTGAGAACAGGTGGGTAAGTGAAACGATCTGGTCTAATCCCCTTATCCACCATCTGTTTGTAGGCAGAGAGAGCCTCGCCAAAAAGCCCGTTTCCAACATAAGAAGAAATAAGTAGATTCCAAGGCAAAGGGTGCATAATGCCTGAATTGTGAGTAATATTATGGGCATCAACAAGGTGGTTAAAGGTCGAGTATAAAGTGACAAGTTTTGGCACCAAAATGGGGTGTTGTTCAAGACCGAAGGAAATAATCTGGGCATGAAGCTGTTTACCTTGTGGGAGTGATTTAAGGTTTGTGCAGCATAGGAGAAGTGAAGAGATAGCATGTAAGATAAGGTCAAAAGAAGCAAAAGAGGAGGCATGTAGCTGGATAAGAGAAAAGGTTTGGAATGCTTTTGACAAGTGGCCCTCACTTGCAAAGTTCTTGAGAGAAGTAAAAAGGGAATTATTCATGTATTCATCACTGCTGGTGTGTGTTTCCAGGACAGAATCATTCAATTTGCACGATCTGGACTGGTTGTCATATTGTTTTGTGCCATGTTTCCATTTTCTTGGAATGAATTTCTGGATTAAAAGATAGGAAGAGACCTCTTGGGAAAAACTGGGATTGGAAAGCATCCACTATAGATGTATTTGCTGTGGTGTGAACATTCAGCATGGCTTCTTTGACATATGCAACATGTGGCTTGGGAAAATTGGCGATCAAGTGACTCAAACTTTTGCTTGTCAAATTCAAAAGCTGCTTCAATCAATTATGGGCTGAAGGCAATGACTCCCCTGCAAAATTAAAGCTGATTTAAGCAAAAAATTGTCGACGAGGTGTCAAGAAAGCACTCTGCGCTCTACTTCCCGCACATGCTAATAAGACCTTTTCAATGGGAAATTGCAGATCATTTAGATTGATTTCTCCTTCTTCCCCCATCTCTCTCTCTCCTCTCTATAATCTTCGAAGTCCACATATGGTTGAAATGGTATTCTAATGTCACAATTTTTGTATGAACAAAGTAGGCCAAATATGATTTTAATCTCCAAAGAATAGGAACATTAATTCCCCAAAAAATAAAAAGAATATATATCTCACTAAACATGGTGCATTCTTTCATCTCTTTTCTTGTTTTCCGTTAGGACAAATTTTCTCAGCAGCCAAGCAAGTAGGGAAGGAAAAACAATATTTAGAAGCTACAAGTAGGGCTATTCAAACCCGGTTGCGGTCCCGATTATGGCAATAACCGCCGCCACCACCGTTAAGTGCGGTAACTGGCCCTTGGTGGAGGCGGTTTTAGCGGTAGCGGTTCCCGATTATCATCATTTATATTGAGCCATTTTTTGAGCCTTTTACGCACTTGGCCCAATCGATTTTTTTTCTTTATTTTTGGTCCATTGAGCCCATATCAATAAAATTTAAACTGATGAAATTCAAAATCAATAAAATTAGAGAACATCTTAAAAGATGAGATAAAAATCTAAAATCCATTTGCAAACAAAAATCTTGACATGCAATTTCAAAAGCAACGAAATAAGCACAACTGCACAACAGCAATACGAACTTGATCCCCAGGGCATTTTTTGTCCTGGATTAGTCCCTAGGGAATTTAACAATGAAAATGTCCAATGTGGGTAACGAGAGCCACGTCACTGCTAATTTGTATTTGGCATGTATCCCCGTCTCCCATCTTGATTTTTTCATTCCACATCAACTTACCCTGTTAAGGCTCATCCGCAGTACGCTTCCTTGCTTTCTTTGGCCTATTGGGTTTGACTTTTACTCAGACTCTTGCCCTTACTAAACCCCTCTCCAGCTCCCTCTATGGAATCAGTTGCTAGAGACCCAACCTCATGATCTGGGAGGTGGGGACACGTGGCTAGATTAGCAGTGACAAAGCCCCCGTCACCTACGTAGGACATTTTCATTCAGTTGCTATCTTCAGATTACGGAAAGGACCAAATACAGAATGTTAAATTCCCCAAGAACTAATCCAGTACGAAAAATACCCTAGGGACCAAGTTGAAATTTCGCGATACCCCAGGGATCAATTAAGTAATTAAGCCTATTTCAAAATGGTACGTACAGGACATATCTAGATTAACATTGAAAAGTTTCAAAATCACCAAATATATAAACAGGAAATCAACCAGTCCATACTTGGCGAGTAGCAGCACTAGATACAAATAGTGCCTCCAGCAACTACATTTAGTAAGTTTCAATCTACTAAGAATGAAAAACAAGGCCTTTGCAACAACTCCTTTTTTTTTTTTGATAAATATTAAAAAATTAAAGGTACAATGTACCACAGGCATGGGGAGCCTAGAGAAGTAAGCCGCAACCAATCTGGCTAAAGATAAACCCCAAGACCTTTTGTAGCACATAAAAAGTTATTTGCTTCAGAAGTCCTCATTAAAGAAGCAGATGCAGAATCTAAGAATTCTAGAGTACAAGCAAACACATCAATGTCTACCATATCAGCAAACAAATTCTGTTAGGTTCTAAAGGTACTTTTACTCATACAATATGAAGCATTACTGACAATATTCCGGAAACTCCATAGCATTAGTCTCAATTGTTGTTCAGTTCAAATAAATATTCAGCTCGGACAAAGGATTCGGCCATTTGTTCCATTAAATGAACACTTTGGAAATCACCCAAATCCTTTTCAGCGAATGTTGCAAAGATATCCCCCTATTCGTTCTTTAAAGGAAAGTTTAAAGAACCCAAGGGAAAACAAAACGGGTCTTTTGGGGAATTGGGCAAACACTTTGCAATCATACAAACAGGGGATACTGATAATGCTGCATACCAGGGCGTTCGGCACTGAAATGTGACTAAGAACTTCTTGATATGGTGCAGAAGCTGGACCAAGAAGATCTGTGATCTGGGAAATGGTTGCACTTCTGGGAATATCTGGCTGCTGGCACCATTTTGAAAGCGAAACAGGTCCTAAGTAGATTGGCCTTCACCAGACCGCTTGCTCAAGACCCCTTTGCTGTACGAACTTCAGCCAACGCAATCGAGGGGATTTTTCTACTTCTACTGTGGCAGTAGCTGCAGTTCAAGTAAACAATTCCAGGCCTTCACAATCACGTGTTGTTACTGGTTGACGGATGCGGAAGTAGAGAAGATCGGATATGCAGGCTAGGGTTGAGAAAGAGATGTTAGTTTTTGAATGTTAGTCATTGAAGACACATGCTACGAACATCTTCAGAGCTAGAAACTTCGTTAGTAATGGGCTGGGTGAGATGTACTTAGTGGAGCCCATTTTTTTCTTTTACCTCACATTTGTTTTATTTAACTAAACCTTAAAGAGTATTATTATTCCACGCACACTTATAGACTAAAATAGGCTCAAAGATTCGGACAAGAGCTGTTACTTTTAAAGGATACCTTTTTCTTTTTTAGATGAAACAAATCCCTTGCAAATTGCAAAGGATAGCTGGATCAAATTTAGAAACACTTAAAAGGTATATATATGTTGATATTTCTGCAATTATTGCAGCACATATAACCAACCATATTATTTCAATTATTCTTGCGTAAAATAATTTTTAATTTAAATATTTTATTTTAAGAGGCTAAACTACAATTTTTAATATACTATTAAATACCAGATGTGACTAGGACCGTTCAAACCCGGTAGCGGTCGATTATGGCAAAAACCACCACCGGATGGGCTGGTTTTCAAATATTGGCCACCACCACTTTAAGTGCAGTAATTGGCCCTTGGCGGTGGTGGTTCCAGTTGCCATCATTTATATTGAGCCATTTTTTAAACCTTTCAGCACTTGGCCCAATGGAATTTTTTTCCCATTTTTTTTTAGGTCCATTGAACCCATATCAATAAATTTAAACTAATAAAATCTAATATCAAAACGAGTTCAAAAGCAATTTCAAAAAAAATATAAGAACAACTAATGTAGCCTCATTCTAATATTTTATCTTTCATTGAGCCGCTCTCACCAATTACAGACAATAATACAATCTTCAGTTGAAATATTTGCAAGAATTGGTGAGATATCTTTACAGTCAACAAAAGCAATGTCAAACTCAAACTATTTCTTTACAGCCGACAAAATGCATGCAAAAGCAATGTCAATGTCAAACTAATTCTTTACAGTTGACAAATTCATCAAAGGTAGATAAAAAAAAAATCTAGCACTCACTTAGGCACAAGTTCAGACTTCATAGAAGAGCTTTGATAAGAATTACGAGTAGCATAAATCCAAGCACTATTTTCTTCCATTTTCTTTCTTCTACTGGAACCCAAAATCAAATTCCAAACCCAAAAAATCACAAAGGGGGAAAAGTTAAGAAATGACATATGTCCCCCCAAACCCAATGCTTCCAATAGAAAAAATTACAATCAACAAACCCATTAATTTTTGAACAACATACCTAAATGGATCGGTGAGAGAGACATGTGGCAGAGGAGATAAGAAGAGATTAAACACGTGAGGGAGGGGAGAAGAGGAGAGTAGCTGTGGTGGTCGGCAAAGGGAGGCGCGGCCGGCGTGGGGAGAGCGTCATGCGGCGGTGCTAGAGCCTGGAGGGGGGCTGTGCGCCGCGATTTTGACGAGGGAGGGGAGAGGCCGAGAGAGGTGAGTGAGTAGGCTGTGGGAAAATTGAAATAAACTTGGGGGGAAATCGAAGAAAGGTCGACGACGTAGGGCTTAGCGAAAAAAAATGGCGCAGTTTCTCTTTAAAGAGAAACAACGCAGCGAGTTCTCTCGGTTGAGTGGAATGAAGGGTCTAAAGAAGGGTTTATCAGTTTGGGGTTTAAAAAAATGTTCGTGCCTTCGATTGGGAGCCTCAGCAAACGACGGGTCGCTTTTCGGTTTTATCGATCCACACGAGAAGGCAACTTACATATTTTGTCGTCAGCACTACATATTATGACAAAGTAGCATGGATAGGGATCACACTTGTCGCAACAAATCATCCTCGACTTTCCTCTACACTGACTTTTTTGCCCGATCGTCCATATAAGGCCATTTTAGGTGGGCTTTTTTCTTCTACATAAGTTAATTTGAACTCCTCATGAAATTTTTTAAAATCTTGATATGTCCATTTTTATGTGAATGGGAAGAGCTTTATTATTCGATTAAATATTTAAAAATTAAAAATTAATAACTATTATGTTTACTAAATACAAATAATAAAGTTTAAAAATTTTATATTTATTTTACCAAATTGTTCATTGCATCAGTAAGAATTTGTCCATGTACTCCACTTATAAATACATGCTTCCACATACGGAATGGAAGAACATAGGATCAATTTCAAACTATATGACACTACAACAAAATCAGGCTCACTTGATGAACATTGTCGTCACCAAAAATACACAAAGCCGTCGTTGGCCTTGACTTGAGAGGAGTCATTGAATAAACCTTGGCCTACCACATTACCCAACGATGATCTGGCCCGATGTTTTTCACCTTTAGGCTCAACGACAATGAGTTAACAATGAAGGAAGATGAAGCTTTTTGCTGATGATAAGCGCCTTTTTTTTTTTAATCACGCATGGCTGATGAGTGCTTTTCTTAGGTTTGTGTTCTTCGTTTTTAGATTCGATGGCAAAGAGTAAGCGGTAGAGGAAGTTTGAGCTTTTGTTGACGATAAAGGGTTTTTTAAAACACGCGTGGCTGATTCGCAAATTTCTTATAGTGTGACTTAGACAAATGGATAAAATGCACCTACACTACTTACTTGAACTTAGCGAAAGCTGAGACTTCAACTTGTCATCACATTTCAACTAAACAAGGCTTAATGTCCATCTTAATATTGAGGTGTCAATTTGGTTGTTTAAGGGTTCAGACAACCAATCTCATTATTTGACCGAAATATGAAATTTATCACAACGTATTTTTTAATCAAATATTGCGACTAAAATGAGCGATAAATGGTTATGTAATATATTCTTAATGGCTAAATTCAATTAAAATTATTTATATTAATAAGTTTTGATAGTTAGAGAATATGATGTGACAAAATTAATAACTTTAATGTTAAATAATTTCGATATCTTAATTTGAAGCCCAAATAAATACATCTACCACGTTTATTTGCAATCACATTATAAAGTGAAATAGTTTCCAACAATTATTTTTTCCTTATTTAAGTGGAAACCTATAATGTATTTGGTAGAACAAGTATATTATCATTAACAAAATGGGCCACTAGGATTAGAGATCCGAATACCTCTGACCATCATCTGTAATAATACTATCAACACACGTCTAGATCATTGCAGTCAACGTCTCCATGTTTTGTCTTTTTTATTTTTTAAATTTAATGAACGATCTCCCTAATTCCTCTTCTAAGCCTAACGACACGATTCAGGTTACGCACGCAGCGCGAGCTCCAGATCGTTGATGTAGGGGGCATTTTGGTCATTTTGAAGTGGACACAAACTATAACGAGTGGGGGACACTGCCCTAGGGCGGCCCTGAGAGATCGAAGCAGCCTCTCCTTGGCGTCTCCGCTCTCTATAAATTGTTTTATTCTATATAAAGCTCCCAACTGTCTCTTTATTCTTCAAAGCTAAACTAGCACGGATCATAACCTTTGTCTATTTCCCTTCCAAAACTAACTCTCGTTTATCTCAGAAGATCTTGCTGTTTCCATAAAAAGCCGTAGGATTAGAATGTTGGCGGCCTCGAAATATCACTCTATTTACAAATCTCCCTCTAAATTATGACTAGTTAGAACTTACCTTCTCAATCCAAATTTACGTTACGATTTAGTCCCCACCCAGATTTCTCTATTATATGCGACGTTTTCCATTCTACGTTAGTAATAAGTGGGACCCTCCTTGAGCGAAAATACCAAATCACCCAAGCCCATTTTTTTTCAAACTTAGTCATTCCCAAATAGAAAATTGAATTTGGGCAAATTTGATTTGCAAAAGCATTCCCTTGTGGCTACACTAGAAAAAGCACAAGTCAGTTGTTAATGCCTTGTCTCTATGCACTAATGGGTCTGTGCTCTATTCTGGTGCCTGCAATCAGTCAATTCTAGTGTGGGAGAGAGATAGCAAAGCCACTGATGGTGATGCTATGGTGTGATGGATGTTGGAGGTCGTTGGTCATATTTCTCCTCCAACAAACATGGTGTTTACCCACTTCAACTTTGCACAAAGATGTGTCTCACACAAACAGCTTGTCTAAAAGCTAAAACACGTCCTTCATTGTTTTTTCCCTTACAAATACCTTTGGTACATCTCAAGCATTTACTCTAGTTTTAGGATTGAAACGATCCATACTACAATTTTCATTTGAAGAATATACTCATTGCGGGAAAGCCATTGCCCTTAAACTAAAGAGTAGTTGACTGAAGATATGAAACTGTTATGGATTTAATCTTATAGCATTTGTAGCAATTAAAGATGTTGTCTCATCATTCTTTTGGTAGCAATTAGTGATGCTATGAGATTTGTTTTTTATAGTCTTATCATTCTTTTTGGATTTTTTGTTCATATATCTAAAATCAAATTAGAAGATTCTAAAATTATGCAACAGTCGGCTTAGGACAGTGCAATTGTAGTAGAGAATAATACGGGAAATTAGAATTGTATTGAAGTTCAATAGAAATGCAAGAACAGAAATGGCCAAATTCGAGGTTTGGCCAATCTTCTTATAGAATAGAGAGATGGGAAAAGAGACGCTAAGCGTTTTGGTTCTTTGATGGCTAAAAACAATATAACCTTTGCCTTATATAGCATAAGCAGCTAAATGCAGCTGGATTCTGATATCTAATCAGCCTACTAAAAGTACGAAACTCACCCAAATGGCAATTAAGGCCTCCAATGCATAACCCATCATCTGGACCTTCAATCCATTAAGCAATTACAGGCCCACTCTAAAGCCCAAATTAGCTGGTCATCAACTAAGAGCAGCTACCATAATTGAACTATTAGTCCAGGCATGTTACATTCCCTTCCCCTTCAAACAACCTTGTTCACAAGGTTGAGAGTCAGCAACAAAAGCTCCTTCCTAGTCTCCTATTTTCACAAGCTTAATCCACCAGGATTTAGAAAAAATATGAAGGAATTTTCTAGATAGCATCTGTTTTTGGTTTGCCTGAGGCAAACATTGAAATAGCTGGACACATAGGTTTACAAGTTCCCTTTTTAATGTCTACTTCATCTGCAGTATAATGAGCCTAATCAAGCTGTAACACAGATCTTGCTGCTGTGGAATTTTAATCTTGTCATCCCACCCCCTATCAAATTAATGCCACCTTGGTCTCCATTCATAGAAATATAGTCCACTGTTAACTCCACAGCGTTGCACTTTCTGATCCTAGCAATTCCATAAAAGGACATACACCAAACACCTGGTGCCCTTAAAAAGCTGCCCATGCAATTGCCAAGTAGCCAATTTCTTGACCGTAGAACCTTCCACTATATCACTTGGGATCCAGTTTGAAAAATTTCTCCAAAAGAATCCAAAACCATTTGGAGAACAACACATATGAAGTAAACCCAATTTCCAATTTTTTTTTCCCTCTAGCTCGTTCACCCAATCCACACTCACCTTTACTACTTCGATAAAATTCTTTTTCTTCTTCCTCTTCCATACACAAGGATATTTTTCTCCAAAACCAAAATTTTCATCTCCCCTTGAGAGCCCATCGTGCATCAACCATTCATGTGAAAAAATTTCAGTTCTACAAAGTCCAAGTTGTTGAATTCCAAAAACTTCAGGTGGTAAACACCTCTTATGAGAATTTAATGGCAGACACAGTTGTAGAGAACCTGCAAATTTATCTATGTTCGATCTAATAGGAAGTATGCGAGCTCTATCCTTGGTGTCTATCTCTACTTCTGATTCAAAACCATGTTGATGCCAAAACCCTTTTGACTCTTTGTCTCCCCATCGAAATATGGTGTTAACAGCAACATTTGGCTATCTCCTTCTCAATTCCTCAAAAAGAACCACAAGACAAACATGCATCAAATTGGAAAAATCCAATATTGAAATTGGCTCAATACAAATTGACTTTTCCTTTTCCTATTTGCTTTCAAGAAGCTCAACCTTCCCTTCCAAACCAGTTTGCATTTGATGGATAGATGCAACATCAAAACCAATTTGAGAGAGGTTTGATTTTACCTCATTAACATTATTTGCAATGAGCTTGGTTGTTTCCTTGTGCTCCTCCACCTTCCAGTCCAAGTTCTCCAGCTTCAAGGTTAGATGCCTCTTGGTTCCGGCCAGTGCCTCATTGACATAATCTAATTGTTTGGACACACTTGCAACAACATTTGCCATATTGCGCTTTGTTACAAACATTACATCGGAAATCGACCAGCCCTTCCACCATATGTAACAATATCTCATTGCTCCAAGTGCAGCAGCAGGCACCAAGTAAGAAGCTAACCCCCATTTGATGACGAATTGCCATTGAAAATGGTTACAAGATGTGACACAACTAATTCCCTTATTTCTTGAGTCAGTTGTCGATTCTGAGCTGCAAGAACAGTGGTGTCATACTTGTTCGGTGAGATTTTAGCTTCATTTACGCCCTTCAGTAATTCCTGAAGCTGTGCAATCAGATCCGAAAGTCGCTCGCTCCTCAAAACAACCGAACCCGTCAAACCTGGACTGTTGTGAGTTGAGTTGAATTTCACCCCACCAAGCTTTTTGGAAGTTTCTGACAATTGTCTCTCATGCAGCAATGGAGATATGCCCTGCCAAGGCTATTGTCTTTGTCCGTGGAAGTGAATTTGGCGTAACCGCTTTCGCTTTCGATGTCCAAAATTAAAGCATATTCCCGAGATCTAAAAATTTAGGGCATCGTCAATTTTGTAAACCCCATTGAAGGGGGTCTGTTTGGGACTAAAGGTGTGAAATAGGACCATTTCTAAGGAATGAGTTGAAGCTTGATTGGAGTTTTCGAATCGGAAGATACCAGTAGACAATGAGAAAGAAAAATTGGTAAGCTTATTCTTGGTCACTACTATGGTAGCGTTGTCTTCGAAAGTCTTCCGCCTCTCTTTTTCTCCTTTGCCCTCTTCATTTTCTTCTACTTGGGACTCTTCGTCCATTGCTTCCATCTGAATCCTTTAATTTCTCCAAGTTGATGGACAAGCACTGCATATTTTCTCCCATTCGCTTCTGGACATTCTTCAACCGATTGACTGTTTTCAGAATTTGGAAACATTTTTTGGGTAAATCTTGAAGTGTGCTCAAATCCATGATAGGATCGTTGCTCTAATACCAAATGTAACAGTCGGCTTAGGATAGTGTAATTGTAGTAGAGAATAATACGGGAAATTAGAATTGTATTGAAGTTCAATAGAAATGCAAGAACAGAAATGGCCAAATTTGAGGTTTGGCCAACCTCCTTACAGAATAGAGAGATGTGAAAAGAGACACTAAGCGTTTTGGTTCTTCGATGGCTAAAAACAATATAACCTTTGCCTTATATAGCGTAAGCAGCTGAATGCAACTGGATTCTGATATCTAATCAGCCTACTAAAATTACCGAACTCACCCAAATGGCAATTCAGACCTCCAATGCATAACCCATCATCTGGACCTTCAATCCACTAAGCAATCACAGGCCCACTCTAAAGCCCACATCAGCTGGTTATCAACTAAGAGCAGCTACCATAATTGAACTATTAGTCCAGGCGTGTTACAAATTATTTTTCTCAATCACCAACTCCAATACTTTTCTCAAACTCTAACAATTTGTTGACAAACACCAACAAATTCTTACAAAATCCAATATCTTTTTATAAATTCAAATAATTTTTTTTACCAATACCAAGAGAATCTACATTACCTCCAACAAGAAAAATTTCGCCAGAACTTTTATTGCCCATCCAAACTCATAGGAGAAAAAAATTATCAGAAATATTTTATTATGACAACAATAAGCATTTAATCCAAAATCTCAATTCCCATCTAAATGCAATAAATAAAATGTAAATGAACATTCATCTAAAATATAAACTAAACATTCATCTGAATTCCAAAATCTAACACAAAATTACAAGGTTCTAAAACAACCAATAACTCCAATAATCTTTTCAAATTCTAATACTTTTTCTCAAAATCCAACAAGTTTTTATAAAATTTAATATCTTTTTAAAAATTCTAACAACTTTTTTTTTTTTTTTTATCAATCCCAACAGAATCTACAGTATCTCTAATAACAAAAATTTCACCAAAACTATTTTTTGCCCATCCAAACTAAGAGGGAAAACAAATATGAGAGAAATACACTATTTGATTCGAAAACCAATTGAAATTTTAATTATTTTCATTTCAAAACTAAAATACTTTGATCACAAGTGAAAAATCATTTCTATATGCACTCTTTTTCACTATAATTTTTTTTTTGCCCATCAAAACTTATAAGTGAAAACAATTATGAGAGAAATACACTATTCAATTCAAAATCTTTTGACTCTACTTGCATATTAGCTATATACTCTTTTTTCAAGTTAGAGAGGTCCAACAACAAGTAAGACCACTTTTGATCTTTTTCCATCTATTTATATGAATACTCTAAAAATGCACTTTCCAATACTAATTAACATCATCGAAGTTACCTTTTTCTCTCAATTTAGGATGGAAAACAACATCCAAACTATAGTCCTATCGTCAGATTTTTCAATAGGTGCACACATTAAGGACTTCATATAAAGCATACAAGAAAAATTATTCAATTTGGAAAAACAGACACATTAAAAAACTAGAAAATAAAATAGTTAAGTGTCTTAGACGTTAGGTTAGGTTTCGCACTATAACATGTTGGGACACTTTATTCCACTTGTGGGGAGAGGAATATGACATATTCAGAGTTTGATTTAATTCTGTAACATTTTGTCTGTTGTTTATACTCGTGAAGTGAATTCAAATAATTTGATACTTTACAGCAATTTTGGTTCCATAACTTCAATTGATAACTGAATGGTTATTTCTTTTGATTACATATATATTTTTTCCATCAAGATCCAAGGTTCCAGCCATAATTGTTAAGTACCTACCAGCCTATGAAATGCAATTTGGATTGCACCTATGAGATGTGTAGTGTGTCTATGACAGACATTATGCTGAGATGAGTTACTAGCAAAGGTATTCTTAGAGAAGATCTAATCTTGTTTGGCACTTTGAGTGGGCTTGCGCCACAGTGGACTATTTTCGGTTGCAATGAGAAATCTTGTGACCGTTATAACATACTGATAGAATTATGGGTTTGGGCAAGGGTCATTTTAGCATGGTGGACCACTTTTTGAAAAATGTGTGATTGGTAATTTCTTCTCCTTATGCTATGGTGGCATGAATGTTGCTGGTGGTTGGTCATATTTAAACATGGTGTTTACCTACTCTGACGCTGCATGAAGGTATGTGTCACACAAATAGTTTGTCTAAGAACTAAAACACGTCGTGCATTATAACTTTGGCATTGAAACAGTCTATGCTACAATATTGATCTGAAGAATACTCAAAATTCAAATTATTGCCTCAATATTTGATGGAAGATATGAATTGTTCTCGATTTGATCTTAAGCATTGTAGCAATTAAGGATCTTCTAAAGCAACTGATGCTGTAAGATCTGTTTCTAATAATTTTATCGTTCTTTTTGGATTTTTTCTTCGAAAATCTAAAATCAAATTAATAGGTTATAAAATCATTTTTCTCAATCACCAACTCCAATACTTTTCTCAAACTCAAACAACTTTTTCATAAACTCCAACAATTTTTTACAAAATCCAATATTTTTACAAAATCCAATATTTTTATAAATTCCAACAAATTTTTTTTTACCAATCTCAAGAGAATCTACATTACCTCCAACAACGAAAATTTCAATAGACCTTTTATTGCCCATAAAAATTTAATTATGACAAAAAGATTATGAGAATAATAAATATTTGATCCAAAATCTCAATTCCCATCGAAATGCAAGAAATTACAATAAATAAAATAAACATTCATCAGAATTCCAAAATCCAAAATAAAATTACAAGGTTTTAAAACAACCAATAACTCCAATAATCATTTCAAACTCCAATAACTTTTTCACAAATTCCAACAAGTTTTTATGAAATTCAATATCTTTTTACAAATTCTAACAACATTTTTTTTTAATCAATTCAACATAATCTACAATATCTCTAATAACAAAAATTTCACCAGAACTTTTTTTTACCCATCTAAACTCAGGAGAAGAAACAATTATGAGAGAAATACACTTTTCGAATAAAAACCCCATTGACATTTTAACTGTTCTCATTTCAAAACTAAAATAATTCTATTATTTTTCTAGAGGTCCGACAGTAAGAAAGACCATTTTTTATTTTTCTTTTATTTATACAATATGACTCTAAAAATGCACTCCAATACTAATTAACATCACATCACCTTTTTTCACAAATTAAGATGGAAACAACATCCAAACTATAGTCCATTGTCACATTTCACAGGTATAACAAATTAAGAGACTTTTTTTTACCCATCTAAAGGTGAAAAAAAATTTGAAAAAAAAAGTTTTGATGCCAATTGTGAACTGTTCTTTAATCCTTTGATAAGCTTATTATTTCTTGCAGGTTGTCTTAATAGCCATATATTTTTCTTTTTTTTACCTACTCTATTTGCACTGTGTAACAACAAAGCACCTAAGCAAAAAAGTTAGGATCATTTTAAACATAAGCTATTGTCAGATTGTTGGGACACACTTTTCAGGGACTTTATATGACATATTCAGGTTTGATTTAATCCTGATCACATTTTGTCTGTAGTTTATACTCGTGAGATGAATTCATAATTTGACCCACTGAGCGAAGGTTGCACATTTTAAGTTTGTATATATAAAACTATGCCAAGCATCACTCTTCTAGCCAAATAGTCAAACTCGTCCCAATAAACTACAATTGATTGATTTTATTGAAATACGAATGTGCAGTGTGCAGTGTGTCTATGAGAGGCAGCATGCTGAGATAAGTATTAGCAAAGGTGTTCTTGGTCAGGATCATATTCTTTGGCACATTGAATGGGTTTGGGCAGTGGTCCTTTTATTATTGTGGACCAACTTTTTGAAAAAGGTGTGATTCATGATTCCTTCACCTTAATCTATGGTGGGATGGATGTTGTAGGTAGTTGGTCGTATTGCTCTTCCAACAGACATGGTAAATACCCACTTTGATGCGAAGGTGTTTCTCACACAAATAGTTTGTCTAAGAGTTAAAACATGTCGTGCATTGTTTACTCTAGCTTGGGATAGAAATAGTCCATAATACAATATTGATTTTAAGAATATACTCGATGCGGGGAAGCCATTGCCCTTAAACCCAAGAGTGTTTGACAGAATATATGAAACTGTTTTCGATTTGATCTTCTAGCATTTATAGCAATTAAGGATGTTGTCTCATCATTCTTTTAGTAGCAATTGTTGATGCCGTAAGATCTGTTTCTTAGTATTATCATTCTTTTTGGATTTTTTCTTTGAAAATCTAAAATCAAATAACAAGGTTCTAAAATTATTTTTCTCACCAACTCTGATATTTTTCTCAAAATCTAACAACTTTTTCACAAACTCCAACAACTTTTTACAAAATCTAATATTTTATAAATTTCAATAATTTTTTTTTTACCAATCTTAAGAGAATCTACATTACTTCCAACAACTAAAATTTCAACTGAACGTTTATTGACCATCCAAACTCATAGGAGAAAAAAATTATCAGAAAACAAATTATCAGAAAAATTTTGTTATGAGAACAATAAATATTTGATCAAAATCTCAATTCCCATCGAAATGCAAGAAATTAACAATAAATATAACATTCACAATAAATCTTAAATAAAATTACCAAAAACAAAAATAACTACAAAATTTTCAAACTCTAATAACTTTTCACAATCTCCAACAGGTTTTTATAAAATTCAATATCTTTTTACAAATTCTAACAACTCTTTTTAGTCCATCCCAACAGAATCTACACTATCTCTAATAACAAAAATTTCACCAAAACTTTTTTTTGTCAATCCAAACTCAGTAGAAAAAAAAATTATGAGAGAAATTCACTATTTGATTCAAGAAGCAATTGACATTTTAACTATTCTCATTTGAAAACTAAAATACTTTGATCACAAGAGAAAAATCATTTCTATTTTCTCTCTTTTTCACTATAACTTTTTTTTGCCCATGAAAACTTATAGGTGAAAATAATTAATACACTATTTAAATCAAAACCTTTTCAACCCTACATGCATATTAACTATACACTCTCTTTTCAAGTTAAAGAGGTTCGACAACAATTCAGACCATTTTTTTTTTTTTTTTTTTTTTTTCCATCCATTTTTATGAAGACTTTGAAAATGTACTCTCCAATACTTATGAACATCACATATGTTGCTTATTCCTCACAAGTTAGGATCGAAAATAACATCTAAACTACAGTCCTATCGTCAGATTTTTCAATAGGTGTACGTAATACGAGACTTCATATAAAGTATAAAAGGAAAATGCAAGTGTAATCATATCAACCCTACATGCATATTAACTATACACTCTCTTTTCAAGTTAAAGAGGTCCGACAACAATTCAGACCATTTTTTTTTTTATCCTTTTCCATCCATTTTTATGAAGACTTTGAAAATGCACTCTCCAATACTCATGAACATCACATATGTTGCTTATTCCTCACAAGTTAGGATCAAAAATAACATCTAAACTACAGTCCTATTGTCAGAATTTTTCAATAGGTGTACGTAATACGAGACTTCATATAAAGCATAAAAGGAAAATGCAAGTGTAATCATATCAAAAAAGATTTTTTTTTTTTTAAAAAGTTTACTCTACAGATGATGCTAATCTTAGTATCCTATTAAAACTTGTATTATTTCTTGCGGGACATCTAGCTACCTAAATTGTTCCTCTATTCGTTGTTTCTCTAGCTTATGTTTGATTTATATACATTTCAAAGTTGTTTCAATTTGAAAAATCAAACACATTAAAAACTTGAAATAAAATAGTTAAGTGTCTTAGTCGTCAGGTGTTTCGCATTATAACATGTTGAGACACTTTATTCTACTTGTGGGGAAAGGAATATGACATATTCATAGTTTGATTTAATTCTGTCACATTTTGTTTGTTGTTTATTCTCGTGAGGTGAATTGAAATAATTTGATACTTTAAAGTAATTTTGGTTCCATAACTACAATTGATAATTGAATGGTTATTTATTTTAATTATATTTATTTTTCCATCAAGCTCCAAGGTTCCAGCCAAAATTGTCAAGCACCTACTAGCCTATGAAATGCAATTTGGATTGCACCTACGAAATGTGTAGTGTGTCTACGAGAGATAGTATGCTGAGATGAGTACTAGCAAAGGTGTTCTTGGTGAGGATCATATTCTTTGGCACTTTGAGTGGGCTTGCGCCACAGCGTGCTGGTTGCATGAATGTGAAATCTGGTGACCTTTATAGTCAATAAACTGTTAGAATCATGAGTTTGGGCAGTGGGCATTTTAGTATTGTAGACCAACTTTTTGAAAAAAGTGTGATTGGTGATTCCTTCTCCTTATGCTATGGTATGATGGATGTTGGAGGTGGTTGGTCATATTTCTCTTCCAACAGACATTGTGTTTACCCACTTTAACGCTGCATACAAACAATTTGTCTAAGAGCTAAAACACCATTGTTTTTTTTCCCTAACAAATACATTTGGTACATCTCAAGCATTTACTCTAGTTTTGAAATTAAAACGGTCCATACTACAATATTGATTTGAAGAATATACTTGTTGAAGGGAAGTCATTGCTCTTAAACCAAAGAGTATTTGACAGAAGATATGAAAATGTCCTTGATTTTATCTTATAGCATTTGTAGCAATTAAGGATGTTGTCTCATTATTCTTTTTGCAGCAATTAGAGATGCCGTAAGATCTGTTTCTTATAGTTTTATCATGCTTTTTGGATTTTTTCTTCAAAAATCTAAAATCAAATTACAAGGTTCTAAAATTATTTTTCTTACCAACTCCAATACTTTTCTCAAACTCTAACAACTTTTTACAATCAATATCTTTTAAATTTCAACAATTTTTTTTTTACCAATCCCAAGAGAATCTACATTACCTCAAAAAATTTCAACAGAACATTTATTGCCCATCCAAACTCATAAGAGAAAAAAAGATTAGAAAAAATTTATTACGAGAAAAAGATTATGAGAACAATAAATATTTGATACAAAATCTCAATTCCATTGAAATGCAAGAAATTACAATCTATTATTTTGATGTAAAATAAACATTTAAACTGTCTCTTAAGATTCATTGTCCAATTCAAGTATCGAAATTTTTGATTTGACACTCAACAATCCAATAACTTTTCAAAACTACAAACTCAGAACATTCAAAATCTCAATATCTTTTTGTTCGGTGCTTTTGTCATGGCTTTGAAGACCGATTGAAGAGAAGAGAAGAGAGTGAGAGGAGACAAACATATTACACTTACAATTACTCAACGACCTAACTTCTAGAGAGAGAAAGTGCCTTGAAGAAGAGAGAAGACCACACCTATTAAGAAAGCTTGTGATTCTCTTGCCAAACTTCAGCTTTCTACATAGAATCTTGTTCTCTTGTGCACCAATATACTTTCCACTTGTTTTATACAGCTTTAAGAGCCAATCGTTGAAATACCCTTGTACTCATTCTTTATAAACACTTGCGTGTTTGGGTAAACACTTGTCCTACTCGTTAGGTAGAATAAATCCCATAGGTTTTGAGATTTGTGAAGTGAGTTAAAGCGTAAGCTCAAAAAACGCTTTGTAAAGGTTCCTTAGCCCCCCGGAAGCTAAAGTGTATTTGCTATTTGAAGAATAGTAAAGGAATCCTAAGGAAGTCAATAGCCTTAGGGGTGGACATAGGCAAGTGTTGGCCGAACCACCTAAAATTACGGTGTCATCTCTCTAACTCTATCTCTCATTTTTTACACGTTCATATATCTCTTTGTGGTGTTATCTATTTTACTGTTATACTACTCAAATTATCTTTAAAAAGTTTTAAAATTTATTAAAACCCAATTCAACCCTCTTGGGTTACACCTTTTATCAATTCAAATTCTAAAACTTTTTTTTTTTTTTCCCAACAATATCTACACTATCTAATAAAAAAATTTCCCTTGAACCTTTTTTTGCCCATCCAAATTCATGAGAAAAAAATATTGTGTGAGAAATATACTATTTCTTTCAAAAACTAATTGGCATTTTAATTATTCTCATATTACAAAACTAAAATCACAAGTTTGATCACAAGTGAAAAATCATTTCTAACTACACTCAATTTGTTTGTCTACTATAACTTTCTTTTGCATATACAAATTATCTTATTGGTGAATAAAATTATGATTGAGAAATACTCTTGATTTAATTCAAAACCTTTTATCCCATACATTCCGTATTAACTATTATACTTTCTTTTCAAGTTAGAGAGGTCATCGACAACAAGTAGGACCACTTTTTATCTTATTGCAAGTTTATATGAAGACTATAAAAATACACTCTCCCAATACTTATGAAACATCTTGCCAGGTCACCTTCTTCTCACAATTTAAGATAGAAAACAACGTCCAAACTACAGTCCTATAATCAGATTTTTCAGCAAGTGCACACATTAAGGAGACTTCATATAAAGCATACATGGAAAAAGCAAGCGTAATCAAATCAAATAAGATTTTAAAAAACAAGTTTACTCTGCAGATGATGCCAATCTTAGGACCCTATTAAGAACTCGTATTATTTCTTGCGGGACTACTTGCTGCCTAAACTGTTGCTAAATATTCTTTGTTTCTCTAACTTAGGGTTGATTTATATCCATTTCAAAGTTGATTCAATTTGTATTAGATACTATTAAGTTAGTTCAATAGATTAGTTAAGTTGTTAATTCAGTTGACTCTTTTATTATAGAGTTTATGTGTGTGTATATGGACAGCCTGTAATACAATTCATTAATCTAAAATGGTATTAGAGCAATTTTTTCTTTGAATTCCTCACACCTTCTTTCTTCTCACACTTTCTACACATTCTTCTCTCTTGATTGTTCTTGAAACCAAACCATGACTTCAGTTCTAGAACAACCTCCTTCAGTTTCTCTTGAAAATCCAATCTCATCTCTTGCTATCAATATTTCACTCTTAAATCATTCTATAGATGATAATCCATCGAATCCCCTTTACCTTCACCATTCTGAAAATCTTGGTGCCATCTTGGTCTCATAGCCATTTCTTGGTGCACAGAATTATTCCACCTGGAATCGTTCTATGATAATGGCTCTCACCATCAAGAACAAATTGGGCTTAATAGATGGTACTATTCCTAAACCATCTCAAGAAAGTTCATCATTCTTCACTTGGACCCGATGCAATATGATGGTAACATCATGGATAATCAATTCTGTTTCCAAAGATATTGCCGCCTCTGTTATGTACATCGACTAAGCCAAACATGTATGAAATGAAAAAAGGGAAAGGTTTAAACAGTCTAATGGGCCACGTATCTTCCACACATGCAAGAATTTTGCTACTCTATCTCCAGAAAATGCTTCAGTTAGTAACTATTTCACTAAGTTGAAGATTTATTGGGACGAGTTGTAGATTTTCTATCCTATTGCTGCTTCTGTATGTGGATCTGACTGCCAAGCTACTAAGTCCATTATTGACAATCAAGAGAGAGAATTCATTATTTAGTTCCTCATGGGACTTGATGATAGATTTGCTCATGCAAGAAGGCAGATTTTGCTGTCTAATCCTCTTCCAAATGTTAATAAAGTCTTCTCTTAAATGATTCAAGAAGATAAGCAACTCGGTCATAATTCCACTTCAAAGGTTGCTGCTATGGCTTTAAGAACTGATTTTGGTCGAAGTTCTCTAGTAAGCTTCAAGTCCAATAAAAAAAAGCCAGTCTCCACACATTGTGGGAAAACTGGTCATACAATCGAAAAGTGTTATCAGTTGCATGGATTTCCACTAGGGTTCAAGTTTACTAAGAACACGAATGTGTCTGTCCATGTTGCTAGCATTGATCAAGAGGATCACCCCCACTTTAGTCCCCGGGTTATCCATTCTCCAAGAGCAACGTCAGAGCCTCATATCTTCCCTTCAAAAATCAAAATTTTATGTCAACTCCTCCTTCATTTGTCAATCAAGTATCTGCCAATCATCCTCATTCTTCTTTAATCCCAAATTTTTCAAGTAATATCATTGATGATTCATCTCATTCTTCATCCTTTCATATACCTTATATTCAACAAAATTCATGCCATTCTACTACATGTTCTGCCTTCTCCAATTCTTGGATTCTTGATACTGGTGCAACTGACCATATGGTAAGTTCAATCAGTCTTCTTATTACTATCAATCTTCCTAATGGTGAACATGTTATTGCAACTCACATTGGGACAATCACTCTTTCGGCTAGTTTTATCTTAGCCAAAATCTTATACATCCCTAATTTTTTTGTCAATCTTATCTCAACTAGTAGGTTAACATCTGAGCTATCTTGTTGCCTAATTTTTCTCAATCAATTATGTTACATATAAGACCTTACTCAATGGAGGATGATTGGAGTTGCTAAAATCATACAAGGACTATACCATCTACTACAGCACTCGACATCTTTTACTTCTAGTCAAATTTCTTCTTGTAATATCAATTCAAAACAATCACCTTTTCTATGGCACTGTCGATTGGACCATTTATTTGCATCAAGAATATAATTAATAAAGTCTTCTTTGTCTGATTCAGATTTAGTTCATTCAAATATTCCTTCTCCGTGTGCAATTTGCCATCTTAGCAAACAAAAGAAATTACCTTTTCCAAATAGCATCTCTCATTCTCCTGTTCTTTTTCATCTCATTCATTGTGGCATTTGGGGACCCTTTCCAATCCACTCTCATTATGGTTTTCTTTATTTCCTAACCATTGTGGATGATTACTCACGCTGTACATAGATTTATCTCACGAAAACTAAATTTAAAATACGAAAATATTCAAGCTTTCTATCGTTTAGTTGAAAATCAGTTTCAAACCACTATCAAAACCTTGAGGTCTGATAATGGATTGGAATTTGAAATGACAAATTTATGTCATCAAAAGGGCATAGTTCATCATAAAAGTTGTGTTTATATGCCTCAA
>CM025849.1:20902419-20937959 GCA_003952965.2 Morella rubra | reverse complement strand
TAACGCTTTTTCTACATGGAGAACTTGAAGAGGAGGTGTTTATGAAACCACCACCTAGTTTTTCTCATGATGGGGATCATCGTGTATTGACGCTAAAGAAGCCATTATATGGATTAAAACAGGCGAATAGACAATGGTTTCACAAGTTCTCTACCACCTTGTTATCCTATGGTTTTAAGTAGTCCAAAGCCGATTATTCCCTCTTCATAAAAAATGATGCTTCTACATTTATTGCCTTACTAGTCTATGTAGATGACATAGTTATTGCTAGTAATTCTACTGCATCTGTTACAGCCCTTAAAGAATGGTTCGACTCATGTTTCAAGCTCAAAGATTTGGGTTCTCTCAATTTTTTTCTTGGCATAGAAGTAGTAAGATCCACACGGGTATATCTCTATGTCAAAGAAAGTATTCTTTGGAAATACTTAATGATGTTGGTTTCCTGGCTGCCAAACCTTCAAAATTTTCTATGGATCCTACTTTACGCCTTAACAATTCTGATAGAGAATTGCTTGAAGATCCAAGTGCTTACAAACGTCTTATAGGTTGTCTTCTATATCTCATTTATTACAAGTGACATATGCTTTGTTGTCAACGCATTAAGCCAATTTCTTTCACACCCTAGAATAGCACATCATGAGGCAGATTTCAGAGTTCTTAAATACCTAATGGTAATCCAGGGCAAGGTATATTTCTCCCCAGCTCCTCTATTCAATTGTGAGCCTTTTGTGATTTTCGATTGGGCTGCATGCCCCAACACCCGCAGATCAATCATAGGATATACAATTTTTATTGGGGATTCTCTTATTTCATGGAAATCCAAGAAACAAGTCACGGAGAGTGGGTCATTAGCTGAGGCGGACTACAAATAAATGGTTGTGGCATGTTGTGAATTAAAATGGTTGCTTACATTACTACATGATTTCTCTATTTTACATGAATAGCCAGCATCCCTATTTTTTGACAGCAAGGCAACACTTCATATTGTTGCAAATCCCATGTTCCATGAATGCACGAAACTCATAGATATTGACTGTCATCTAGTGTGTGAGATGATTCAACAGAGATTCATCAAGATGTTTCATGTGACCACTGATCATCAGCTAGCTGATATGTTGACAAAGCCTTTACCATTTGACACTTTTCAGTATTTAGTTACCAAGCTTAGTCTGTTGAACATCCACAGTCAAACTTGAGGGGGGCTATTAGATACTGTTAAGTTAGTTCAATGGATTAGTTAAGTTGTTAATTCAATTGACTCTGTTATTACAGAGCTTATGTGTGTATATAAGGATAGCTTCCAATACTATTCATTTTCAAGTTTAATGAGAATACAGTTCATTAATCTGAAAATTTGAAAAAACAAACACAATAAAAACTAGAACATAAAATAGTTAAGTATCTTAGCGGTCAAGTTAGGTTTCGCACTATAAAATGTTGGGACACTTTATTCCACTTGTGGGGAGAGGAATATGACATATTCAAAGTTTGATTTAATTCTATCACATTTTTTCTTTCGTTTATACTCATGAGGTGAATTAAAATAATTTGATACTTTAAAGCAATTTTTGTTACATAGCTACAATTGATAACTGAATGATGATTTCTTTTAATTATATTTTTTTCCCATCAAGCTTCAATGTTCCAGCCAGAATTGTCAAGTACCTACCAGCCTACGAAATGCAATTTGGATTGCACCTATGAAATGTGCAATGTGTCTACGAGAGATAGTATGCTGAGATGAGTATTAGCAAAGGTGTTCTTGGTGAGGATCTAATGTTCTTTGGCACTTTAAGTTGGCTTGCGTCAAAAAGTGTTGTTTTCGGTTGCGAGAATGAGAAATCTGGTGACCTTTATAGTCAACACGCTAATGGAATCATGAGTTTGGGGAGTGGCCATTTTAGTATTATGGACTAACTTCTTGAAAAATGTATGAGTAGTGATTCCTTCTGCTTATCCTATGTTGGTAGTGGTTGGTCATATTTCTCCTCCAACAAACACTTTGTTTTCCTACTCTGACGCAACACGAAGGTGTATCACACCCAAACAATTTGTCTAAAAGCTAAAACACATCGTGCATTGTTTTTTTTTTCCCTAACAACCTTTGGTACATCAAAAGCATTTACTCTATTGAAATGATCCATACTACAAAATTGATTTGAAGAATATACTCGTTGCGGGAAAATCATTACCCTTAAACTTAAGAGTATTTGACAGAAGATATTAAACTGTTCTGGATTAGATCTCATAGCATTTGTAGAAATTAAAGATGTTGTCTCATCATTCTTTTTGTAGCAATTTGTGATACTGTAGATCTGTTTCTTATAGTTTTATCGTTCTTTTTGGATTTTTGGTTCGAAAATCTAAAATCAAATTACAAGTTCTAAAATTATTTTTCTCAATCACCAAGTCCAATACTTTTCTCAAACTTTAACAACTTTTTTACAAACTCTAACAATTTTTTACGAAATCCAATATCTTTTTATAAATTCTAACAATTTTTTTTTACCAATCCTAAGACAATCTACATTACCTCTAACAACAAAAATTTGACCATAACTTTTATTGCCCATCCAAACTCGTCGGAGAAAAAAATTATCAAAAAAAATTTAGGGGTAAAATCATAGTTAGCTCATAAGTATGAGCAAAAATCAAATTGGTACCTTAATTATCAATTCGGCGATTTGAGACCCATAACTTTTGAAAATCATCAATTCTAGCCCCCCGTCTAAATTAGGTTAAATCCGACGGAAAATCATGCAAAATGACCAAAATGCCCCTCCAAGACTAAATTTTAAAAAATAAATAAAAATAATAAAAATTTAAGAAATAAATTAAAAATAAATATTTTATTGAAATAGTGTTTCAATAGTTTTATTTAAAAAATATTACTTTTTAAAAAAAATTCATTTTTTATTTTTAATGAATTTTTTGGTAATTTTATCTTGGGGGGCATTTTAGTCATTTTGCATGATTTTCTGTTGGATTTAACGTCCAATTTAGACGGGGGCTAGAATTGATGATTTTCAAAAGTTATGGGTCTCAAATCGCCGAATTGAAAATTAGGGGTACCAATTTGATTTTTGCTCATAATTATGGGGCTTAACTATGACTTTACCCCAAAATTTATTATGAGAAAAAGATTATGAGAACAATAAATACTTGATCCAAAATCTCAATTCCTATTGAAATGCAAGAAATTAACAATAAATAAAATGTAAAATGAACATTCATCTAAAATCTAAACTTAACATTCATCTGAATTCCAAAATCTAAAATAAAATTATATGGTTCTAAAACAACCAATAGCTCCAATAATCTTTTCAAACTCTAGTAACTTTTTCATAAATTTCAACAAGTTTTTTTAAAATTCAATATATTTTTACAAATTCTAACAACTTTTTTTTACCAATCCCAACAGAATTTACATTATGTCTAATAACAAAAATTTCGCCAAACTTTTTTTTGCCCATCCAAACTCAGGAGAAAAAAAAATATATTAGAGAAATACACTATTTGATTCAAAAACCAATTGAAATTTTAACTATTCTCATTTTAAAGCTAAAATACTTTGATCGCAAGTGAAAAATAATTTCTATATATACTTTGCTTTACACTATAACTTTTTTTTTTACCCATCAAAACTTATAGGTGAAAAAATTTAAGAGAAAAATACACTATTTATTTCAAAACTTTTTGACCCCTACATGCATATTAACTATATACTAAATGCACTCTCCGATACTTATTAACATCACCTACGTTACCTTTTTCTCACAATTTAGGATGGAAAACAATATCCAAACTATAGTCCTATCATCATATTTTTCAACAGGTGCACACATTAAGGAGTCTTCATATAAAGCATACAAGGAAAAAACAAGTGTAATCAAATCAAAAAAGAGTTTTTAAAATTTTTTTACTCTGTAGATATGCCAATCTTAGGACACTATTGAGAACTCGTATTATTTCTTATGGGACATTTAGCTGCCTAAAATGTTGCTCTATTCCTTGTTTCTCTAACTTAGGATTGATTTATGTACATTTCAAAGTTGACCTATATCCATTGCAGAGTTGATTCAATTTGGAAAAACAAACATTAAAAACTAGAAAATAAAATAGTTAAGTGTTTTAGTGTTCAGGTTAGGTTTCCCACTACAACATGTTGGGACACTTTATTCCACTTGTGGAGAGAGGAATATGACATATTCAGAGTTTGATTTAATTCTGTCACATTTTGTATGTCATTTATACTCATGAGGTGAATTCATATAATTTGATACTTTAATTTTGGTTCCATAACTACAGTTGATAACTGAATGGTTACTTCTTTTAATTATATATTTTTTCTCATCATTATCCAAGGTTGCAACCAAAATTGTTATGCACTACCAGCCCATGAAATGCAATTTGGATTGCATCTAAGAAATGTGCAGTGTCTACAAGAGACAGTATGCTGAGATGAGTATTAGCATAGGTATTCTTGGTGAGGATCTAATGTTCTTTGGCACTTTGTGTGGGCTTGCACCATTGTGTGCTGTTTTCGGTTGTGAGAGTGAGAAATTTGGTGATGGAATCATGGGTTTGGGCAGTGGCCATTTTAGTATTGTGGACCAAATTTTTGAAAAATGTGTGATAGGTGTTTCCTTCTCCTTATGCTTTGGTTGGTCATATTTCTCCTCTAATGAACATAGTGTTTACCCACTCTAATGTTGCACGACGGTGTTTCTCACCCAAACAGTTTGTGTAAGAGCTAAAACATGTCGTGCATTGTTTACACTAGCTATAGAATCGAAACAGTCCATGCTACAATATTGATTTGAAGTGTATACTCATTGCGAGGAAGCCATTGTCCTTAAACCCAAGAGTATTTGACAGAAGATATGAAACTGTACTAGATTTGATGTTATAGCATTTGTAGCAATTAAAGATGTTGTTTCATCATTCTTTTTGTAGCAATTAGTGATGTTGTAAGATGTATTTCTTATAGTCTCATCATTGTTTTTGGATTTTTTGTTCGAAAATCTAAAATCAAATCTAAAATTATTTTTCTCAATCACCAACTCCAATACTTTTCTCAAGCTCTAACAACTTTTTCACAAACTCTAACAACTTCTTACAAAATCCAATATCTTTTTATAAATTTCAGCAATTTTTTTTTACCAATCCCAAGGAAATCTACATTACCCCCAACAAGGAAAATTTCACTAAAAATTGTATTGTCTATCCTAACTCATTGGAGAAAAAAATTCTCTAAAAAATTTTATTATGAGAAAAAGATTGTGAAAACAATAAATATTTGATCCGAATCTTAATTCTCATTGAAATGCAAGAAATTAACAATAAATAAAATGTAAAATAAATATTCATCTAAAATCTAAACTAAATATTCATCCGATTTCCAAAATCTAAAAGAAAATTATAAGGTTCTAAAACAACCAATAACTCCAACAATCTTTTCAAACTCCAATAACTTTTTCACAAACTTCAACAAATTTTTATAAAATTAAATATGTTTTTACAAATTCTAAAAACATTTTTTTTTTATCAATCCCAACAAAATTGTAACACCCCTCCCTTGTTTATTCCACTTGTTTAATATAGTTTTATGTATAAGTTATAATAGTTGTGCTCATGTGAAATATTTTTCCTTGTGTTTGCTTTGACTAGGGATTGGCAGGGCAGGTGCTTGAGTGCCCGGGATAATAACTGGACTGCCAGGGTAGGTGTTTGAGTGATCAGGCTAGAATGGGTCTCGGGGCAACTGAGTTTTTGAGGCCGGGGTACTTGAGTTTTGAGGTCGGGGTATTGAGTTGTAATTCCCGGGGTCTTGAGTATCGAGAGGGGGAGACATGTCCGGGGTCACCGAATAGAAAATCTCGGGGTTATTGGATTAAATGCTCGGGGTTATTGAAGTGAAAATGCCCGGGGTCACCGAGTAGGATATGCCCAGGGTCACCAAGTATTCCAGTCTTGGGATGTAGTGAGTGCCAGGGGGAAAAATCTTCCCGGGGTAAATGGGGGTATGGGAGCTGAATTCTTGGGATGACCGAGAGCAGTATGCCCGAGAGTTTTGAGACCCGAGCACTCCTCGGGAGTTTTGAGACTTGGACCCAGGTATTTGAGAGTATGACCGGGGTATCTGAGAGCTGAATGCCCGAGCCAGGGCTGAATGGTACATGCCCAGGCATCTGAGTGTAGGCCCGAGGATATTGAAGAGCTGGCTGAGCGGAGCTTATTTTTGGTTATGGGATGACAGAGCCCTGTATGCCCGAGTTTCCTTTTCCTGTTATTTTTTTCTACGTGTCTTAACCGTATGGTGTGCATTAAATATACTTTTACCATATCTTACCAAACCACTTAGATGGAACTTTGTCATCGGTGCATTATTTATTGTTCTGCTTGTTAAGAGATACGTGAGATATGGGGAGCTTAGGTGGTTGCTTATGTATGGGTACGGCTTGATTTACTATGATTGCCTAGACCTTTAGCTTAGGGTGTGTAGAGTGGTAGGGGGAATTCACTAGTGAGTTACGTTCGGTTTATATTGTCAGCAAAGATTTACTCGGCTAAAACTGATAATGACATTAGGAGAGAAACTTCAGTTGACCAAGAGAGAGAGAGAGAGAAAGTGACGGGAAACATCTAGTGACCCAAGAGATTGACCGAAGGATAATAGGAGGAAAAGACCAAAGATAAAGGAGGAATTATGAGGAAGTGGAGAAAAGTGAGGTGTTTTACTCTTTCAAGAACGCACTCCATCAACAAGCTGAGGTAAGGGTGTAGAGTTGTCTTAAATAGGGGTATTGGGAATGTTCGGATTGTGCCTAAAACGTGTGACTTTAGTCATGAGATGGGAAAAGACAAGCAACCCATTCTGATCACTGTGTTAGATTTAAACCAAACAAAAATATGCGAAGGGCTTATAAGAGAAAGGGCCAAAAGACTTTGGGGACCACTTGGGGTCAGATCCTTTGACGGATATGTTGAGAAGCTTTGTTTATTGATGCCCGAGAAAGATTTGTTATTCTTTCTTTATGCTAAGAAAGATTTTTATACCAAGAAGATGTTTTTGCATGCCGGGAAAGACTTTTTTTTATAGAGAATTTGGCAATTTAGTCCTTAGCTTTAGAACCCTTTTACAATTAGGTCCTTTATATTCAAACTTCAAAATAAAAACCCTTAAACTTTCTACCTTTGACACAGCAGCCTTTTCGTCAGTCTTTCGTCCATCAACTTAACGGAAGCGCAAGCCACGTCAGTTCTAGGTCCACTTGGCAAAGAAATAAGCTAGGTCAGCTTCTGAGTCAGCAAGCACATGCGACATGAACCAAACGACGCCGGTAAACAGAGCACATATGCGGTTTCTTCAATCAAACGACTCTTGCGTTCTAAACGATGTGGTACCAAACAAGATGCACATTACTCAGACTTGGTAAAAATTTCCACCCCGATCGAGTTAAGAGACATTTTCTTATTTTCCCCCAATTACTCTTGCGTTGTAAACACTTGAACCCTAGACAAAATCACCACAAGACAAAACTCTTCGTAGTGGATCTCTCTATCTATGCTTCTCGGTGGACTTTAAGTGATGAAAAGGAGGAAAAATCAGCAGTAGAGGATCTGTTTCTTGTTCAAAGTACCGAAGTGCTCGATTTGTCAGTAGGATCATTAGAAGCACCTCGCCCTGGGCTCAGGATATCCTTATCTTTGCTGTTGAATCCCTCACTGAATGGCTCCAGAGGATTTTAGATCCCTATCTTTTACCGAATCTTCCCAGGGAGGACCACCATTACTTTCAACTCTTTGCACTGAATGCTTGGGATGTATTATGGTGGACTCGAAACCAATTGGTGTATCAGGGGGCTTCTTTGGACATGAGGAAGTTATTGGCTAGAATCAATAGAAGATGTGGGAGCATTTACACATGGCGTCAAAAAGAGGAGATGACTGGCATCCCCCATTGGTGTCCTCCAAAGCAGGGCACTGTCAAGATAAATTTCGATGTCTCCATGATGGGAGTGGAACACGAATGTGATCAACCAGATTTTGTATATGTTATGGTGTATTGATGTTGCTGTCACTTTATTGTTGTATATGGTGGCTGCCACTTTAGTTTTTGTGTGTTTTGATGGCTTTTTTATGACAGCAACCAACCTTTTAGGTTGAGAAAATGTAAACTCTGATAGAATTATGACAGAAATGGATGTGGCTATATTGACATGATTAGTTGACAGAAATGTGATTAATTGGAAGTATTTCTAGATTATGATGTATTTCAGCTACTAAATGCAAGATTGCTCTTGCTGACAGATTAAGAGGATTTGATATGGTTCAGGTCTGGTGATGGATTGCTGCTGGATTATGGGTTACTCATGGCTTCAGAAGTTTGCATTTGTTTCTCTAATTTCTTGCACCTCTATTGCTCTCCAAATACACAAACAGACCAAGACAGCCACCAGACTTCTCTAAAACCATAATCCAACAGCAATATTAACTATGCATCAACAAACCTGAACAATAGTAAGGGTTCGGGATGGCCTATTGATTCAACAAGTAAGATTCAAATTTGTGGACATATTACAAATAACAGAACCTGCACAATTAGTTCAAAGTGCCACTACATTCACAACATTCATGTTTCATAAGCACCACTTCATTACAATAACAGAACATGTTCAATTGGTTCAAAAGTATCACTACATTCACAACAAAATGTTTCATAAGAACCACTTCATTACAACCAAATTTCGTCAAAAAAAAACTGACACGGTAATGACAGTATCCTGCCATTTACATGTGAAAGTTTGACAAAATTGGCAGGATCGTAAACACGTCTACACAATAACTAACAACCTACAGCCTACAGCAAGGAACACAACAAAATGATCTCCATAAAAACAGCCTTCACTTCCATGATCTCCATAACAGCAATCTCATCATTGCAATCACACCCCACGACACTCCCATAATACACTTAAGTGTTGTAACAAAACGCTTAAAGCACATCCACCTCAGCTTGCAGATCCTTTATTTTCTTTGTTAAATACGGTTCCACTTCCATTCTACGTTGACAGTCGCGAAGATCAAAACATGCAAAATATCCACATGCTTTCTGCAACAAATGAAAGCCCTAAGTCAGAAGACTATCACATAAGTGGCATAACAAGTCCTACAAATGAGAATAGAATCTCAAAGTATACAAAATAATAGATTTTGTTCATATTATAGCATTTTTTTTTTTTATAAGTAAGCACCATTTTGTTCATATCATAGCATTAACCACAGAATATAGCGCTTTTGTGTTGCTTACATGTTCTACCTCAAGACAGATGTTAGGACATTAATAAAAGATCAAGAACACCAATTTAATGCAAATCCAAGTTCATCGAAGCCACCCTCTCATATTACAAGTTAAAAATCCGTTAGCTATTTTAGGAGGCCAACCTTTTCCCCCACCAAGGCTGAAATCTAAAGCAAATGCTTGAAATGCGCACCCATCTAAATGCAGGAACACTTGGTGCTTCTAAGAAAGTGCCAAAGCATATTCTTAGGCACACCCTCATCCACTCAATCATATTTAACCTATTCAATTCCACTTCCACATTACTCAACTGGTGTTTCAAGAATCCCTCAGTCCTGGATCAAGAAAGTGCCAAGAGTTTCACGAATCCCTCAGTCCTGGATCAAAGAAAAAATTTCTAATCACCAACCATTCATTTGAAATAGTAAAAGCTCCCGAAGTAGTATATATAGCTTAACACCACTACTCAACTTAATGAAATGTTGTAGGAAAAAAAAAAAAACATAAAGTATCCACATTGTCGTCTACGGTCCTAAGGGCAGTTAGAGCAGCACAGCACGTAATCCATTCTTCAAATTGTGGCAAATATCCACATTGTCTTTTGTGGTCCTAAGGGCTTTCCATACCCGTTCTGATATCCCATCCAAGGACCCAGATCAGGTTTCACAGAGGAGACCCATTCGCCATGGTCATGCTTGAATTCAATCACTCTCTTCTCTCTTACATGAAGAAAGATAATTGGAAGGTTACAAAGATTCAGACAAACAAGTTCTAGAAATAAAAATAGCTTCCCGATTGCTTCTCAACCAATATCAGTCTCAAATCAAGCATCTATGTTCCGCCTGTTGAATGGATTCAGCAAATAGAAATTGAAAATTTACGTTGCATTCTCAGACATATCTTCAGACGCTTCGACAAAGGGTATTTGCGGCAACGAAACTCATGGGAGATTCACCAAATCGCGATCTTTCTCTACCGGGCTCGCTCTAAGGTTCATACGAAAGGGGACTCTCTTTCTGATTCTCCACTACGTTGTGCTTAAGCTAGTTGACAAATAAAACGGTGTGTTTTATACATTTGGGTTAAATGGTATGTTTGCTAGCGTTTATGCAAAACGGTGAGTTTCCGGCCTTACACAAAACGGTGTGCTTAAAGGTCTGCTTACGTGGCTGATGACATGGTGCTTCTGTTAAGTTGATAGACGTAAAGCCGATGGAAGGGCTTCTGTGCCGAAGGTAGAAAGTTTAAGGGTTTCTATTTTGATGTTTAAATGTGAAGGACCCAATTATAAAAGGGATATAAACCAAGGACTAAATTACTAAATTCTTTTTTTTATATATATTGGGAAGATTTTTGGTTTATAGGCTCGGGAAGTGCTTTTTTTATTCTATTTTATGCTCAGGGAGCTAACAAAAATGCCCGGGGATATGTTAACAAAAATGCCCAGGGCAGATGTTCTTTATAAAAAAAAAAAAAAAAGGAAATTATAGTAGTTGGGTGAGTCCTTGGATTTTTAACACTTTTTCATTTTAGTCATTCACTTTCAAACTTCAAAATTTAGTCCTCGAGTTTTATTTTTTTTGACAAAAACACCCATCTATCAATCTGCCGTCCATCTGCTTAACGGAACTCTTCAACACGTCAGCCTTTTGGACACGTGGCAGCCAAGTCACGTAAGCATCAGATAAACGGCATTTGCCTAAAGTTCAATACTCTTCCCGTAGCCGGGAAAAACATCCCATAAGCATCTATAAACGGACTGCAGTGCTTAGAAAAGCAGAAACATAATAAGTGCATATACTCAAGACGCTACTCAGACACAGCAATAACCCCACAACTTTTATTCAGGTGAAACAAGTAAAACTGAACTAAAACTCTTCTTCAACTTCCTTCTCGTCCTTGCTCCAGCAGCATTTAAGGATTGACCTGGGAGATCCACAGCTTTCGGCCCTGTCAAAGTTCTGGTAGGTAACAGACCCACCAGATCCAAGAACTTCATGACTCTTGTGACCGCAATGGTAGCCATTCAAGTCGAGAGGGAAATTCTTTCCAAGCTCCCTTCCAGCAATGTCGGTATGCACAGCTACAGAGAACTCAGTAGGTTGGAAGCAAGCCAAAACCCTCTCAAGTAGTTGAGTCAAATTCACATCTTCAAAGTCATACCCGGCTGCCTCAAAGCCTGCATAACTGAAGCCATCTTCTGGTGTAACATGGATTGTAGAAATTGCAGAACCTTCAATACCATTCATGGAATACCCACAGGGATCGAACTCAAAGTCACATATCTCAGATTGGGGAAGAATCTTCCTAATACCAGAATCTTCAGTCATGAGAGCTGCTGAACTGCCATGAGTTTTATAGAAAACAGATGCCCTCTTTCGGTCTAAACCGATCACGAACATCTCGAATGTGTAAACAGGCTTCGACTGGCTCCCCAATTCTGCAGAAGCAGAGTAAACATGCCATTTCTGTGATTTCTCAGGGCTACCCATCACATATGCCTTGCTGACCAAACCGAGTTTGCCAAAATGATTATCAAAAACAGATACTTCCTCTGAGAAGCTACGGTGAGGAGATGGCTGAGCCCTAGGAAAAATAAAGCGTCCTCTAGTGTATATCACAGATTTTACTCCAAGGGATAGGGCATTAGCCAATTTAAGGATTGCTGGGATAGAGAGAAAATTTGGTAGTCCCACAAGTTTTAATGATAACTTTGTAAGGGTACACAAAAAGGCTAGATTCAGAGAGGACATAAGAATCCAAATCATCGTTTGACAGTGAAGCAACAATAGTGCACTGAGCGGGTTCTAGGATCTCAACAATAGGTCCTAAAGTTCATTGAGGGGTTTTGGGTGCTGCGTTTTAAGCTGGGGCAGAAAGGTAAATTGACAGCTTTGGATTTAATTGTATAGAGACACGCCGTTTTGAACATATGAAGTGTTCCTGTGACTTGGCTGCCACGTGTCAAAAAGGCTGACGTGTCAAAGAGCTCCGTTAAGCAGATGGACGACAGATTGATGGATGGGTGTTTTTATCAAAAAAATAAAACTCGAGGACTAAAATTTTGAAATTTAAAAGTGAAGGACTAAATGAAAAAGTACTAAAAACTCAGGGACTAAACTGCTAATTTTCCTTTAAAAAAAACATGTCGAGGTGCATTATATAAAGATGCCCAGGGAGATTTTTATAAAATGCCCGGAGAGTTTGTTTTTATATAAGCCTGGGAAGTTTTACCAAAGAAACAATGCCGGGGAGATTTTATATCCGGGAAGTTTTAACAAAACAAATGCCATATGCCCGGGAAATGCCCGGGGCAAATGTTTTCGGGAAGGTTTAACAAAACAAATGCCATATTCCCAGGAAGGTTTTAAACGCCAGGGGAAAATTTATTCTTTATATACCCGGAAGATGATTTTTTTTATGGCCAGAAAGATTTTATTTTCTTTTGAAAATAGTAAATTCTACAATAGTCAAGGGCCCTAGAATCTTTGAAACTCTTCTTGAAAAGTTGGTCATTAGTGGGTTTAGGAATAGAATAAAAGAAAAAGTTGTATAAGTTGTTGGACTTGCCTATTTGAGGATGTGGTGTTTAGATTGTTGCAACCATGATGACTTAGGTGTTGATTGACTACATGAACATCACTTAAAATAGAAACATCAGGCCTTTTTATTGAGGAAGAGACCTAGCCACTTATGGATTTAGTATGCTTATTTTTTATGTGCTACCACTTATGGATTTAGTATGCTTCATTTTTATGTGCTACCACTTATGGATTTAGTATGCTTCACATTAATCATGTAATTTGCTTTCTTATCATATGCCTTATGAAATTCATGGATCGTCTTTGATTACATCTGTGATTACATGATTTTTCAATGCAGCATATGAGACATGTTGCATCATCATGCCATGGGTCATGTCATGGGTGTGGAAAATCTAATAACGAAATGACAGAAACGGAAATGAAACCCATACCCAGAGACGATCCGATGACAGGGTGACGATACCGATCACAAACAACAGTGGGATAGTGCAAGCCGCCACTGATAGGATAGTGGTTGGTATCCCTAGCTTTGAAACAAGGTACGCTTGATAGGGTCTTGGTGCTGGGGCACGGGACAGTCCTAAAGGAGAAGAGAGATGCATAACCCAGACTCTGGGGGTTAAATAGAGAGACTGAAAGGACACCTCTAATGACCAGAAAAGAAAGAAAGAAAGAAAAGAAAGAAAAAAGAAAGTGAAATGACGGGAGACAGATGCATCATCCCTGCATTACATCGATCATACATTGTTATCCTGTTTATTTTTATCAATGCTTAATTCTTATTGTCTACATGCTACGATAATTTTTTATAACATGTTCCTTTTTTCCCTCTTTACTGAGTCAGTAGGACTCACCCCTTTATTTGTTTAATTTTTTTGTATGTACCGCTATGGCTGTAGACCCTGAACCTATCAGATATTAATCTTTATGAGCGAGGAGCTTTTGGATGTTGACCCATACATTTTAGTGATGACGATCTGGACGTATGTCACTAAATCATTTGAGGTTTTCGTGGGGTACGAGCCCCAATGATACCTCAAGGAGCCTCCGACAATCCCAGTTCCCGTGTTTGAGGATTTCGAGTTTGTTGAGTTTGACCCGACGCTTTTATTTGATGTCCCTCCTCCACCAGCGCCGCCTGTAGAGGGTATCGGGGACAATGAAATTATTGACCTAACCTCCGATACTGAGTCGAGGGTTGATTAGATATCAATTGTAGTCGTTTTGTTTTTGGGGTAGTTTTTGTACATTCAGTTGCAGTCTGTTGTTGTAGGATGGAAAGCTGTAGACAGCTTCCACTTTTGTATTTATCTTCTCTTTACTTTTGTATCCTCATGAAGGATTTTGTTCTTTAAAAATGTACTAGTGGAAAACTTTTGTATCTATATATTTTGAGATTTATTATTATCTTATTTCTTCCTTAAGCCACAAACTACCCTTAACTTTCATTCTTTACCAGATTATTTTTTAAAAAATATTTCTCTAAGTTCACCTACTTAATTTATTAAGTAATACAGTGTAACTGATCTGTTCCGTCCCTAAAACTATTATTTTCCTTCCTTACTATACTTATTTCTTTTCACTAAAACGTTTCCGCTAAACTTTTATAAAGCCAGTTATCAGGCCTTTATAGGATTAATGCATACAGTAATCTCCGCTTGTGTGCATTCTATTACTATAGGAGAGCCTAGGGGGTAATAGCACGGGGCGTGACAAAAATCTACACTATCTCTAATAAAAAAAATTTCACCAGAACATTTTTTGGCCGATCCAAACTAAGGAGAAATTTTTTTTGTGAGAGAAATATACTATTTGATTCAAAAACCAATTGACATTTTAACTATTCACATTTCACTGTATCTTTTTTTTGCCCATCAATACTTATAGGTTAAAAAAATTATAATGAATATTACTAATTTAATTCAAACCCTTTCAAACTCGCCTCCTATGCACATTAACTATATACTTTTTCAAATTAGAAAGGTCCGACAACAAGTAAGACCACTTTTTTTTATCTTTTTCCATCCATTTATATGAAGACTCTAAAAGTGCACTCTATTGTATTTATTTACATCACCCAGGTCACCTTTTTCTCATTATTTAAGATGAAAAACAACATTCAAACTATAGTCCTATTGTTAGGTGCATGCATTAAGGAGACCTCATGTAAAACATACAAGGAAAAAGCAAGTGTAATCATATCAAAAAAGATTTGAAAAAAAAAAGGTTTACTCTACAAATTATGCCGATCTTAGGATCCTATTGAGAACTCGTATTATTTCTTGCGGTACATCTAGCTGCCTAAACTATTGCTCTATTCCATGTTTCTCTAACTTAGGGTTGATTTATATCCATTACAGAGTTGATTCAATTTGGAAAAACAAACACATTAAAAACTAGAAAATAAAATAGTTAAGTGTCTTAATGGTCAGGTTAGGTTTTGCACTATAATATGTTGGTACACTTTATTCCACTTGTGGGGAGAGGAGTATGACATATTCAGAGTTTGATTTAATTCTATCTCATTTTTTCTGTCATTTATACTCATGAGGTGAATTCAAATAATTTGATACTTTAAAGCAATTTTTTGTTCCATAACTACAATTGATAAATGAAAGGTTATTTTTTTTAATGAAATATTTTTTTTCCCATCAAAATCCAAGGTTCCAGCCAGAATTATCAAGAATCTAACTGCCTATGAAATGCAATTTGAATTGCACCAATGAAATGTACAGTGTGTTTACGAGAGGTAGTATGCTGAGATGAGTAATAGTAGAGGTGTTCTTGGTGAGGATCTAATGTTCTTTGGCACCTTGAGTGGGCTTGTGCAACGTGCTGTTTTCTGTTGCAAGAATGAGAAAGCTGGTGACCTTTATAGTCAACACACTGATGGAATCAGGGGTTTGGGCAGTTGCCATTTTAGTATTGTGGACCAAATTTTTGAAAAATGTGTGATTGATGATTTCTTCTCCTTATGCTATGGTAGAATGGATGTTGGAGGTTGTTGGTCATATTTCTCCTCCAACAGACTTGCATAGTATTTGGGAGTAAAATTTTAGTAAAATTTTAGGTTCAAATTTTAGAAGTTGGTAAAAAGGTGAAGAGAGAGAATGAAAAAGTTGGTGAAAAAGTGAAAAGTAAATGAAAAAGTGAAAAAAGTTTGTAAAAAAGTAAAGAGAGAGAAAGAATTGTAATGATGATAAAATTTTAGATGTTAAAATTTAAGTTTGGCAAACACTATGTTGGTGTTTACCCACTCTGACGCTGCACGAAGTTGTGTCTCACACAATCAGTTTATCTAAGAGCTAAAACGTCATGCTTTTTTTTTTTTGTAACAAATATATTTTGGTACATCTCAAGCATCTACTCTAGTTTTGGGATTGAAATGTTCCACACTACAATATTGATCTGAACAATATACTCGTTGCGGGAAAGTCATTGCCCTAAAACCCAAAGTATTTGACAAAAGATATGGAACTGTTCTGGATTTTGTCGAATAGAATTTGTAGGAATTAAGGATGTTATCTCATAATTTTTTTTGTAGCAATTAGTGATGTTGTAAGATCTGTTTCCTATAGTATAATCATTCTTTTTTGGGTTTTTTTTTTTTTTCGAAAAATCTAAAATCAAATTACAAGTTTCTAAAATAATTTTTCTCAAACTCTACCAACATTTTCACAAAACTCTAGCAACTTTTTCCAAAATCTAATATCTTTTTATAAATTCCAACAATTTTTTTTTTATCAATCCCAAGAGAATCTACATTACTTCCAACAACAAAAATTTCACCAGAAAATTTTTTTGACCCATCCAAACTCATAGGAGAAAAAAATTATAAAGAAATTTTATTATGAGAAAAATAAATATTTGATCCAAAATCTCAATTCTCATCTAAATGCAAAAAATTATAATAAATAAAATGTAAAATAAAATTCATCTAAAAAATAAACTTAAACATTCATCCAATTCCAAAATCTTAAATAAAATTACAAGGTTCTAAAATAACAAATAACTCCAATGCTATTTTTAAACTCCAATAACTTTTTCATAAACTCCAACGAGTTTTTATAAAATTAATATTTTTTTACAAATTCTAACTACTTTTTTTTTTTTTTTTTTTATCAATCTCAACAAAATCTACACTATCTCTAACAGCAAAAATTTCACCAAAAAGTTTTTTTGCCCATCCAAACTCAGGAGAAAAAAAATTATGAGAGAAATACACTATTTGATTCAAAAACCCATTGACATTTTAACTATTCTCATTTCAAAAGTAAAATACTTTGATCACAAGTAAAAAATCATTTCTATATACTCTCTTTTTCACTATAACTTTATTTTGCTCATCAAAGCTTATAGGTGAAAAAAAATTATGAAAGAAATACAATATTTAATTCAAAACCTTTTGACCCCCACATGCATATTAACTATATACTCTCTTTTCAAGTTACAAAGGTCTGACAACATGTAAGATCATTTTTTTATCTTTCTCCATCCATTTATATGAAGACTTTGAAAAGGCACTCTCCAATACTTATTTACATCACCTAGGTTACCTTTTTCTCACAATTTTGGATGAAGAACAACATCCAAACACTACAAGAAAATAGATTTTGGGTGTCAAACTTTTTTGTCACCTAAACTTAAAAATTTGTCAGTTTATTAGTGTCAAAAATATTTTGGCACCCGGTCTGATAGAAAAAGCATGTCACGCTTGTTTCTAGGTTACAATTTGTGAAGTTCCTTAAGAAATAGCATCCGGACACCAACTCAGACAATTCAGATGATTTTTTTTTTGTCTGACAATTATAAATACATCATGATTCCTTTTTTTTTTTTTTATTTGCATGTCCCATGCGAACGTTAATGTATTACATACAAAATCAATTTCGTCATTGAAACCCGTGCAAACATCTCTAATACAGGTTCGCATAGAGTAAATTTGTGTCAAAATGTAAATTTTGTCAGTAGATATTACATCTGCACACTAATAAACCACGTGCGGATACTTATTGTTTTATCTTAAGAAAATAGAAATTGCCAAGAATATAATATGCGAACGACTCTAAAACGTGTGGACGTTGCTTAATAAGGACGTGAGGAAGGTGGAATTTCGGTCGGATGTTATGCAATGGTAAAACGTGCAGACGTTTATTTATTGCGTGTAGACGAATAACAAATCAGGCATACGTCCGAACTTTATTAATGCGTCCAGACTATTCTAAATTATAATACGAAATCTTCAAATTTAATTTATTTAATTATGTATTTAATATCAAGACAGTATATTAAATATACGATAAAATTAATAATGGTCTACAAATATCTAACCGACATAATAGTAAATAAAATACATAATCAAAATCAAGTACATAATATAAAATATCAAACATACAAAACACCAAATAAAAAACATAATTATAAATTCTAGTACAAGCTGGAGACTAACAAAGCATAAGTAAATAATAGTGAAGATACATAAACCGGATACTAGTTTAAATCATAAGCCGAAGACTAGCAATGCATAAGTTAGAGACTTGTCTAAATCACGACGACAAGCTGGCTTGTAGAGATTTTGTCCAATGGCGGCATGAACATGCTCCAACCGCTCCTCCATAATATCCACCCGTTTGATGAGGATCCGGAGCTATATCGGAACAGTACTGAGAGACTGGTACAACTGGGACACATGTTCTCTCATAGAAATCAGTTCCATCCATATCGCAATAATCTCTTCCCTCAGACCCTTCTCCGTCATAGAAAAATTATTCTGGAGATCCATGCATAACGTATGTGTCGACTCCACTATCGTCCGTATACTCTTTTTCAGCTCCATTGCCATAGCGTATGCCCAAGTTGGTCGCTCTATCTGTGCCCTTGCCCGGATGATACTTTTCTTGGAGCAAACCTTGGCCAACTTAACAAAAACCATTCGAACATCAACAAAAACTGATCAATGACCAGAACATTTACGTACATTATAGATAGTCTAATCCTAAACTGTCCACAACTTGAACAATTCAAGAATTACCTTGCGTTCGAAAACTAAAACGCACGATAATTCCCAAACGGGTCTAAGGTCTACTAAATGCAAAACAAAAAAAATATTAAATAAACTTTACGTGTAACTGTCCGGATAGATTAACAACTGTCCGCACTGCCAAAACCAAAAAGATTTCATTTCATGAAGCAATGTCTACACGCCCTGCAGGACGTTCGAACGGTTTGAATTGCCCAAAAAACCGTTCGGACGGCTACGATAAACATCCAGACTGAGATTGTTGAAGAACAAATCCTTCGAAAATTGCTCGCCCACAGATGCATTTCAATCCCAAAAACAGTTGTTTTACATCACCATTTTCGCACCCAATCAACACCAAACATGTTTCTAAGCTACCCAAAGCATTAAAAAATTAACAATTAAGTAAAACAATACATTTTTACTCAAAACCCACGAAAACTGTAAAACACTGTACCTCTCAAAGCTTCAGCCACCGCTAAGAGATTTCTTTAGGTTTGAACCTAAAAGATTTCTCAACCTCTTCTGTCAAAAAGAGTATTGGGGCTTCTTAATAATTTCAAAAGAAACAATTTTTAAATCACTACACGCTTGTGGAATATGCAAAAGAAAATAGAGCATTGAGCTGCTAATAAGAACTGAAACGCAAAAATCTATGCTGCCATGCGTGAGAGGAGAGAGAGATACAGGCACACCTCCAGCTCAACCATCCCAAAGAAGCAAGCAGCACAAAAGGCAAAGACAAAAACCGCTAGTGATTCAGCCATGGTGTTAGCCTGTAATCCTTCTCTGTGCAATTGAATTAGAAGAGGGATGAGTTGCAGAGCCAATTAAAGAGCGCAAGGAGGGACAATTTGGTGTTTTCTAACAAGGAGGGTCTCACTCGTTGCTCCCGTGGGACAGAAAACGCACATAACGAAGAAATCTGGGTGTGAGACTAAATCGTAACGGTAAACATAGATTGAGGGGGTAAGTTGTAACAAATTAAAGTTTATGGGGATTTTTGAGAATGTGGTGCTAGTTCAAGGGGGGAAATTGTAATTAACCGTAATCTTTTTGTTTTGAGCAGCTTATTTTTTATAGTCGATTTACATCCATAGTTTACCTTCCGTATAACTATTCTATTTATTTTCTAAATTATTGAGTGGTAGTGAGTAATCTTATACACATGAAGCATATTCTTTTGCAAAATATGTTGCAATTAACATTGATTTCTCATTTGGTATGTTTAGTAATATTCACTTTAATAGGATACTGGCATAGTAGAGGAAATCGCTAGTGTCACCAGTTTGTATATAATAAGCTTTAGTTGACGGACAATCTATTACACGACATTGAGACATTAAAGAGCAAGTACATAAACAAAGTATTTAGTACTCCCAAAAGTTATGGATGAGAAAAAAAAAACACCTAATAGTTGGGTTTCAAAATGGGTTTCTTACTCTCTAGTAGAAGGTTAAATCATGGCAACCCAATCACTAACGTCTGGTTGCAGAACTCCAGAACAATAACTGTGAGGAACTTTGAATTGGACATGGAGTCAAAACTTGCACTAATTTGGAGATAGGGGTTGAGATCAGGACATGTGAGCAACTTTCTTCTGTTTACTATACGAAAGTCTGATGTAGTGGTGTGATTTTAATGTTCAAGAAAAGTTTTGGCAGCAATAAGGTGTAACAATGAAGCAAAACAGGTTGAAGAATAATAAAGCAGGATACAAACGAGAAAAAAAAATAACTTGAGGACCCAAGATAAAGATGAGGGTCCCATTTCAGGAGAAGAGAAGTGGACAAAAAGGATTGCACAATAGAACTGAGAAACTCTAGTACGAAAGCAGAGAATGTTTTGATCTTTGGTTCCCCTTGCTCTCTTATCTATAAAGGAAGAGTAAGTTAATAGACACTTAGCCAATACTAGATAGCTATATAGGGAAGTTTTATTCCATGAGTGACATTGTTAGTGAGGTTCAAAACTAGGTACGAGGCAATTCTAGCTATGGGGCATTTTTTTTCCCGTTTAAATCTGTGAAAGGTCTTGATTATTTGGGCCTTAATCTTTGTTTATATGACTTAATTTTTATATCCCCTCAAATATGTATTTAATTCCCTTATAAAATAATATATATATATATATATATATAATTTATTCATATACTCTCACCCTTTCACCGCGCTCCTATATTTTTCACCATCCTGGGCAGTCACAATCTCGGGTATACCACATTTTGTTGGTATTGAAAGAACATTTTTTCGGGTACATGAAAATGAATGTAGCTCAAAAAAAGCATGTACACATGACTGTTTGGGCATGCATCACTCGTACTTACATTTACTATATTGTCTACGGCTTTTTTATAATTCTCTTTTTGGCATTTGGGGTTTTTAATTAACTGTGGAAGTACTATTAACCATCCAAATCCCCAAACCTTCATAAGAGGGTTCATTATCTCAAGACCTTCAAAATTGAAATGTCATGGTAAGTGGCAACTAATTGGTTTTGTTAGAATTTTATTGTTAGGGTGCTTGAGAACTAAAATTTAATGATAACGGCTCGGGTCTAGCCGAAGTTGAATTGAAGAATTGGGCTGGCTTGGACTTATTTTTTAAATAATTTAACCAAAGAATTTGTTTGATAAAAATCGTAAAAGTACCTTTTATGATCAATTTAAAAATCCAAGAATTATTTATTAACATGGGTCAAAATTCAAAGACCAAATAGTTCCATAACCCTATTTTTTAACCCAGCTTAGTGGTGTTAATTTCTCTAAGTAGAGGTCAAATTTTACTCGCTAGGCTGGTGACTCAATTCCAAGCAACATCGGCACGTTCCTAAGGATCCTGAACACAGCATGTGCCAGTTTTCGAGCCAATATAAATTGTCTTCTTTTTCTTTTCTTTTTCGAGCCAAAGAGGAGAAAGTCTTCTCCTAGAAGTAGATTAGAGCCATCATTTGAGCCCGAGGTTCTCTTCGATCATAGTACTGATAAAAGTGCTGCATGCCATGGAGTGGCGAGAGAACCAAATTAAGGAAGGTTTATAATTCGATTACCCCAATATCTATTTGGGTGTCCTATTTGGCCTTCTGGCATATAGAGGTTGAACATCCAAACCCAATTTTTATACGTATCTCTAGAGATGGACAGATTGAGTCTAATCTGTCTTTAAGGTAAAAAACTTTTTCCTATACGAGCCATTGGGATAAGAATTAATCAGTCCTTCCGTCGTACTCCTATTCACTTTTGGATGGAAAATACTAACGTGGCTAACTAATGCCACATCACATGCAATAGGATAACGCCATGTACTCCCCAATTGTTGACTCGATATGTTCATTAATTTTAGTTTTCAGTTTAAAAAATAAACAAATTTGAAAATTTGAATGAAATAACAAAATTATGAAGAAATGGAAAAAATTTCTAAAAAACAAGTATGACCATCCAATCCTTGAAAAAAAATACAACTCAAAAACACACAGAAATAAGTGACGAAAAATGAAATTTAAAATTTCAAAAAATTAGATAAATAACTAAAGATACAAAAGAAAGACAGAAATATGACCCTCCAAATGTCGTCAACTTTATACTATTTTCATATTGTTTTAAGTTTACTGTTTGGTATGTATGTATGTATGTCTGTTTCTGTTTTTGGTTATTTTCATTATTTCTGGATATGTTATTCCTGGTTATAAGGTTTGAAATTTGAGGTTTCCCTTATTTTTTAAGAAGTCGTAGTGTTATATATTTCCATTTGCTGTTTTTGTATTTAAATCTTGGATTTATTTTTCCATAATCAATTTTGCATTTTATTTGCTTGGTTATGTATTTTCTTTTGGAGTAACTCATTTTATTTACATGGTTGTCATTTCTTTCGGAGTGAAGTACTTATTTGTTCAGTAGGATGACTCATTTAAACAAATCGTTATTGAGTTTTCAAATTAATTATAAGACATTCTTAGATTTGCAATTTTTATCAAACAAGCTCTTCCGTTAAACTTTCATCCACAAAATCAAGGGTTCACACATCAGCTCCGATCAAAAGCATATCACCTAAAAAACAACCCCATTGCTCATTGTTAAAACTGCCCCAAGACATTGTCCACGAACTTTGGCACCTTCAGGCTCTCGTAGAGCTCGTCAACTATCTATTTGCCTTGATCTTCTTAGGTTGTCGCCCTGGTCGTCCATGGAAATTTTATGGCGGAAGGTTTGAAAAGCCTGCTGTGATGCAGATCTCACAAACTTCAGTTTCCCCAAAATATAAGAAAACATACCCAACAAAATGCCAAAAGTTTTATCACCAAAGTAAAAATAAGAAATACATACCAATAAGACCTCCAAAAATTCCCAAAATGTATCTCGTGTTTGATATCAACCAATTGATGCTTCATTTCCTTTTATAGACCAACTGATGAATACGTTGGTCCTTGGACCTACAAAAAAGTAAACCTCTGCGGTTCACTTATGATACTTACGGATACATCAGTCAAGGATCTGCCTATTTGGTACTAGGGCTGTTCAACCCCGGTGTAGGTGCCGGTTTTGGCAAAAACCGGCACCTACACCGGATAAACCGGTTTTTAAATAATTGACCTACCTAAAACCTACACCGTAATAAGGGCATCCAAAAAACTAGAGCTTATACACTGAAATATTCTTTTGTAATATGTTAAAACATTATTTCTCATTTGCACTTTAATAATTTCCTAGTGTCAAGTCCGGACAATCTATTAGACATTGGACATTAAAGAGCAAGTACATATGCAAAGTACAACTAAAACTTATGGATGAGGAAAAACCCTAATAGTTTTTTAGCATGCAACAATCATAACTCTGCAGACTTCAATGTGAAACCAGGAGTCAAAATGCACTAATTTTAAGATTTCCAACTTTCTTCTTGGTCCATTGAGCAATCACAAAACAGGTTAAGCATAAAATACTAACTTGAACAAATAAAGATGAGGGGGAAAAGAAGCCAAATAGAACTCAACAAAGCAGAGAATGAATCTAAAAGGAAAGAAGAATAGACACCCTAAGATAGATATAGGGAAGTTTTATTCCTGGTGTTGAGTTAAACTAGGTACAGGCATTCTATGGGCAATCGGGGGATTAAAGTAAGGGATAATTGAATAATTTTTGGAGTTTGGGAGATCCTTTCAACAACTTTCGTGGATATTCCACATCTGCTTTTCTTGACCAATTATTTTATATTAAATAATTGCCTTTACAATTTGGGCAGTCACAATCTCGGGTATACCACATTTTGTTGGTATTGAAAGAACATTTTTTCGGGTACATGAAAATGAATGTAGCTCAAAAAAAGCATGTACACATGACTGTTTGGGCATGCATCACTCGTACTTACATTTACTATATTGTCTACGGCATAATTCTCTTTTTGGCATTTGGGGTTTTTAAAACTGTGGAAGTACTAAACCATCCAAATCCCCAAAATTCATAAGTTCATTATCTCAAGTTCAATTTTCTGGTAACAATGCTTGAGAACTAGTATTCTGGAATTTTTTTTTTTACCCCAAATAGCATTTCTATGCATAGTGGATGCTAGGTGTATGGGTAATAAATCCTCCAACTTCAACCCAATTCGTGGATGCATTCCCCACCAATTCAGGAGGTTTAGTAAATAGAGTTCACTTTAGTATTTTTCTCTTTGCATTACAATAGAAAAAAAGAGAAAAAGGCACAGAAAGAAGAGAATCAAGCCAATTCCTCTGCAAGTTAGAAGTTTCGGAATTTGGGCTGAGCATGAGGGGATGCTAGGTGTGTGTGGTAATTTCTCCTCTAACCACAATGATGGATCCTTCTCCGACCCTCCAGGAGAGTTTATAAACAAATAAAGATCTTTCAATATTAAGAATCAATATTTCAAATCATCTTGGCTTGGTACCTTTCATATCAATATTTCAAATCAATAAGAACACGAAGGTGAGGCTTAGATGAAGAAAAAAGGAATTACTTGCTAATAGGCACATGTAGAGGAGCAGGGTATTGGTTTGACTCACCAACAATATATCGAACATGAATATTAGTTTTCAAGCACATCAACTTTATGACAATTGAAAGCAAGCAACCATGCCATTACGAATGCTACAAAGTTCTCACCTTTAGGATACCAGCGAATGCACAACGCTTTAAAGCTGCTGCTAACATCGACAATGTATGAGTGAAAAGAGCAGCCAAATCTGGCATGTATTTCTGCAAAGATAGAAAGTACACATCGCCTATTCAATATGGGTAAAACATGGGCAAATACCAAGCAGATAGTATAAAATAGTGTTTCTGCAATAAAGTTCTCAGCGCTCATGAGACATAGAAGACAAGCCAAGAGGACTGAGCTGATGTTAGACTCAAAAAGTAATTAACATTGCCCGTCTGCTTCACATTCATTATGCAGTAAATATAAATGATGCTAAACAGAAATACAGTGGACCGGGAAAAAAAAAAGAAGGCAAGGGACCGAAAGTGCACATAATTAAACAAGATACAATACTTTCCCCCAGGACCATTTCTTCTCCAGTTGAAAGTTTAAGCAAATAACACTAAAGGCTTTCTCAATTCCTTTATTTCAATTTAAGCTATAGTATGAGATTTAATGTTGAACAGTATTACCTTGGAAACAGACAAAGTTTCTCCTCAAATTTTTGCAATTCAATCTTGAGATAGCTTTTGCAACTGAAGATCAACACATGAAAAAGGGGTACTTTCCACCCTAACTATGGAGAAACTTGCAACAAATCTTTAAACGATACGCTTAGTCACAACTACTTCACTCTCATCGAATTATTCTCCTTTTGATCATCGATAATGTCAAGCTTAACATTAAGTTTAATGGAAACTAAAGAAACTTTATGGTAGAGGGATAGTGCAATGGACACAAAGCTTAGGTCTAGATTGCTCAAACCTGTAATTTAGTACCTCTAAAAGGACAATTTACCCTAAGAAAACATGTTTTGATCATCTGTAGGACAAGTAGAAAACAATTCAAGCCTCCATCATGTATAAAAAAAAAAAAAAGCAACAAAAATGCAGAAATTTGGCACAGTACTATCTAATCTAATTTCCCAACAGGCTTACTAGCAGAGACAAGTAGGGAGCCCTCGAATAGAGAAATTGTTTGAAAGTTATGCATTCATAGAAACGTTATGATCTCATTACACGGTGCGCCTGCCACCGGAAGAGGGAGGGAGGCTAAGAAACTAATGAAATCCGAAAAATCTGAAAAGGAGAACTCAACACAGCATTAGCCCATAAGAAAAGAGTATGCAACAACTTGGCTGGCAAAGAAGCTTTGGGAGGGGGGATCTGTCGTTTGGAGTCTGAAGAAACACGAAGAAATGGGGAACAGGGGAGGAGGGGAGAGGGGACAAAACGGTTAGTTTTGTTTAAAAAAAAAATCCGGTTTCCCGGTACCCGGGAACCCGGTGCCGGGAACCCGGGAACCGGGAATACCACCGGGTTTTTTGCAAAAGACTAAACCGGCACCGGCACCGGTGAAGCCGGGTACCGGCAACCGGTGCCGGTGCCGGTACCGGTGCCGATGCCACCGGATTTTTCCGGTGGCACTGAACAGCCCTATTTGGTACAAGCATGAAAGAGTACAATAAAGAACTTTGCCAACAAATAGGAATTGGAAACTTTGTGTTGTGTTACATCAAAGTACAGCCGAATGATCGTAGGCCGTATAAATATTACCATTGAACTTACCAATACACAAATCAGTCACGATTGTACAGGCAACCAACATCAGCAGAGAATATTTCACTAAACGTACATAAGTGATCTACAAGATTGTTGGAACCCTTCTTGGCAAAAGGGAGTAATGATGAGGGCACCTGAAATTGAAACCTCTCCACGAAAGATTCCCTCTGCAGCAATTCCTTGTTCGCATCACTTCTTAGATTTGGACGCTTTGAAAATATTCTCCTTGTAGTATTTATGTTCCATTATGCTTCCTCTGATATCATCCATAGCTCTATGTATATTCTCTTTTGAAGGGGCTTTCTTCTGATCTGTGTAAAATGTTGATAGTAATATGAGACAGCTGAAGAAGCCGAGTCTTTCATCAGACCGAGCGGACAACTAAAGGACAAATGCCCATTTGTGCACAAACACTACTTAAAACTTATGGAAAGTGAGGAGAAATGCCTTACTAGTAAAGTTGTTACCTCTTCAGGGAACAAGTCATCAACATTAAAACAAAAAAGCAATTGTCATTCATGAAACTGACGATTCCAACAGAGGAGATCAGAATGCAGACATTACAAAGAAAATATTACGAATTCTTGCTTTTGCTGCAGCACTTATTTGTCATTCTGATCCACGTTCTTTGATTCAAGGGAGAATAACAAAACCCCAGGGCCATGTAAAAAGGAATCATTTAATACCATATCACATATGTCAAGTTTATGTTGACACAGGTCAAAGATTTTCTCTCTCCCCCCTTTTGGTGGCTAAAGGCAAGGGTTTTGGATTCCAACAGCATAGAATGTGGCTTAAAATAGTCAAGTGACACCCAAAATTTTTTACGCCCTAAAGAAGGGCGATTAGGATTTACATTCCCAGTGTCTCATCCAGTTACCATTTAAGTCACTTGGGGTTTTTTTTTTTTTTTTTTTCTGGGGTGTTGCTAATCAAAACCCTTGTGAATCAACATTTCGAACTAGATCCTTAAGTCTCAGACCCATCAATTTCACTAGAAAGAAAACCGAGGCTATTGGATTCACAAGGATACTCAACGACACAACTTTAAGGGAAACAGCTATCCATGGGTAAGATTTGGTTGGGTGTGATCGGTTTGTAATATATGTGGCTGGAATTAGGGATAGTGGAAAGGGAGAGTATAATATGAGGGTTCGATTCCCTCTCTTTTCGTACTGTTCCCCCAATTAATCAACTGTATTGACAACAATGTATCACAGCAAATAACAATGTATAAACTTATTCCAACACTCAAATTTGACCTTTCTTTGATTTTGATGTAGATTCTTAATTCCTAATTTTTGCAGTTCAAATTAAAAATTGCTAAGAGTGGACCCGAAGGAATGAAAATCTCCTTACAGATCATATAAAAATAGCAAATTCCCTTTATCTCTCCACTGCACTTTCTATACACCGAAAAGAAAAAAAATTCTCATTTCAAGTTCAAAATTCCATGTTATTAGTACTTCATAGTCATTTTCCATATGGCAAAGGCTTTTGTTTTTTTCTTTTCTCTTTTTTTTTTTTTTTTTTTTTCCCCAATTACAAGACGCATTGGTGCTGAGCATGAGGGGATGCTAGGTGTGTGTGGTAATTTCTCCTCTAACCACAATGATGGATCCCATCGAAGCCCCAATACATATATTACCGACCCTCCAGGAGAGTTTATAAACAAATAAAGATCTTTGGTGTCATCCTGTATATTAATATATCAATATTTCAAATCATCTTGGCTTGGTACCTTTCATATCAATATTTCAAATCAAAAGAACACGAAGGTGAGGCTTAGATGAAGAACACAAAGGAATTACTTGCTAAATAGGCAATGTAGAGGAGCAGGGTGTTGGTTTGACTCACCAGCAATATATCGAACATGAATATTAGTTTTCAAGCACATCAACTTTATGACAATTGAAAGCAAAGCAAGCATGCCATTATAAATGCTACAAAGTTCTCACCTCTAGGATACCAGCGAATGCACAACGCCTTTAAAGCTGCTGCTAACATCGACAATGTATGAGTGAAAAGAGCAGCCAAATCTGGCATGTATTTCTGCAAAGATAGCAAGTACACATCGCCTATTCAATATGGGTAAAACATGGGCAAATACCAAGCAGATAGTATAAAATAGTGTTTCTGCAGTAAAGTTCTCAGCGCTCATGAGACATAGAAGACAAGCCAAGAGGACTGAGCTGATGTTAGACTCAAAAAGTAATTAACATTGCCCGTCTGCTTCACATTCATTATGCAGTAAATAAATGAAATGATGCTAAACAGAAATACAGTGGACCAGGGAAAAAAAAAAGGGGCAAGGGACCGAAAGTGCACATAATTAAACAAGATACAATACTTTCCCCAGGACCATTTCTTCTCCAGTTGAAAGTTTAAGCAAATAACACTAAAGGCTTTCTCAATTCCTTTATTTCAATTTAAGCTATAGTATGAGATTTAATGTTGAACAGTATTACCTTGGAAACAGACAAAGTTTCTCCTCAAATTTTTGCAATTCAATCTTGAGATAGCTTTTGCAACTGAAGATCAACAAATGAAAAAGGGGTACTTTCCACCCTAACTATGGAGAAACTTGCAACAAATCTTTAAACGATACGCTTAGTCACAACTACTTCACTCTCATCGAATTATTCTCCTTTTGATCATCGATAATGTCAAGCTTAACATTAAGTTTAATGGAAACTAAAGAAACTTTATGGTAGAGGGATAGTGCAATGGACACAAAGCTTAGGTCTAGATTGCTCAAACCTGTAATTTAGTACCTCTAAAAGGACAATTTACCCTAAGAAAACATGTTTTGATCATCTGTAGGACAAGTAGAAAACAATTCAAGCCTCCATCATGTATAAAAAAAAAAAACAAAAATGCAGAAATTTGGCACAGTACTATCTAAATCTAATTTCCCAACAGGCTTACTAGCAGAGACAAGTAGGGAGCCCTCGAATAGAGAAATTGTTTGAAAGTTATGCATTCATAGAAACGTTATGATCTCATTACACGGCCACCAAAAGTTCACGAAATCAAGTATATAGAGAACATGTGTTGCAGTTTGATGAGACTTTTTTTTTTCCCTTAGGTTTACTTGTACTTCCGCCCCAAAGAGTAGGATCTGACCCAGAACATTAAATTATTGTATAACAAGAAATTATACGATGCAGAATCTAGCCTATAGATGCAACGTTTGTTGAGACAATAAATAACCATTTATTTTTACACAATTTCGAAATAATTTACTAATAACACTGAACCATTTCTTCCTATGCAATAGAGATATCATTCACTAAGGTGATGTTTGGTTAGGAAAAGTTTTCAACTTTTTAGAAATTTTTTCAGAAAGTAAAAATTTTTACACTCAAACATCAAAATCTAAAAAATTGCACACAAATTCCAATACCTTTTCACACCAACTTCAATACTTTTTTATAAAAAAAAAAATACATGAAATCTCCTCTCTTGTTACTTTTTAACAAACTTTATTACTTTTTCATTAAAAATTTCATCAAATTTTCTCTCTTTACTTTTTAACAAACTCCAATAAAGATCATTTTCCAATCAAATATTCTTGAACTTTTTCATTGTTTACAAACCTCCATAAAAATTCAAACTCTCAAAATTTTCTCCTAAAAACTCAAAATTCTTAAAATTTTTGCTTCCCAAACATCACCTAAGAATATAGATGCAGCCTAGTGGCGTAGGATGCAGCCTAGTCGCTTAGGCTTCCAAGATGAACAAGTCCAAGATATCAATAATAGAAGGGCATTCACGTTATTTTGTGTGTGCTGGAATTCTTCAATAGAACTGGTATTTTGACGTTTCTAGTTGGCTTTTAGTGTTGCTACCATGTTTATTTACAGTTTCTTTACAATCGTACTTTTGGAACTTGCTTTGTTTATTATGGATAATAAGACCTAAGTCTTCATTTGCTCTTCTACAACATCATCTAGGTGTTGCAGCATTATTCTGGTTGCTGCTACTTGAGTTACCCTTGGAAAGGAAAAAAGCCCTCTTCTGAGTTATCAGCGGGATTTTTTGATAAGTAAGATAAACTTAATTTAAAAAAAAAAAAAAAATATATATATATATAAAACAAAACAAAGGACCATACTGATACACCTAAACCATACAAGCTAAGAAAACTAATGAAATCCGAAAAATCTGAAAAGGAGAACTCAACACAGCATTAGCCCATAAGAAAAGAGTATGCAACAACTTGCCCCTCAAACACCCCAAAGACAATACCAAATCTTTAAAACATTTACTATTTCTTTCCCTCCATAAATGCCACTGAATGCAAAAAGGGATCATCTTCTACATTCCCAAAGAAAGAGGGTTATCAAACTTCCTCTTCCAACATTTCAGAACGTCCATCACCCTCAGGCATAACCCAATAATAATTCAAAATACAAAACACATGACCACAGATCTCTAACAACCTCGCAATGAAGAAGAATGTGATCCACAGATTCCCCATTGCACCTACAAAGGTAGCACCAATCTATTAAACATAATCCCCTCCTTAGATTACCGATAGTCAAAACTCTCCCATGAGCGGCCTCACACACGAAGAATGAAACTCTCAAGGGAATAGAGGTCCTCCAAATCTGACGCCAAGGGAAATATAAACAACAAAACTATAAGAAATGAGCTCATACATAACCTTCACTGAGAACATGCCACTCTTGGAACCCAACCAACACATCCTATCATTAACCCCTCTCTTTTTTTTTTTAATAAGGCAATTTATTGAAAGAAAAAGGAATAGAAGTAACATTACAAAGGACTATACTGAGAACAAAGACTGCAAAAAATTGCCCCTCAAACTCTCCACGGACAAAGCCACACCCTCAAAACATCTCCCATTTCTCTCTCACCATAAATTCCACCAAATACAAGTAGGGATCATTCTCCAAATAGCTAAGGCCTGAGGGTCTTTAAAATCCCTTTTTCAGCACAACAAAATATCAGCTACCCTCCTAGGCATCACCCAATCATAGTCCATAATAGAGAGCACTAAGGACCACAATTCCCTAGCAACCAAACAGTGCAGCAAAATGTGCTCAACGGACTCCCTATCACATTTGCAAAGATAGCACCAATCAAGCATGTACACTCCCCTCCTCCTGAAGTTGTCAGTGGTAAGGATTCTTCTATGGGTGGCTTCCCAAACAAAGAAGGATGCCCTAGGCAGGGCTAAAGACCTCCAAATCTGTCTCCAAGGGAAGCTCTCATCGAAATCCCCAACAAGAATCGAATACCAAGAATTCACCGAAAAAACACCATTCTTAGATCTCACCCATCTCATCTTGTCTTCAGCATGAGTCCTCAAAACTTTAGAGTAAAGTAAAGATAAGAGCGCAAAAAACTCCTCTAACTCCCAATCATTTGCCCTCCTAACAAACTGAATATTCCACGAAGCACTCCTGGAAACCCTCTCCAAGCAGTCCATAACCATAGCATTCTTATTGCATGCTAGACAAAACAAAAAAGGAAACATATCCTTTAAGGATCTCTCACCGCACCAACGATCCATCCAGAAACAGACTCTTATGCCATTTCCCACCTCAAAATGGATGTTCTCAGCAAAGGAATCTCATCCTTTGCTAATGTTCTTCCAGAGACCAACACCATAAGAGCCATTGCATACAAGAGTGTTCCACCTACCCAAAGCACAACCACATTTTTCCATGATAACAATTCTCCACAAACTATCTCGCTCAACCCCAAACCGCCAAAGCCATTTCCAAGAAGGGCCCTATTAAACAAAGCAAGCCTTCTCAAGCCCAACCCAACACACTTTCTCCCACTTCACAAGATGAAATTTCTGCACGCTATCATCACTTCCTCATAAAAAAATCCCTCTGAATCTTCTCCAACCTATTAGCCACCGCAACAGGAATAGGAAAGAGCAACAAAAAATAAGTGGGGAGACAAGACAGAGTGGACTTGATCAACGTGATTCTACCACCCTTGGAGAGATAGCACCGTTTCCACCTCTCCAATCTTCCCTCCGTCCTTTCGATAATATCAGTCCAAATGCGAGAACATTTGAAAGGTGCCCCTAAGGGAAGGCCCAGTAAGTGATAGGCAAAGAAGCAACCCGGCAGCCCAAAATAGAAGCCAAAGCATGCACATTGACTACAGTACCTATAGGGATGGCTTCGAACTTGGAGAGATTAATCTTCAAACCCGATACTGCCTCAAAACAAAGGAGAAGGCATCGAAGATTTCGAAATTGGCCCTCATCAGCCCCACAAAGAATGAGAGTATCATCCGCTTCCTCCCCATAAATAGAATCAAACATCAAATCATCCAACAAGGGTCTCCAAGAAAAAAACTCCTTATACAAAGAGCGATAGAAACTAATAATCTCTTCAGAAATACACTCAGGATCCTCAACAATATCCCCACCACCTCCAGCCTAGAGATAGAATTCACCCTTCTATTAAAGTTGGCCAGTCGATGGAAAAACTTGGTACATCTATCTCCCTTTTTAAGCAAAAGAGCTCTAGACTTCTACCTCCAATTAATCTCTTCCATCTTGATCAAAAGATCCAACTCCCTAGACAACTCCAATTTTTGAACTTTCTCCTCCTTATATCCCTCCCTCGTCCAACCCATCCAAAGAGGATAATTCATGCAACAGGGACTTTTTAAAGTTTATATTCCCGAAGACCTCATGATTCCATATTTACTATCCTTCTTTAAAGAGGAAAAGATCAATCCTGGATCAAGATTGGGCAAGTCTACCATTAGACCAAGTCAAAAGTCTTCCCGACAACGGAATATCAAGCAACCAATTATCATCAATAAACTCAGAGAACTCCCACTACTAATCCCTTCCAAACCAGAGCGTTCACTTGGGAACCGAAAAAACATTGAAATCACCCCTATACACCAAGGTAGGTTCCACCAAGCGAAAACTCATGCCAGCTCCTCCCATAAAAATCTCCTAATGCTATCATCATTAGGGCCATAAACTCCTAAGAAAGCCAATTGAACCCCATCCTCAGTATTCCTAAAGACCGCTGAGACAAAATAACAACCTATACACAATTCCACCAACTCCAAAACTCTCGTGTCCCAAAGGATTAAAATGCCTCCCAAAGCACCGTCCACCTCTTAACTACACCAACCTACATGATTCCCCCCCCCCCCCCCCCCCCACCCCCTCCCCTCCCCCCTCCCCTAAAATAAACCTAATCATGCGCCTTAGTATTCTTTGCCACCTCCCTGACACTGGCTTCCACCTCGTCAAAAGATTACCTACTCTATAATGCTTCGCTTTGTCGTTGAGCCCTCTAACGTTCCAACTCAAGATTTTGGGCTTCATTTATTCTTCAACCATTCCCTCCCATCCTTGAAACATAAGTTTTCCCCTCATACATAATAGAGGATTTCAAGCCCTTTAACTCCCTCAGGAACTTACCTCTAGATCTACTAGGTGTCTTGAAACTTTTTTTTTTTGATAAATAGGTGTCTTGAAACAATTATGTCCTCTTTCCTTTTCCAAGCTTGCAAAAAGAGCCATCAACTCCTCTTCATGACCCTCACATTCTTAGATGAACTATCCACCAGTCGAAATTCTCATTCTTAGATGCACTATCCACCCTTCCTCCATCTAGAGCACAAATTGATAGGTTCCAGCACCAACTCTGAATCAACCATCTCAAAACACGCCAAATCCCCTCATTCAACACCAATTTGTTCTATTCTCGTATTAGAGCCCACTGCCTGAGTTATCACTTCAGAACTCTCAACTAAAGCCCTTGAAACCTCGAAAGAGTGAACAGGTGAAGAAAGAATACGTTCTCCCTTGGAGGAACAAGGATTCCCTCCTAAGAGGAATTACCTAATGGGTCATAACAGGCCATTGAATGAATGACAACACATTAATGAATCCATCCAATGGTCTATATTAAAATGCTAAAAAAAATACAAAATAAAACTGTTGCCGAAAGAAGACCTGAAGACGAGACATTTTAATATAGACCATTAGATGGATTCATTAATGTGCTGTCATCCATCTAATGGCTTGTTAGGACCCATTAGGTAATTCCCTCTTAGGTGGGAATCCGAGTCCCCCTTGGAGACCCCCTTCTCTTGGCCACAAAGACTCTTCAAAGCCTTACTTCCCTCAGCAAACACCACGGAACAACAAGACAGAGCCTTCATCTCCGACGACAACACAGCCCAAGGTATACAACACACCTCTGGTAGCCTCCTGGACTCCATCGCCAATGCCAACATCACAGAGGACTGCGGAGCTACCACGACCCAATCCGAAGTAGTCGGGTGCCATTCCAGCACTGAAAAGGGGAGTCTGTGTGACCCCGGAATAGAGCCAACCAAAATAGGGACCTCCGACTCTGGCGAAACACCGGCAAAGCCAACCTCCACCTCAAATGGTGCCGATGTGGATCCAACCTCCAGAAACTAAAACTTATAAGGGCAAATCGATGCGCAAATCGTGGAACCTTCAACATCAACTCCGACAAAATCGTCTCTTCCAGTTAACCCAATTCGCAAATAATCGGGTCGGGTGACCCACACTTATCCGATCCACCCACATCACAAACCGGCGCAACCTAATCCTCCAAATATTACCCATCCTTCAATCCAAGCTCCGGACTAAGGATAAAAGAATCAGGCCCGCAGAGTCCATTCATGACTTGCGGCCTAGCAGAAAACTGGGCCCCAACTCCACAGTCACTACAATTAAAGCCCATATCCTTCAGGCCCACCTCTCCCAACTTGCCCAAAGACCTAAAGAGGCAGTCCATCCTCTTTCAAACCCATTAGCCTTTCACGGAAATGATTCGTACAAAGACAATCACCCAATAAAACATTAGCTGCATTCTCATTAAATGAGGCTCCCTTGGAAACCGAAAAGTCAGCATCTGTTATGCATGCTTCTCCTTCTTCTTCGCATGCAGAATCAAATCGCCGCTC
>CM025849.1:20827126-20892079 GCA_003952965.2 Morella rubra | reverse complement strand
ATTCGGGAGATTTTGTGGAGAGATAACTGGTAAAAATGACTTCGATGGTTTCATATAATCCCTCACGCCAATTGATCGATCGCTTGTTTTTTCAACACGTGGCACTCTATCATTCGTTAGAACAACGATTGATCGCTACCTCAACAATCGAACGATGATTAGAAAAGTGACGGTTACGCAAACGATCGATCGACACAGTTTAGTGATCGATTGGTCGTACGTAACATGTGAGATACAGTCATTCGTTGCAACAATGATCGATCGGTCATTGATAATGATTGATTGGTGCTTCATTAAATTGATGGTTACGCTTACCGATCGATCAATGCTTCGCATTTTCGGACGTTTACACTAGCTGATCAATCGGTGTTGTGAAACGGTTGATTGCTTATTAAAGCCACATATTGATTAGTAACCAATCGATGAGTTTGTAACTACTGATCGATCAATTGTGGTGACGACGTAATGTCGTCACCAAAACGCTTTGCATTTAGTGATGGAGCGTTTTGTCAAAAAAGGTGCAATCGACCGTCAAGTAACCGATCAATCATCTTGTGACGAAAATTTTCGTCACTAAAAATTTTTTTAGTGACGAAATTTGTGACGAAAAATATTTTCGTCACGAAAAGTCCATTTTTAGTAATGAAAATAGCATTTTGTCACTAAAAATAGACTTTTAGCGATGAAATTCATTTCCTCACCGATAATTTCGTCACTAAATGTCAAATTTCTAGTAGTGTGTACAATTGACCTTATGATCACAATAAATCACAGAAAGAAAAAAAAACACATAAAGACACCAAAATTTAAAGTGGTTCCGTTTGGGTGAGGTACATCTACGAGCAAAGATGACTGGAAAAATCTTCTAATTCCAAAATTAAGAGTACAAGCAAAGAGCGAAGAAAACCACTCCAAATAACTAAAGTACAAATTCACCAAAATTTCACTCTCACACACGAGAATTTATCCATGTCATTAATTTTCTCATTGAGTGACAAATAGAGGCTTATTACTAGATATTCATGCAAAGATAGCGCTCTTCAATATCTGTAAGACATACCAACCTACCATCCTCAATTCTCTTTGATATATAGCAGCATGCAAAAGCACTCAAGTCTTTTCTTTTGTTTTCGGCTGTCCTTCTTGAGTAAAGAATTCAGTAGTCAAGCTCATAAAAGTTGCTTTTATACATCTGAAAAATCGGCCGGGTATTTTGGCAAACCAAGATCTCTTCGGCTTTGTTACTCCACGCGATGATAAAAATGAAACAACTATCATATGTATCGTCCAAGAAGGGGAATTAATTGCTGCAGGTCGTTGACGTATTTGATGTGTTGTTGCATTCGCTTTGCCATCAAGGCAAACTTCGGAGGGTCTTTGGCATTTTTCATATGCCATTTTAATTTTCCATTTTGTTTACGGGGTGCTGTTTTCCGGACATTCTGAACCGAACTGTGTGGATTTTCATCACTGTTCTTCCTCCGTCCATCCTCAGTCAATTTTCGGAGTCAAGTGATGGCAAAACTCTCTTCGTATATTCGTCTCTAAAAGTTTTACCGTCGTTCCATTGGGACATAAACCTGTCAACCTAGTTGTAGAAGGAAAAATAAGAAACAAAGCAAAAAACAGTACCTATTAAAAGGTATGGAGACAAAGCTAGCTGTTCGATAATAGAAATATTTAGAAAGGAAGAAGTTTGATTCGACAAACCTGTTCTTGAGACAACTCCTCAAGGGCTGCTACATTTTTGCTTTTGGCGAGTTTTCTGGCATTCTTTTGGAGCGGCAGATTTTGATAATAACAGGAACTCTGGAATCATGATGATGCCATAAGGAATATAGCAAGGAGCAGATTTCTCGCCAAGCACCTAAAAGGCCCAATTGCAGGCAAACTGATTTGTCTGGGTGCTACGTACCCAGTTTCGTATTGTTTGTTGCCCAGCCAGGCATATCCCTAAGGCATCTCTTGACCACTGCTGGCCACTGAGGGTTGTGACGGGACTATGACCCCGAAGCCGCTAAGAGTTCTTGAAAAACAGCATATATATTTTTTACCTTCTTTTAATGGTTTTTTTAATTTTTTTATATTTTATTAAGTTTGACCCCCCAAAAATATTTTTTGTATAATTGACAGTTGTATACATGTCTGTATATTCAAGAAGAATAACAATAACTAGCGAGATAACATATCTGGAAACCAGTTGAAACACACATTAATTATTAGTACGAACCTCCTCACTGTGCAGTTCTCTAAGTTGAAGAATACGTTCGTAGGCTTCAGCTTTTCTACGTCGTATAACTCGTAGTTGCTCATCCAAAAATTTCATATCTTCTTCTATTCTCTGCAACTCTTTCTCAATTTTCTTGACAGCAGCCCTAAATGGCAATATTACCTCTTTCCTTATTTCATCCAATTTTTTACCCACAAGATGCAATAACTGAAAAGCATAGAGAGATCACAGAAACATCAGGCATGCACATACTTAGAATACCGTCTGTAATATTCGGGATGAGTTTTAAAGGAAGACTATTTACTTTAACATCGTCATGTGTAGCTTGTTTCGAACGTAAAGAGTTCGAATACTCATAGCACCCCCAGTACTGGTTTTCGGTGGGTTTGCATTAATGGTTTCTTTTAGGAGACGCTTTTCCTCGGCCAAACTGTTGGTTCCATGTAGCATCCGGAAATGCAACTTCTGCACGTATTTCATCAATGGGAGGAAGCCCAAGGGAAGAAGGAAATCACAAACTAAATAAATATACATATATCAAAGCAGATAATTCCTTGGAAAAAATTAGTAGTCATTCTTACATGCTTATCAAGCTCTTGCGATGATGAGCAAAACTTTTGAGGTCTTCCTGATCGGTGGACAGTGTGCTCAGAATACAGCAGAAGATCCAACTCCTTCCTCCTGGAGTCGACAACGTTTCCGAGATATCCACAGTACTGCAGCCTTGTTTGACTAGAAAGGAGACGCCCTCGTTCAAGCTGTGAAAGAGAGGGCAAAGTTAGCACTCCCTTAAATGACTCTTTTTTGTTTGATTCCGGCAACTGTTTAGTCATTATATATATACAAAGCCATTATTAGAATATACCATCCTTTCTTCTACTTTTTCGGAGATCTCAACAGCTTCCTGGTTAACTTCTTCGACGAGTTTTTCAGCCTCTTCAATTCTGGCTTCGACGTCTGAGGGCCAAAATTTAACAAAATAGAATCGATGGACTCGCTTGGTGAGATCCCCTTCTTCAGGAAGATTCATAATTTGTTCATCAGGTTCTGCTCCCTGATTGTCCTTTTCTATTCCGTTTTTCTGAAACTGAATCTTTCCTTCACTCTTGGTGGCCAGAGATATTTGTGTGACGTTTGTTTTCAATTCCTCCATAGTGCCGGCTTCGCCTAACAGACCATGAAAAATACCCAAAATTTTGTTGTGAAATAAAATTCAATATATGATCATATCTAATCTTCAACCTAACTCTGCAAAATTACAGTTCCCATTTCCATTAATTAATAATATTATATTATATGCTCATATTTCCATAAAACATGACAAAACCTATATCTTTTTCATCAACTTAAAAGTAATGACAATTGATGATTTTAACAGTCCACGAAACATTTCATTGCACTCACCTAGTTGATTTTTACAGCTTCCTAAGAAAAAAAAAATTAAAAAAGATACATAAGGAAAATGTTTATCTTTTTATTTGAATTACATTCTTTAACATTTCATGGGCATCTTAATAAATCCATTCCCAGATAAAATCGAACTGAAAAATAAATAAACAAGAAAATTATATAAGCTACGAAGCAGAAAGGAAATCTTACCTTAACTTAGAGGGTAAGGAACTTGGAGTGAATGAGAGCGATGTCAGAACTTAGAACCAATTTTTGGATCGTCTAATTTATACAGTTTATAGCTGAAGCGCGATGGTGTTCTTACGAATTAAATAAGCCGGCAATTTTCTTTCTCCTTAATTAATTTCCCTGAGCTTTCCCGGCAAGGAACTTGGACACCACGCCAAGTAGTCGAAACTTTTTGTCGAAGTAAAAAAAAAAAAATTGGAAGTCAACTCATCCCAAAACCTTACCAAAGATTTCATGCCATTTTCATATTCCTCGCGGGGGCCTGCCAAGCATTTTCAAAGATGATCAAGGGGCCCATGCAATCATTAATTACAACATGTCCCAGAAGAGTACTAGAGACGAAGTATATAATATATATATATATATATACCATCAGTTGTTAACTGTTATCAATATTATTATTATGGGTTATTATGGATGATCGTTACATCTTTTTATTATCCTCAACCATTAGTTTTCTCACCATTATGTACCCTTTTAATTTTGTTTAAATTCCTTTTAATTCTATATATCTCCCCTATGCCTATATAAATGGGTATTGAGATGAGTTGTAGACACAACAAGATTTAGAATACATCATAATTCCTAAAAAACTATTTCTCTCTTTCTCTCTTTGTTACGCTTTCTAGATTATATTATTCTTTAGTTTTACAATACGTTATCAGTACGAAACGCTACTAATCGTGAAGGAATTAAGTACTTAAAATTGCAAGAGAAGGACGTGTATTTTCTTATTGCAAAAGTTCATTCCTAAAGTCAAAGGAAGTTGCATATTTTTATATCCTTTTACAAGCTTGTAGTAAGTTTGTTCGATTTGACATTTTCTTTTTTGTTGATTTGTGTAATTGGATTAGAAACTTATTCATCCGTTGCTTGTTATAGATCATGTTGAATCTTGCAAAACTTGAATTCATAGCTCTTGATATTTCAGGCAACAATTATCTCTCATGGGGTCCTTGATGCTGAAATTCATCTTGATGCTAAGAATCTTGAAAATACTATTCAAGAGGAAAATGATGCATCCCTGCAGGATCGCGCCAAAGCAATGATTTTCTTACGCCATCATCTCCATGAAGAATTGAAATCTGAATATCTTACAGTAAAAGATCCCCTTATTTTATGAAATAATTTCAAGGAGAGATATGAGCACCAGAAGTCTGTAATCCTCCTAAAAGCTCGATATAATTGGATGCAACATTAACTTTGTTCTTTTCTTTTTTAAATAAAACATGAGAAAAGTGGATTATTAAAAATAAAAATAAAACCCTATTTGTCACAGCGACTTTTTCGTGGCCGTCCCCATTGATGTAATAAAAAATCTTTTTAATGCCATTCCAAGTCTTTCGTTGTGATCGACTCTATTGAATCATTGATACGGAATTTGGCTGGTTCTTTTTTTTTTTTTTTTTTTTGCTAGCCGACATTTGGATAACCCTGGTTTACTGACCAAAAAACATATTTTTTCTTTCTTTATTCCCGCACTCCGCTTGCACCGGAATTGAAAAGTATGGGGTCCACAGAATTTTACATAATAGGATATACATTTCAGCAGTATGCAATACGGTATCAGTTGATGTTTAATTGAATTGACGAAAGGAATTAGCTTTTCCACTTAATTGAGCACTTCATTGCTATTTATTGAGATTTAAGTATCAAAATAACAATCCAAGTTTCAAGTATGCCCAATTCAATGTCCAAAGGGTGTCAGCTTTCTGGCCCTGCTGTTCTCTGTGTTTTTGTCAGCTCACTATATGGCTTCAATGGCTTTTGTATATTTTGACTAGAGGCCGCTTCGACTGCCAGGAGAGCGGTTTCAGGCGGCTGCTTTTTCTTTCTTAGAGGTTCAGGCTTCACTAACGGCTGTGTTTCGGGTGTTTGAGTCTTTTTTGCAGAAGGCCGGAAAACCTCTCCCTTTGCGTTCACTGTTTGGACAGATGGCCGTAGCAATGGAAAAGGTATCTCTGACTGCAATATCAAAATCTACTCTTTCTTTTTTCCTTATCAAAACACCTAATTTACCTGATATGAAGTCACCCAAATCAAATTTTCCACCTGGGAAGATGAATGTCTTGATCCCAGGAAGAGACAGAAAAATGTTCTAAATTAGAACAAAGATCAAAGCCTTAAACAACCCTATAAGAAAAGTCAACTTCCTTTCGGTAGGATAGAAGCTATAATGTTCCAAAAATTGATCACCTAAAGTCAATTTAGGTATAAAGGATTAAAACATCGTTACCACTTTTTTCTAGAAAAAACAAAAACTCCGTTCACTTCGTAACTTCAAAGATGACTAAATTCAGTCTACTTCCAGTTTTAAATAAAGAAAAGCTACATGAACTCAGAATCCCTGATACTGGTCTATGCATTGTAACAAATAAATGCGGTTTATTGAAAATACCGAAATCATTGTCTGGGAGTGTAAAATTTGAATCAAATTGCGGACAGCTGCCATTCAAGCGTTTCGCCTGCAAACATTGGAATGATATCTCCAAATGCAAAGGAGAAATGCTCGGGAACCTTCCACATGCGCCTGATCATTTTAATTTTTGATGTGTTTCTTGGAAGCCCATAGAAATCTGGTCCATTAAAGCTTGTGAATGCCTCTAGCTTCTCAAGTGCACCTGCCTGTAATATGCAACGCACAAGTAAATGAGCTAGTACAACATTAATAACCATGGTTTTCAAAGTTTTCACGAGTCCTGCGAACTATGTATATTGCATAGTGTGTAGATTAGAAAACAGTATCCCAAGTGTTTGTCAATCGCATACAAAGATCACATATCATCTAACAATTCACAGATACTAATCTCCCAAAAAATTCTTTACATATTGCCAATGTCAGACCCATCAAAGTTTGGAAAGAAAGAACATAAGGAAGAAGTATGCACAGATTGAAGGTGAGGAGGGTAAATCAATTTCACCAGCAAAACCTACTTCCTTCACTTCTCAGAGATTAAAAATCGAAGCTCTGGAAGAAAACAATTAAGTAAAATTATTTTCCTTCTAAAAGATGTGTATCTTTCCTTCACCCAGATGCGTAAGCTCCTTAACCCCAATTGGTAAGTTACAGTTACAGCAACCACACTCATACACTCCAGATATTTATAAATAATATTTTCTGATCCGAATGATGTCCTCGTAGATTTGTACTGTCTCAACTTTGTACTTAATGTTTCTTGTATACATAGAAGCCATATCACACTCCCTATCATGACTTTTAACACAACATTTGACAAGTTACTTTAGAATGTGACGGTATATCTCTTTTCCTGTTAAACATTGGACCTTAAGCCCAAAGATTTTAAACCGACCCATCCTCCTCTCCAAAGACAGCCACAACCAGTCAATCAGGTCATATTGTGGGTATTAAACTACCTTCAGAGAGCTGGAGGTTCAAGCTTCCTTAGAGCGTCAATGAAAATGGTTAAGGTGATGAGTATCAAGGATAAGGAAAAATACAATGAGGTTTTGATGAAGTACAGATCCTTCAAACAGGATTGGACTGAAAAGGGTGAAGAAAAGACAAACACAAACAAAAGTAGGTAATATTTGATAGTTGTTTATAATACATCCATTACTTACCAAAATGAACAAATAAAATGAAAAGTAGGAAGAATTACCACCAGCAAGAAACTTATCATAGATATACCAAATAATTGAAAAGATTTACCTCTTCAAAGACCTTCGCGTATAGTGATAGGGCAACTGGGGCATTGAATATACCAGCACAGCCACAAGGACACTCTTTTCTTCGTCTCTCATGAGGTGCGCTATCAGTTCCAAGGAAGAATCTTTTACTTCCACTAGTCACAGCGGTCACAATAGCCTGTCCTAGATGAAAAACAAACGAAGGAGGTCATATTCACAAGGAGAATCACATTTTGCAAACTATCATTACAAAATAAGTTCCTAATGTGAGACTTGTTCTAGTGCATTAAGTATACACTACTGTAATCAATAACTCAAAAATCAATTAATATGGAAATCCAATCTTAGCTCTAAAGCAAAGATGACCAATCACGATTTGACAGAGACTATTGCACATCTCAGAAGCTGTTTTGGGAATCAGAATGCAATTCATGTAATCTTGTGTCTACCAAAACCAGGTCTGCACCAGCACCATTAGGCATCTCAGATGGGGGGGGGAAATACAACTGCCATTTACATACTTTATGAGGCCATAAATAGTTCATCATTTTGAAAGGCCACATCAAAATTAAAGTCAAGGAGTTGGATAACATATATGGAGAGAGAGATATCAAATTGCTTCTTTGTGGCAAAAGAAAAATGTTGAAAGCAACGCACTGTGTTTCTCTCTTTTGAGCACTGGAAGGCAGTAATTGTGTGGCTGCAATCCTCCTTGAAAGAGTGCATTTCTATTGAGAAGAAGATGCTGTGGAGTAACAGTTGCGGCTACAGATCCTGAAAGATAAATCAAGATAGAATGCATACATCTGGCAATGTGAATTTGACTAAAATAAAACTAAATAGAGATAAAATAAAGTTGAATGGCGAAAACACTATCATGATGGTGAACGGGGGTACCTTCTTTGCAGGACTCAACAAACTTAACAGCATCCATGGTTGTGATATGTTCCATCACTACTCTCAGCTGTGGAAGCCTCTGTACTAAAGGTTGTAAAACAGTTTCAATGAAGACCTTCTCACGATCAAATACATCAACCTCAGGATTGGTAACTTCCCCATGAACCTGTGAGTAAACAAGCACTAAGCATTTCAAGGAAATCATGCTGCTCTCTTCTACTTAAAAGCCATTTGGACTTCACCTGGCATGTTCATTTGCAAAATATTCTAGAATATAATGTATTCAACAAAATTTACAAAACAAATATCCAAAATCTCAAAAAATCCTACACAAACACCAATAACTTTTACACAAACTTCAACAACTTTTCACACAAATTTCAGTATTTTTTCAAAAAAAATTTCCAAAAAATATCCTTCTCCACACTTTTCCACCTAACTCCAATACTTTTTTATTAAACAATTACATCAAATCATCTCTCTCTACACCTTTTTACAAACTTCAATAAAAATTAAATATCTTTAAAACTTTTCAACAACCTTTACACAAAAACCTATAAAACTTCAATCTACATAAATATTCACAATTATATCAAAAATCCTAAAAATCTTACAATTTTTTATAAAACAACATCCCCCTATGTAATGCTCTACGCAACTAACACACTCGTTAATGAAAGAAGCTCAAACTCATACAAAATGTAATTTTAGGCAAGTGAAGTTTCATGATGCCTTTGTTATCATGGACACCATATGAGTAATTTTTCCCAATGTATTAGGGCATTGTCAGCCTCCCACAGACTCCAATAAACCGCAAGATTCATTTGACTTTAGACTACTGCTGAATAAAGCTTTTTCCTTGTCTGTTAAAGACGTGCATGATAATAAGACACCCATCGAAAGGAACTAATTAGCTTGTAAACAAACCATGAGCTACACAAGAAAAGCTAACACTGAATGCAGCCTAGCACAACATACAGAAACAAACAGTTGCTCTGAATGTGAGTTGCTCCAAAATGATGTACAAAAGTGAGAAAATGGCCACACTTAACCAAGATTAGACGAGAAACAAGTTAATGTGGTGAAATTACCAACAAAGGCATATTTTGTTCAGCCATCTCCTGGAGGACAGGTAGACATTTCCCAAAAAGATCAGTAACTCCATCTTGAGAATTTGTTGTTGCACCAGCAGGGTACAACTTCACAGCATAAACAACCCCACTTCTTTCTGGCAAGGCAAGGCAGCATAGTCATGAACTCAGTATTTGAAAAAGAGATGGTGGAAGGGTGAATTTACTTCAGATTTAAAAAAAAAAACACAAAACAAAAAATTTATGAAGAGCCAAGAGGAAGCAGCCTGCAAACATCTCACTAAATAAACAAGTTGAATTCGATTTTCATATAGTGATAAGATAATATTAAAATCTGCTCCTAACTAAGATAAATTGTTAACAAGGCGCAAGTGTACTCTCAATCTTTTTCCCAACAGAAAAAAAGTTCCAGCCTTCAGTCCAAACAAATAAAGATCAACCATAACAGCAATTGTAATTGACAATTCTTAAATTCTTCACACCACTTTCAAAGGAAGTCCTCTTCTTGAAGCAAGACAAGTTGTTAACAAATTTATACAAAATTATAACTGAGAAAAAAAAATGTTTGACACGGAATATATTTGCCAACACACTATTACATTTACAGTAAGGCCGCAAACAATCATCCAAGTGTCATTTGATTAACAGGTCTTAGTTGCATATTTCAAGTCAGACTCACTTGCAAACTTGATCTCTTCTGGACTTGTTGTATCTGTCAAATAAAGGGTCATAAGAGGAGTGAAAGTGCTATTGGCAGGCAGAGCTTTCAAGATCGAGTCTCGATAAGCCACAGCAGTAGCTGTCGTTGTGATGGGTGGCTTCAAATTCGGCATCACTATCGCCCTTCCAAAATGAGTTGCACTATACATGCCATAGTTATGAGACAAAAGGCATCAATGATAAACATCTGAGAATGAAGCTGATATGAAATTTTTTGCAAACTATAACTCCAGAGAATTCAAATCTTGTTTATCTTCATTCACATTCAGGAGGTATACCCCAAAAAGAAAGAGGCAATAATGTGCAACTCAACCAAGAAAGAGATTTTGAAGTACAACCAACCTGTGAGAGACAACCGCTCCAAGAAGGTCCCCATCGCGGAGGTGAAGATGCCAATCATCAGGTTTTGTCAGAATGAGCTCCATCTTTGGTCCTCTGCACCTTAATTGCTTAGACCCCTCAATCTTTCCCACAGGAAATTTCAATGGCTACGTAACAACAAATGCATAAGAAAATGAAGATATTTAGAAGGATTAAATGTCATCAACTCCTCATCGAGTAATTTCAATGCCTGTGTCGTACATACTTTGCAAGGAAGGACCAAACTCTGTATCATTCTAAACCCCACGAGATAACCTAAAGCGTCTCCTGGATACGGGAATTTTCCGCTGAAGGAAGAAAGCCCGATATCAGAAAAACCAGAAAACCAGAGGTCCAACTCCTTCCTCTCATCTTATTTGTTTCTCTATCAAATAGTTTGTGCTTAGTTCCATCTACAGATAATTACAAACCACGCGTAAATAAAATTATTAAATTATATAAAGATGAGGCTAATTATTAGATTCATTTCACAAGAGAAGAGTGGAAAAAAGAAAATATAGGTCATAGCGAAGTTTTGGAAAATTTCGAAAATTATTTTCTTTGTAGTTGTTATCCAAACGGAGAAAAAAAAACAACTTCTGAAAGTGAAACGAGGCATAGACACTCCTAAGATGTGATCTCCTTGTTAAGATTGACTGATTGAGGGGAGCAGGTTTTAGAGAGACAATCACTCAAACAGGTTGTGTGTACATTGCAAGCACAAAAGCTTAATTAATATTTCAGCACAATCTGAAATCCTAATAAATTTGGTTTTCGCTTTCTGTGTGCGAGGGAATCTTGCCATCCATTTACCTCCGTTGGACTGCACTGCTAAGCAAGTGAGCGAAATCTAGAGTCTTTAGAAGAGACTCGTCGCACTGGTTATATCCCGCGGATATTTCTGAACAAAGATTTCATCAAAAGAAAGTTATAAGAAGCAACAGAGCATTAGTATTGTGCTGGTAAGATAAAAGAGGAAAATGGAAAGCTGAAGCAAATATATATGTACTAACCCCTAGGCACGAAGATTGATAAAGCTGTTTCCCATTTTCTCTTCTTCAAGCTGTGTTGTGTGTCAGTAAAGAGGAGCACATAAACTGACTATTAACGATATATAATGGAGTACTTCCGCGTTTTCCTTTTCTTTTTTCTGTGTATTTTCTCGGCAGATCTAGTACAATACAAAAAGGAAAATGGGAAGAGTTCAATATGCGGTTTCTCTGGTCTTCGCCTTTCTTTTTTCTCACCGAGAAAAGTACAGAGCAATTAGAAAGGGTGGAAGGGAATCAATGGCAGCAAAGTAAAAAACGAGAGAGAGAGTGGGAAGATAACAAAGGGGTCCTTCTGTTTTTTCTCAAAATAAAAATAAAATAATAACAAGAAAAAATCTCTATACTAGGTTTGCATGTAGAATTTTTTGTACATTTTTTTTTTTTTTTGGGTCTTAATGGTTTAAAAATAATTTTTAAGCTGAATTTTTTTGAATATTTTTTAATTATTTATCTTAAATTAATAATAAATATATACATTTATCCAAGATTTAGATTTTAAAATAAACAATTAAAGAAATTATATGTTATATTTTATTTTAAGCTTTATTTTAAAATAAAAAAATAAAAATTTTGAATTATTTAATATTTATTACAAATGAAAAATTAACGTAAACATTCATTCAAAATCTAAATTTTTAAAATAAATATTCAAATAAATTCTATAGTATACTCTATTTTAAGCCTTATTTTTATTTTTTATTTTATAAAAATTAAAACAAAAAATTATTAAAAATGATTTCTAATTTCAGTTCCAATATATGTTGAAATCAAAACCTGTTCCTTTTGTTCAATTTAATAGTAAATAAGAGTTACGATAGAGGATCCGACTGATTAAACTTCCAAATCGAAGAAAATAAAGAAAATGGTACGTTATCTTGTTGTCGGGATTGAAACGCGCGTTTTAAACCCAAAACACAAAAAGCTACAAGTCGTTGACATTGTAAGCAAATGCCGAACGTCGCTTTATCGAAACGCGGTTCCCAAAATCGCAGTTTAGGAAAGAACAAGCCAAAAGCCTAGTGGCTGGATCAAGAGAAATCAACCGAGACCCAAACAACACAAGCGGTTCCTTCCAAATTTGTTTATAATTTTGAACATGACCAGATTAAGAAATGTGCCCAACCGATTTAGGGATTTCTGTGCTTTGATTCCCATTAGGCATTTAGGATTTTTTTTTTTTATTTCGGAATTTCTTTTTATTTATTTTTTTTATATATGCAAAATCGTTGTTTATCCATCATGCGGCTAAGGATTCAAATTAGGTTTTATTACTTTGCTCCATCAATTGAAGCTTCTAAAATGAAATGAGGGCCTCCACTTGCAGAACAAGATTATAATTGCCTCATTCCACTTGAGTTTGTCTAACTCTTGGTCTGGATCAGCGCCCCAAACCAGCACTTCCACCAAGTCTTTCTCAACTTTTAGAGCTTCAAACAAATGTCAATTGAAAAAATTACCAAATGTTATGTTAATCTTTATGCAACAAGTTTCCATCAGGCAAATATTGAACCAACAAAATATCCAAACGCCATCTTCTCAAACAATTTTGCTTCTAACACTGTTTACAGCTAAAAACCCAAAAAAAATGGTCCGATTCAAAGAAGAGAGATCTCATAAGTGCAATAGTATGAAATCGCCGTCACAAAATCAGAAGAGAAAATCTTTCTCATACACAGCACGCTCGTACGTGCTGTCTCAGAAGGTGTCCTAAGATTTTTCTGACTTCATCATATTGATGACAACAACAACAAAATATGTGAAAAAATTAGAAATCAGGGATAGGGTTAACGGAGAAGAAAAGAAGCATTTCACAAATTTATCATAGAGAGAATCAGAAAGAACGTAGCGAGTAGCTATTGATCACATGAAGTTAATCATCACCCGTCAATTACTTTCATCATGTCCACAAATCAGGGGAAAAAAGAGCCAGTGTAAGAGAGGACCAATTGTGCTTGTGAAAATCACAGTCTGAGGGGAGAAAGCAGATTCAGAGAGAGAGAGAGAGGAAGGATATGCAGCCGACGCCATCAAGTTGTGCTGTTTATGAAGCAGATGGAAGATGTAGAAGCAGAATCGCCAAACGCTTAAGATTTATAGGACATGCGGCTGTCCCTGGTAATGTTGTTCCATAGTTGGGTACTTTCAAAACCTAATCTGTCTGGATCTGATGGGCTTAATTGATCGGCTTTCCGAGAGTTGGCCCAAATTCTACTCTGCGAAACATCACCCCATATTTATCTCTAAAAAAATTATTCTACCACCCCATAAGTTTTAAAAGACATCCATATTCATCCTCGGTTCAATTTAACAGTTACATTAGACGGAAAGTGGTGTTGATTGAACGAATCCATCTTAAAGAAAAACTCTAAAAAATTAAAAATAAAATGAATAAAAGCTAAAAAAATAAAAGTTTCTATACCATTTGTTTTTATTTTAAAAAAAAATCAATATTTTTGTCTTAGAGGAACATTTGATCATTTTTGGTTTGATTTAACAGCAAAATTGATAGATGTCTTTTAAATGGGTTAAGTGCTCATTTCGTCTTTAGGTTTTGACCAATTTTAACAAAAAGTCCTTCGATTTTCAAATTATTCGTAGGCTTCCTGAGTTTATAATTTTTGTTAAAAAAGTTATTATCCTAAAATTTCATTTTCAAAGTTAACTATTCATAAGTTAGTTTCCATCATAAGTTGACACATGTCACCTAAAAATAAAATCGTGTGATTTATGATTTTTTAAGTTTTTTTTTTTTTTTGTTTTTAAAATATTTTAAATTTTTTTTTTTTTTTAAAAAAAAAATTAGGAAAAAACTTAAAAAAAATAAATCATATGATTTTAGTTTTGGATAACATATATCAACTTCTGATTAAAAATGACATGTGAATCGTTAACTTTATATATAGAAGTTTAAACTAAAGGACTTGTTTGATAAAAAATTGCAAATCGAGATCATCAATTTGAAAATCAAAGACTATTTATTAAAATGAGTCAAAACCAAGAGACCAAATATGTATATAACCCCTTTTAAAACTTATGATAAACAAACAAATCAAAAGTCATGAGATCCAATTTGATTTTTATCCATAGATATGGAATGTACTATGATGTTCCCCCTTATACTTTTGTACTTTGGCCGTCAATTATTTTTTTCTAAATATACTTTAATTGGATATTGAGTTTTTGCTAGAATATTTATTATTTTTATGTAATTGCAACATATTTGTTTTCATATAAAATGGTATTTCATTTTTAAATTACTGCTCAATTTATTTTTCAAATATTTGATCTTCAAATATTTTGCAATGTCGTCCTTATATCTCATCTAAGATACAGAAGATGACCTTTTTCTTTCATTGTCTTTTTGCTTTTTTCACATAAATTTCCTGCTTAAATGCACTACATATCCCTGTGGTATTTTTATTTTGCAAAAATGTCATTGAGGTAAAAAAAAGTTGGTTTTATACCCAAAGGTAACCTTTCAATTTAAAATATGCCCCTCCGTCTGACTCCATTTAAAAATTTAACAGTACTAGGTGACGTGGCACGTCTCCCACATGTATGCACCATTAAAAAATGCGTGTCAATGGGCCCACAATCTCTAGGTTAGATGCCAAGTAGCCATGCCAGCATCTCTTTTCCAAACTTTAAAAAAAAAATCAGTAATAAAAAAATAAGAGTAACGGCGCCGTTCTTGTTTTAGCTAAAAAAACTCCCAACGTCCCATTCTCCCCCATTTCCCTCTGCATATTTTGTTTCTGTAACCCTAACCTAACATTTCTCCCAAATTTTTTCCCCACCACCTGAATTCGTTCAAGCACCAATATCACAGGCTACTTGCGTCTTTCATTCGATCAACCCACATTTCCCTCTCCAAACACTATATACTCAAATTCGCAATCCTTCTCCCGCCAATCTGGAGTCTCCAAACGCGGAGTTGTCTTCAACAACCCCGACGGTGTGATCTGTGGCTGTGATCATCCTACACGCCTGAGAACTTCCCTGACAGATATTAACGGGACGCCGATTTTATGGTTGTCCCGTGTTCAGCGGCAATTTTGTAAGCTCTCATCTCTTACTCTGTTTTGGGATTTGGTTTGGCAAATAATTCTCAGTGCACCTAGCCCTGGATTGAAATTTGGTAGCTGTATGTTGGAGGAATCTGTATGTGGCCACTAATGAAGCATTTTACAATTACTTCGATAAATTGACATCTCAGTACAAGGTGCATGTGCTTGATGATTATAATGAAGTGTGGAGAAATACAAGTGAGTGGTAAAATTAGACTTCTAAACAATAGATGGCCAGTTGAGTTCGATGGTTACATAGAGTTGCAGTGGATACTGAGGTCTTTTATTGGTCTAAGATACGTATGGAAACATGGCAATCACTTTCACAGGAGGAAAAGAAAAAAAGAGAGGAGGAAAATCCGGAAATGGACAAAATTATTGGTTGGTGAAAGATAATGTTGTGCCAAAATGTTCATTATAATTGAATCAGCAGATAGCAATTGAAAGTACTAATTTCTCTCTTCTGGAGAAAAAAAAAAAAAAAAAACTTTTAGTGCATAACTACTAAGTATGCAGCAGAGTAGTCTTGAAATAGTGTGAAAAAACACAATGATCATGAAATAGACTTCAATTATCGCCAAAAAGGGAAGAGAAATATAGTTCATCGTTCATTCCTTACTGTATAAATCCAGCTCTCTATAGAATACTGCTTTAGCTGCCAGCCAGCCAGTCTCGTATTTGACATTAGAAGTCGCTGACTATACATACTAGATATAAAGAATTCTAGTTTAGACGGCCTTATGCATGATGGACAAAAACTTAGCTTATATCTTGTTCCCTTTTGTTTCTGCAGTCTTAAAACTCTTAAAAGGCATCTTATTATTTTGGTGGTAACATCTTAGGATGCATGTGCAAAGTGGCAATAGCTTTTTCGACTACAAAAAATAATTATTAAGTACCAAAGAATGCCGATGATGATTACAGGGCTTTGAAATATACATACAACACACTTTTGAATGAATTGAATATATACTACAAAAAAGAACTCAAAATGTATACGCAAGCAAATTCATAAGGCGTACCAAATTATGGGATTTTTCTAGGCAAACAATCAGTAATATCTTTAACATATAGATAAGAATCCTTTAGCACGAAGCACCTGCACATCTCAGTAATTGATGCCGTGATGGGTACAAATTTTAGTTTTTCTTTAAAGTTTCAAGAGAGTAATTTGAATTCCTTAGAACATAATAGATGTCCAATTTGAATTCTTGGGAATTTCATTGATGATGGTGGTATTTTGAAAACCCAGCCAGATAATATAAGCAGAACGTGCATGTCATATCCTCTCCATCCAAGGCTACAGATTACATAATGGATTGCTTCGCATTTTCAAGATCATATTTGCACATTGTGTAGATTTGCATATTTGTTTCATATATTATGATGTAAGGTTAAGGATGTTGTGTCTTTTAATTGAACGAATTGTGTAGAAATTATTCTGATGCTTGGCAGTATTATTTTTTTCAAAAGAGGCAGTTAGGTTGCAACTTCTTCCAATGGATTAATCCGCCAACTTGTTTACGCGAAATGCAGGTTTTACCTCTAATGCTCAAGAAGATGAAGAAATTGGAAAATGAAGCACACAAACATAAAGAGAAGGAGAAGCGCATGACATGTTATTTGGTTGGGTCATAGGTAATAACTATTGGAATGTGTTTATGCATGTATAAGCTGTGGTCATTCGTGAATGGGTCTGTTTAATAGGATAAAGTGTATATGGTCATTGTAGGTTCTAGGACCATGCCTTCTTTGTATTTTGTGACAATGGACAAGCATGACAACTTAATGGGTTTAAGGTTGTACTTTCAATGGTCTATTTGTAATGTTTTGTGACTATGTATGGCAAAACAATTTATTTAGTTTGCGAATGCAATCTCTATGTTTATGTATGGTGAATTTTCAATGGCAGAATTAAATGTATGACAAATTTTCAATGGCAAAACAGCTCCATGTAATGTTTTTCATCACATTAATTCCCTGTAAACCAAAACTCAACTACTAAACTAACAGAACTGATCAATGTGACCATTCATGCCACGGGTCAGAACTGAAAATGAGGCCATTCATATACAAATCTAACTTTCCATTTAAGTATATGACAGACACGGCCAAAATGCTTACAACAAGCTGCTAAACATCCCTACCCAAGTACCCACAAAAAAACTATTCAAACAATATTACAACACATGTACCAAATTGCAAGGACCATTAATTACATTATTTCCAAAAGACTGTAAAGATCAACATTACAACTCTTCCAAAAAACTGTGGAGACTATTAATTACATCACTTCCAAAAGACTATAAAGACCAACATTACAGCACTTCCAAAAAACTACTCATTGAGTAGCTCGTGCTCTCTCGACGCCTTTAGCACGCCTACTTGTAACCCGTTTTGGATGATCTCCATTAATAGTCCCTCGGGCTTGCTGCATGCATGAAAATAGTAGTAAGTCAGTTACATCAACAAATCATGCAATGTTTAAACCCACAAAGATGCACATTAGAATTACAATTTGACATGCTTTCATCTAGCAATATTACACATCATAATTATAATTTTACATATTTTCATCTAGCAATGGTCTGCATTCCCTTCACTCGGTTGCCTTTCCCACGAAAACAAAGGAAACCAGTATATTTTCAAATCCAACTACTTTATCTGATGCGAGTTCCTAAGAAAGCTATCACTAACATTGCCAAAATTCTTCCACGTGCATCAATGCGTACCAAAGAAATGGAAAGTAACTTCTCATAATAAAACATTTCAAAAGAAAGGAAAAATCTGGAAGCACATATGCCACCATAAAAATCTGGAAAGTAACTTCTCATAATAAACTATTTCAAAAGTAACTTCTTCCACGTGCATCAATGCGGTAATCTAGATCATTTGCCACCATTGCTGTAGTACTAGAAAAACTGAAAACTAATAAACAAATATAGAAAAATTGACTGTCCCCGAATCTGAGGACATAATCCTTGGGGAGGGAAATATGGGTTGATTGAACGAAAGACACAAGTAGCTTTTGACGTCAGTGTTTGAACGAATTCAGGTGGTGGGAAGTCAAAATTTGGGAGAAATGTTAAGTTAGGGTTACAGGAACAAAATATACAGAGGGAAATGGGGGAGAAGGGGACGTTGGGAATTTTTTAGCTAAAACAAGAACGGCGCCGTTTCTCTTATTTTTTTATTACTTTTTTTTTAAAAAAATTACATGGAAAAGAGATGCTAGCATGGCGTCTACTTGGCATTTGACCTGGAGATTGTGGGCCCCATTGACACGTGGCATTTTTTAAATAGTGTAGACGTGTGGGAGATGTGTCATGTCACCTAGTACCGTTAAGTTTTTAAACGGAGTTAGACGGAGAGGCATATTTTAAATCAAAAAGTTACCTCAGGGACATAAAACTAACTTTTTTTTTTTTTTACCTCAGGGACATTTTTGCAAAATAAAAATACCATAGGGGTATGTGGTGCATTTAAGCCTAAATTTCCTCCCCCATATATGGGTTTGGAGAAGCTATGGGCACAGATTTTATTCCTGAAAAGAATCCCTGTGGCCCTCAAAAAATGGAAGGAAAAAAAAAATAAAGAGTATTTATTTGTCTCGCCAAGAATCATGTAGAATATTTAGCCCTTGAAGAAGATCTGGGAAAAAATATGAAAAACCTAATTTAGACCCAACCTACGTACAAAATACCTAGAGAGGGATGAATAGGTATATTTAAAAATTCTCAAATATCTTTTTAAATCTATAGCCTATCCTATGAAAAATCAAACCAACTACACTGTTTTCAATATGCAAAGATTCAACAAAGACCAGAAAACATGAGTACAAATCAGTGCAGAACAGTAAAAGCAATTTGTAAACAGAACAATTCTTAACTCACTGCAAGTAACTCCAAAGAAACTTGACTTGCAGAATGCGAATTTTACAAATTTAAATATGAAATTGATTAACAATCAATATAACAACTTACCAAATACCCAAATCTAATTAGCAACTTACCAACTTCAGATCCCTGAACGTTCTTTGTACAAAAATCGTCAAATCACAAGAATTCAAACTCTCGACACAAAGAAAAATCTTGGTTGGTAAGAAAATAATGAAAACTAATCAAGAACAATAAACAAAATCGTAACACCGAGAATAGTTACGAAGAGGAAACTCCCTAAGGAACGTCCTTAAGGAGAAAAACTCTCCGGGCCCATAGGATGTTCAAATCCACTAGTTTCCAACCAATTACAAAGTGATCTATTGAAACGACTAACTTAGCCTATCAAAAATACTCTAAATCTAACTTGATTTACGGTAAACCGAATTTGCAACTTGTAGGGATGTAGAACCTTTACATCCACTTGGAAAACCTTGATTCCGAACAGTTCTTGATCTCCACGCACAAACCTTGTGCAGTCAATAGCTATGGCTGAAACCTTCAGCTATCAACATTCAAAACCTCTAAATCTTCAACCATTCAAGTGGATTTTGAGGAATCGGTGATCATTTCGATAATCTCATAAAGCTTCTCACATTCAACAATGGTGGCCTTCACAAAGATCATCAAACAAACAGCAAGAATAAAGACAAAGAAGCCATTTGATTTCTTGGAGCTTCTCTCTTTTGAATACGCAAATCTTAGGAGGAGTTAATGCGTCTAGCATTTCTATTGAAAACAACTTCTGTTATAGCTACACTACAAGAAAATCGGTGTATAACGGCGCTACGTGGATGTCGCTAAAACTCGATTTATTGTCGCTGCAACTTACAGGTGACAATTATAAAACCGTCGGAGTCCTGTCGCTTTTACGTCGTCACTATATGTATCTAGCAACATATTTTACTGTCAGTCGCTTTTTACTTGGTAATAGCAACGAATACTGAAGTCGCGAAAGTGCACCCCATTCTGTCGCTGTTACCTCTCTCTCTGGTTCTATTTCTGTCGCAGAAAATTTAGAGCAACAAATTTAATTCGTCGCATATCTGAGCCTAAACCGTTGGTAATGCCCATGATTATAGGTCCTGCATTTTAACGACATGGTTTTATGTTGTTGCAAGACGTTTGTGGCTACTATTTTTTTCTGTCGATGAACGGATCCAGCAGCAACTGCATGTGGTCCTTTAAAATAGATTGGGTCGCTGGTGTCTAGATACAACCACATAAACTTCGAATTTGAATTCGCAAACAGATTAAAGTTCCACATAAACTTCGAATTTGAATTCGCAAACAAACTAAGGTTTAACAAACTATGGTAAATTTGAATTTGAATAAGTGTTTGTACAGAGTGCTTTACAAAATACAAGACTACAAATATTAACAAACCAGATCTTTACAAAAGCGAAAAAGCAAGAACATTGTGCGCTGAAAACTTTCTCCAAATATCTTCACTAACGAAAGTGGTCTCTTCCCCCGTAAATTAATCCTCTCATTCCTTTTCCTTTTCGACTTGAACTTTCTTAAACCAGATTGTACAGTCCATTCAATACATAAACTACAAAATAAAAATCATTAATAATCAGAAAAGAAATAAAAACAACTAGATTCTGACAAACTGACTCAAATAGTATTAAGAATAATTACAAGACCAACCTACTGAGCATATTTTTATGTAGTTAGCTGCCGACTAGGTGGGAGAAATAGAGGCTTTAAGGCGATTGCTCTCATCCATGAGAGAAAAAAGGCTCATATTCGCTTTTCAGGTCACCTGCATAAGCGAAAAAAATGAGTGAGAAAAAAAAATTAAATCTCAGATAGTGTTAGCTGTCTTTTATAGATAGATCTATCGAAAAAATCACAAAACGAAGAGAATATATGAAGATTTTTGTAGTTTTCGCAGCAGCTGTGTGAGGAGAAAAAAGAATTGTGCAGTTGTCGTAGCCGCTGTGCAAGACAGAGAAAAGAAGAAGAGTATTGTGATGAAGATGAGAGGCGTTAGGGTTAAATGACTAGCAACGGTGGAGATCAAATGTGAGGTGAGAAGATATCTCAGCCGTCAAAGTAAATGGAATTATCTGGAAGCTTGATGAAGAAACATCAATTAATTATTACTTGACGAACCAACGAAAATACCTTTCTATAGTATCTTTTAATTTATAGTTATTATGGTATTCAAAAAATAATTTTATAAAAAATCAGAAAATATATAATTCAAAAAATAAGTAGAAAATAGTTTCATAAATATAAAAAATTATAAAAATGGATAAAATATGAACCATTTTTCTATATTATAAAAATTATAAAAATAGATAAAGTAAAAAATTAGTTGATATTTTATCTATTTTTTTAATTTTTATATTTATGAAACCATTTTCTACGTATTTTTTGAATTATATGTTTTAATTTTTTTAATATCATAATAAACCATTTTCCAGCGCCCCTGCGCGCGGGTCCCGCGCGCAAGGCCGCGCGTGTGATGCTGAAAATTTCAGCTCCTATCGAGACCTATTTTAGCGACACAATTGTTTTGTCACGATAACACTTTTAGCGCGACAAATATATTATTTGTCGCAAAAAAAGTATTCTTAGCAACAAAATTGAATAGTCGCTAATAAAGCCGTCGCTAAAACTGTCCTTTAGCGATAAAATTGAGTAGTCGTTGATAAAATTGTCGCTAATTAAGTCTATAGCGACGAAACAATATTTATATTGTAAAAATACAGTTTTAACTACGAAATTAATTTCGTTGCTGATAAATTCGTAGTTAAAGGGAAAATCTCTTGTAGTGCTATTTCCCGTAGAACCCCCAAATTCCAGCCTATCTTCTATTTCTTCTAGAAATAATAAAATGGACAAAAATACCCTTAGTTGGTTTTTCATGATAAATTCCAAATAACTCTGTTACAAAATAAAATTACGCTCTCAACATCTGGAAATCCAGAAATAGTACTCCCGAAACCTGAGAACATAAAATCAGAATTGTGTAGGATCAAATAATTGCCATCCAAAATCTTGGAAAAAATAGAATAACTTTTTTTTTTTTTTTCTTGAAACTAGATGCAGCAATAAAAGCCAATACATGAAACTACATCACCTTTGATGTAGAATGCCACCACTTAGCATTTTTGTACAACTTGTAATGGGGCTTTTAATTATTCTTATTTATGTGTCCTAAACGTAAATGTCACAGATACGAATTGTTATCATCCAACATATTCAAATAACTAGAAAGGAAGTTTTATTTATATGATAGATAGTACATATTCTCTACTTTAGATCTCTTAAGTAGTACAATACCCTTTTTAATATATACATAGCCAGATTTTAACCAACCTCGTATCTTCTTTCATCTACTACAGAAACAGATACAAAATTTCTACCGATATGTGGTATATAAAGGGCATCCCTTGGAGTTATAGTAGTTCCATTATGTACAAACTTACATATACCTTCACCTACTATATCATAATGTGTTTTTGCCCATGTAGACTTTATATTCGCCAACTTGCTTCTCTTCATTTCTACAAACAACTCTTTATTCCCTGCAATGTGTCTTATTGCTCTTGAGTCTATTCACCAAGAATGGATTCATGTTGGTTCTGCTAGCAATATCACTTATGTGATTGTCATTGCAATCTCTTTCATTTATTGCGATCTTAATTCTTTGGACAATCTATTTTAAAATGTCCCTTCTTCACACATTTAAAACACGCTCCTTTCTTTTTGGCTCCTTTTGGTTTCTTTTGCTGCCACTTTTTATTGAACTTCTTAAACTTATTCTTCTTTGGCACTTGTTCAACTTGAGCTTGTGAAGTTTGTACAATGATTAAATTATTATATGCATTTTTTTGTCTTCTCCTCTTCATTCTTTCTTCCTCTAAAACCGAAAGAGAGGACCAGTAAAACATCTTTTGCAATGTGAGTAAGCTGTGTGGTGACTATATGTTCCCATGATAATGGCAAATTACTTAAAATAGTGGTCACTTGCATCTTGTCTGATATTGGGTGTCCAACATTTTCTAATTCCTTTACTATTCCATTTGATTTACATGATTTCCCACATACATTTTCACCCATCATAGACATTAGCAGAGGTAAGGGGGGCGAATAGGGGCCACCGCCCCGGTTGACTCCCCCCCAAAAAAAGTTTTACACCTAATGTTTTTTTTTTTTACCAGGCCCGCCCCTCTCGGCAACATAAAATATGAACTAAAAGGTGCATTTTGCCCGTAAGAGATTGAATTGTGCTACCTAATATAACTGGATAAAAACACTGATTCTTTAATGGATCTTCTTGGGCTGGCGTGGAGATGTTAAAATTAAGCTTTTTGATCCAATTCTTTTTCCATTATCATTTACCAAGTTGACATTTTCTCATTCATTGGGGTTTATGCATTTAGCTTTTTCTATGTCTTCTATCTTCTGCATTTTGAGACCTTGCACCATATTTCTTCTGTTTGAGTCATGTTTTGGTTTATTGTTTGTTTTTTGTTTTTTGTTTTCTAAGACAAGTATGTTTTTTCTCCTTGCAATTCCAGGTTATTTTGTTGTTGATAGAGATTCCACTCCTGAGAAACTCGTGTTCAATAGAACTATCATACTAAAAGACAGTTATAGCGAGGGTGGGAAGTAGCTCTATGCCCTTGGATCCTTTGGATTCTTTTTGAACTTTGGATCCTTGTAATTTAAATGAGCTTGGGGAGCTAAAACGAGTACATGGAAATTATTTTTTACAATATGCTTCGTTTTGCTCTTGTTGTCTTTCAAGAATAATAGAAATGCAGTACTTGTTTCTTGTTGTCTCTCAGAGAACGAAGCTATTTTGCAACGTTTTCAGAAGATGCAGTCCCGTAGGATCCAATTGCCACTTCTCAGTATCAGCAAATAGTACTTACGTGTATTTTATATTTTTAGTGTTTTTAGTCCTTAATTTTTGATATTTTAACTTTTATGACATTTTTTTGCATTACGTAGTAAAATTTTTTTTTTTCATTTTCCCTAAGGAGTTTGCCCTCCTTCGATTGCATTCCTAGTTCCGCCGCTGATCATAGATCTATGTTTTCATCATTCATTGCTTTAAGACATTCACTCGCATCTTTGGATTTCATTGTTTCCTTGAAATCTTTCGTACCATTTTCTAAATTTATGTCGTCTATACTTAAGATACAAGTATCACGTAATAAACTAGATATTCTCCTAATTCTGTTTCTCACTGTTGCCATCATTTTTAGATGACAAATATATATATCTCCTACGTAGGAGTTTTATTTTGTTCAGTAAAGATATAAATCACCTCTAATATATTATAATAATATATGGTAAAAAGACATACAGGTAGATAAAATAAACAGATAACAACTGATTACGTTCAGTACAGTTCCCAATCGACACGGCAAGTTGTATCAATAGTGCATGCTTATATGGTTGAAACGGTACGAACTCATAACAAACAGAAAAAATATACTACAAAGCAGATTGAAAGTATTCGGTGCCTGACATCCTGTAGATCATAGGTTTGACTTTTCCCATCAGATGCAGGAGTACTGTCAAGGGTCGGGGCGGGCGACAAAGGTGGCTCGCGCTCCGGAGAAGGAGAAGGCGATGCAGGAGTACCGTCAAGGGTCGGGGCGGGCGACACAGGTGGCTCGCGCTCCGGAGAAGGAGACGGCGAAGGAGCTTGGTGAGTTTTGTTTCGCACGGCTAAGACAACCACGACGAGTTTCTGACCCTTCTGGCAGTTGTCTCCACTCCCGCTGATGAAGAAAAATGGACCTGAGCGATCGAACTTGAAGATCGATGTGCCATCTGTCAAAGACTGTATAGGATTCGTCGTGTTGCATGAATAGTAACTGTCCTTTGTAACGACCAAGACTGAATCAGATCCGTTCTTGTAATATTTGAAAACTGCACCAATATGTGAGAAGAATCAAAACCCAGAACTCAATTTGTAAAATCCAGTGATCACTGTCAGGACAAAACGAATATTGATTTCTGTACATTTATGTCTACATAGAGAGAGAGAGAGAGAGAGAGAGAGAGAAAGGAGCTTACGGAGAGTATCATTGATTTGAAACCTATTTCTTTCAGCCCAGTGATTGTAGTTCTCAGAAGGGTTCAACCCCCAGCCATCTTTGCCACCGACCAAGAACTCGTAAGCTTGACACGAGTTAAGAAATCCCATGAATATCACAAACATGAGGAACCCAAGAAAGCTCTTGAATCCCATTGCACAAGGCCCTCAAATTATGAGCGCCGCACTACCAGTATATCTGCCAATGTGTCTGAAATAGAGATCAGAGAGAACTGAGAATACGAGAAATGAGGGTGAGATCAGAGCTGAGGAAGTGAGGAATATATATAGCAGGATTGGCGAGGAGGTGACCGTTGTAGCTCATGCAAAAATGCAATAGCGCCAGTAGGAAATATTATGGCAGTCCTGGCTGGCATTTGGACACGTGTAATAAATTTTGTAAGCGTTTCGAGAGGCTTTTATTTCTCAAGTATTGAGGGTGTCTTACACGTCGCTGCCATGCGAGAGAGTACTCAACGGTCATGAGAACTTTGGACATGCTATGATTTTGAAAGGGTTATTTGTCTTTTGCTAATTTGTTTTAGGTAAACATTAAGGAAATTAACGGTTTAGAATGTAACAATTTGTAATTTCTTGGGCATTAAAGTTTTGAGATCGTTATCATTTTGATTAAATACAGAGAAAAAAATTCGCTGGTGGCTCACTAATTAATGGTGATTATAATTGTCGTTGTCATTTAGATTAAAAGCTATAGTTCGGTCTCCAATAATCACTATTTATAATATGTCTTTTTCTTCATATATACCTGAATTCCCTTTATTATGATTAATTGCTCACTATTTCTAATTCAATCTAAGTTGATCAGTCAAGTAGTCGTTTGTTTTTCCTCTTTTTGTTTTTGGATCTCTAATCAAGTAGTAGGTTATTAACTTATTATAATATACCGAGTATTTGGGTTGTACACAAATGCATGCAATTAGAAAATGGGGCCCCAGAATTTGTGCTAAAAAAGAAGAGATGTGAATTCGTTTGCTGCAATAATTTTGTTGCAGTGACAGCTTACAGAGAATCTAGAATTTGTGAAATTTGATTCAATTTGATCAAGCTCAGTGAGAAATGAGAACGAGAACTTCGAAATTTAAAAAAAGGACAATGCAATCCGGGGTAGCCAATTGCAGTTCCTTACATGAGAGCCGGTCCAGTTCCAACCTAGAAATTAAACCTGAATTATATAGACGAACAATATATGATGGTATGCCATTCCATTTTTTGTAAATAAGCCAAAAGGGTACGGCTAGCTGGTTGAGGACTAGAAAGAATAATTAATCATTGCAAAAGACAATTACAAATGAAGAAAACTAAATTCCACTCGAGGGATATTATATATATATATGCAGATACATTCAAATCTTAATTATTTTACTGAAGCGAAGAAGCAGTTTAGACCAGCGGTGTTCAAATCACAGGTATTAGTACTCGTCCCTGGGCCTATTCGGCCTTCCACCATCAAGTTGCCATAGTTTCCCAAAGAAACGAGGTTTCCCTTGTAACTGTAAACCCTCGTATCACTCTTCGAACAGCTCTCTTCGGCTTTGAGTGCTGGACAGTGCACATACCTAAGGCAGTCAGTTTTTAGATTGTAAAAGAATAAGTCATTCCCACCCATATCAAAATAAAAACCATGCTCCCAAGCACCTACAAAGAAAACATGTTTCGGCCTCCATTGTGGGTGTAGTTCTTGGACCCAAACTTCGATATTTATCCTGTATTCTTTAGCCCACTCTTTCTTTTCATAATCCTTCATCACCCATATCTCAAAGTGAGTCGTTGAGGAAAGATCTGCAATGGCCAGAGACACTCTCAGTTCGAGCAAGTAAAAGAACCTGTAAACTCTGCAGCTGAACTTGGGATGAGTCGTCAACTTGAATTGCTCATTCTTGGTGTCAAATGATACTATCATACCCTCCACACTTTCGTCCAAGTAAAAGCAATCGACCATCCAGTGCACGTCTCTATGTGCAGACACCGGCCATTTTGATATAAGATATGGAGGGACAAAGGAGATGTCTCGCCAGGATTCCGTCCCCCTTGAGCCGCGAAGCTGAATAATTCGTTTCCGTCACTGTATGGTGGCCAGAAGTAAAACATCGAACAACTTGTGTATATATATGGTGGCCATCGTCAAATCCCACGCCGTAAATTGGTTTCATCGTCAAATCCCACGCCGTAAAAATATGCAGTTCATGATCTTGAGGTGGAAGCAGGACCTTTGCCTGTGGCAGAAATAGAACTTCTCTTCTAGCGGGATTGAACAAAAAGGCTTGGCCACCATGATAAAGATTACTAAAGCAAAGCAGGCCATAAGAAACGGAGTCGGGGTAATATCCGAATGAACTGGCAAACTTCGCAATTGGGTCTTTGCGGGCTCTCAAGAAGGCTTTACCATCGTATCTCAGTGCATACAAGGCCATTGTCTCCTGCAACCCTACTATGGTATAAGAAAGAAGCAGGATTATAGGCTCTTCAGCAGCATGATTACATAAGGACTTCATGTGCAAGTTAGCAAGAGACGGGCAGTCAAGTTGGTTTCTCCAGGATTTTGAGACACACCGGCACTGCAAAAGAGATTTTACGGGCAGCCATAGGAAGATGTTGAAAAGGATATCAGAAGGGATGTCGTCTGACCTTATGATGAAATCGGGATGTTTTTTTATTCCAGCTATGGCGTTATGTTCTCGGATCATGAGGAAATTACCCCCTCGTCTGGCCGAAATGGATTCTGCTTCTTTTGTCTCTGATATCAACTCAATCGCTTGATACAATGAGAGCTCATGAGGGCACCCTTCGCGATTCATCACTCCCATGCTCTATGCTAGCTCTTGTTTTTGCTCGTAGACAAATCTCTACAATGATGCAGGACTCTCCTAAACCTTTACTGCCACACCCTAATTGATCATAATCCAAATTAAGGCTACACAAAAAGGATGTACGTTTTGAGAGAGATTATATAACTCTGAGTGGGTTTTGTACACAGATAAACGCTTGCTTATATTGTTCTATACTAATTCTTTGGAACCACATCAAGATAGATAATCATTAGCATATATAATTTGGTAATTTCATAAAGGATTCATTGAACTCTCCAAACTTACCTTGCACATATTCATGTTATGAGTTTCAGATTACTTGTTTCTTTGGTATAAGGCCATATTTGGGTAGGATGTGCGTTATATTTTTTTTATAGAATTTTTATAGCATTAAAAACAAGTCTCTGTCTCAAGTTCACGCGTGACATATATACAAATAAACATGATATAATTTTCTTTCTACAGTCTACATACAAGTCCTCTCTTTTTTCAAAAAAAATAATTTATTTTTTTTTAAGTCCATTTCATTGTTGAATTGATGAATTTAGACATGAACATTACAAACTTCCTTCTCCCAACGGCCACACCATCAAAATTTCACTACTATCTATTCAAACTGAGTCTAGATAAAGGAAGTAATTGGATTCTTTTCCTTCCAACCAAGCCAAAAAAAAAAAAAATAAAATAAAATAAAAGAAGAAACATGAGAAATGGTAAATTACTGGTTACAATTCTTTTTTTGTAAAAAAAATAAAATAAAATCAGAAAATTCGAATTGAAGATGAAGGTCAAAGCAATTCACTAACATATAAAACAGGAAGTTTTAATTATTTAGCCTCCCTTTTTGCACGTTCAACAGATATAGAAAGATATAGGGAAATAAATTAAAGCAATAAACTGAAGAAAAAAAATTACATGTTCCTGTGTCTATATCGATGAACAAATCATCTTGATTGAGATCTAAAGAAAAAAAAAAGTCACAAGTACCTATTTTTCATTCGGAAATATTCTTTACGGCAAATTTTCTTTTAATAAAAAAAAAGAATCTGAAATCTCCTTCGCCAACCTCGGTGAACGCCGACCAAAATCAGAGCTCCACGTAACTCGGACCAAACGATTAGGCGGCTAATTAGTCAGTTTTCCGTTTTAAAAAACACTTCCCCCGGATACCCAACGTTCATTAAAAAGTACAAAAATCCCAAAAGCACTATCTTCGCTGAAACCGTTGCCAAAAACTCCTCCCCTTCAATGTCACTGCACATCTTCAAAGAAACCCTCAAGCCCTGCACAAATAACCCTTCCTCCTCGTCATCATTGTTCTCCACTTCAATAACCCCCAGCTTTGACCCCATAATTCCTAGGATACCCCCCAAGTCCTCCCTTTCTCAGCAGCTTCTACGCCTCCAAGACCCAGACTCTCTTCCCCCTATTCAATACCAGAATGCACCTAAGCAAAATCAGAGCCATGGCGGTGGCGGGTATGAAGAAGAGAAGAAGAAGAAGAAGAAGAGCCTCAACCAGAAGGGTTTGGAAGGCCCAGTAAACCGGGTCAGTTTCAGTTTGAGCATACAGGACCCTTTGAGCCACTGGTTTTGTCCTCGCAGAGTGAAATTCCAGTTGTACAGGTATAATATGGTTATCCAGTTCTTTCTTCTTCTGCAATTCATCAATCTATGGGTTAACTTTGTGGGCTTGCTTGTATGTAGTTTCATTTGAAAATTTTCATTACTACTTTTGTAACTACTCTCTCGTTTCCTTTGTTATTCTTTGGGACTCGAATCAAACAAATTGGGGGATTTTTCTTGATTTGGTTTTTGATGGTACCCTTTTTTTTTTTTTTTTTCATTGTGTGATGGGTGGGTGAGGGGCTTTGAAGTGTGGGGTGGGGTTTGTAGATCTTAGCCGCACATTTTCTTTTGCTTAAGAGGGCACTGGGAGCGCCTAGTGTGGAGTTGGCATTAATTATTTTGTCGGCAGGATAATTAAGCACTTTGCTTGATTGACAGTAATGGAGTGGTGGAAATCCATGGAATATGATTTATGACAGAATAGGAGCAGGGGTCAGTATTTGGATTGTGAATTGATGTTAGAACGCAGAATAATACATGGATTTGCCAAAAAAAATCCAAAAATAAATATAAAGTTAAAATTTTCTGGTGGTTGATGTCGGAGTGTTTGTTATGAGTTCCCGCCTTTATTTTCTTTTGCGCCTGACTTCTTATCCATCTTTGACATGGTCTCTTCTTCCATTAGTGCTGAAATGTGGAATACAGTGTAGAATTGTTTTCATGATAAAGCCAATAGGATTTTCCAGAAAATTTGTTGAAGCAATTCTTTTTCAGGTTCCTGCATCTATCAACTGTAGGTTGCTTGAACACCAAAGAGAGGGAGTAAAGTTTCTGTACAATTTATACAAAAACAATCACGGAGGCATTCTTGGAGATGACATGTAAGTATACCATATCATTTTGAATTGTTCTTATAGTTGAATTTCTGTTTCTGGATTTGTTGTTTCAGAAAGTAAGTTTCTCCGAAAATTAACTGCAAAATGCTGGATACTGCCTAGTCCACAATAAATTGGTTTAAGGAAATTGATTTCGTAAATGTATTCAGTCTACAATAAATTGTGTGGACGGAATTGATTTTGTAGATGGTGCATTTTGCCATAATTAAATGTCTTGAAAATCCGATATTTGTCAATTCCTTGTTGATAATTGCATATCAAATAATTGTTGGTAGTATGTCACTGCTACCTAATTGACAATGTGCTCTCACATCAGAATTGACCCTCTTCTCAGTGCTAATAATTCTTTATGCTTCTAGTGTTGTTTAAGGGGTCATTGTTTGTGCAATGGTAAAGCCTCAGGCTATGATACGGAAGTGCATGGGTTGGAGACTTGAGAGCAGCCACTTCGTGCGAAAATGTTGGAGCGTAAGACTGTATCCAAGCCACCCCTACTTGCACCATATTTAAGTGGGACCAACACTGGATAATGACCCTTCTTAAATTGTTGTATTGTAAAATCCTTGCACCTGATATAAGTTAGGGTTTGTACATGCCAGAACGTGAGTCTATTTGTATATGTAGATGCTTATGCATGCGGCCTTGCCTTCTGATTTACATGTTAAAAACCTCTATTATCTATTTTACATTTGAACAGGGGACTTGGCAAGACCATTCAAACAATTGCTTTTCTGGCTGCCGTGTATGGTAAAGATGAAGTTATTCATTCCTCTATACGGAAGGAACATCAGGCAGGCAAAAAGGACCCAGTACTAATTATTTGCCCCACTTCTGTTATCCACAACTGGGAGAATGAATTCTCTAAATGGTCGACCTTTAGTGTTTCTGTTTACCATGGTACGAACCGTGATCTGATATATGAGAAATTAGAAGCATATGCAGTTGAGATACTTATTACCAGTTTTGACTCGTACAGAATTCACGGCAGTCTTTTGTCTGATGTCAAATGGGACATTGTGATTGTTGACGAGGCACATCGGCTTAAGAATGAAAAATCAAAGCTTTATGGAGCATGTTTAGAAATTAAAACCCCAAAGCGCTTTGGTCTGACCGGAACTGTAATGCAGAATAAAATAATGGAATTATTTAATCTCTTCGACTGGGTTGCACCAGGATCCTTGGGAACGCGGGAACATTTCCGGGAGTTTTATGATGAACCTCTCAAGCATGGTCAGAGGTCAACTGCCCCTGAAAGATTTGTACGGGTTGCTGATGAGCGAAAACAGCACCTAGTGGCAGTTCTTCGTAAATATATGTTGAGGAGGACAAAAGAGGAGACTATTGGGCATCTTATGATGGGAAAGGAAGATAATGTCGTATTCTGTGCCATGAGTGAACTGCAAAAACGGGTGTATAGGAGAATGTTACAACTACCGGACATCCAATGCCTTATAAATAAGGACCTTCCGTGTAGCTGTCGAAGCCCTCTGACACAAGTTGAGTGTTGCAAAAGGACCGTACCCAATGGAAGCATTTGGCCTTACCTGCACAGGGACAACCCTGATGGCTGTGATTCATGCCCCTTTTGTCTTGTCCTACCTTGCCTGGTCAAGTTGCAACAGGTTAGGAACTTTTGAAGTTTTATTTTGATCCTTCTGTTAGTATTACAATGGTCGCTGAAGAATAAATAGGTATTTAGTCTTATTTGAAGGTGCCTATGCAACTTTATTTTTCCCTGAGGACTTGTTGCTGGACTTTCCTGGTCTGTACAAAACTTTGTAAAGTTTTTTGTCTTCCCATTAGCTGAATCTTGACTTTTGAGTGGCGAAGTACCTTAAAAGTTTTTCTATAGTGAGATGAAATGGTACTTCATGTAAAAGAAATTATATCTGATCTAAGAAAGAATACCTTACCTAGAAAACACAGAGTTTCAAGACACTTACAAGTACAGTTCAAGAGAAATTCACGCACTCTTGTTGGACAATCATTTCTACAAACATATTCATTTTGTGTTGTACCAAAGACATCAAGCGTTCCTTAGGCTTGTATAAAGCAGTAGTACTTATGAAGTGAGTCTATTGCAATGATAATATATGCTTCATCCCAGCAGGAAAAAAAAAAAGAGTTAAAATAAATTAGGACAAAAAAGATTTTTAAAAAAATTGAGGATTTGAAACGTTGATGCTTTAATAGATTAATGATATTCTAGTAGAGTATTGAAACTTGTTCTCCTTTTTCTATCTTATTGATGATAAGATCCTGGAAGGTTTGATTTACCTGAGAGGCATATATGGTTTTGTTTCTAGTAGGAGATATACCTCAAGCCACAAAGCTTTTGTGTGTTCAGTGCGTTGCACTTTATGGGATGGGCCTCCACTGTATGTGGATGAAATCTCTAGTTAAGGTAGCCTTAAGAGCTCTAAGAATACGATGCTTACAGTAGCTCTTGGAAAGAAATGTTAGCTAATATTGATGGTGAATTTACCTATTAATATAGTAGAATTTTTCATATGGAGTCTCCCTGCACATAAAGCACAAAATTATTCTGTCGAAGTGAAACCCAGATTCCTCTTTGTTCCATACTGTAGTGATGTTTGTAGTTGCACTTTGCGTCAAGTGGCATGTCTCATTACCTAAAGTATAGGTGTTCCAAGCTGTTTCATTCTGTATACCTGATGTGGTGATCTTAATACTTTTGCTTTCTTCTAGAACCACATTTTGTGCATCACACATGTAATTAAATTATTTTCTTGTATTCAGTAACTTAAACGTTTTTTTGAAGAAAAATAATGTTTGCATTTGTGCATGTTTACTTTTGGACACAGATAAGCAATCACCTGGAATTGATTAAGCCTAACACCAAAGATGACCCAGATAAACAAAGAAAAGATGCAGAGTTTGCCTCGACTGTCTTTGGCCCTGATATTGATTTGGCAGGGGGGAACACCCAAAGTGAGAGCTTCATGGGCCTAAGTGAGGTTAGACATTGTGGCAAAATGCGAGCACTGGAAAAGCTAATGTTCTCGTGGATTTCGAAGGGTGATAAAGTTCTTTTGTTCAGCTACTCTGTCAGGTGAAGTGCCATAGTTGTAATGTCTAGGCTATAGTCCAATTCTCCAAAACATGCTGTTATCTGGTTTTTTTTTCTTTCTGATTTTCTCTGGTCATTCTAAACCCAGAACAGTGCAGTTTTCAAATGAGAATAAGTGAGCTAAAAATTGCTTATTGGCTAATGTACATGCAAATCATTCAGGCCATGTGTTACATTTAATCAACAATATTTTGGTTGGCTTGGCAAATTGTAAAAGGCATTTGATATGATGAACATCATATTATTCTATAATTCACTACTTTGAAAATATTTTTCTGTGGATATTAGCAAGAAAGATAAAAGTCATGTGCCAGTAATGTGGCAAGAAAGGGAGAGTCCTGAGCTGCTAACCCGCTGCTCTTCTGATGTTCACCTTTGTCTAGAGTTTTAATCAAACCAAGTCAAGCCTAGAATTGAATGTTTAAGCTTTGTTCATTTATATAATGACTTTTTAGTAGATTTGGGAAGTCGAGCTGACCTTGAGCTTATCACCAAGCTGGAATATGCATTCAAGTTCATTTTTTTTATATTTCAAATGAGTTCTAGCTTGTTCACGAGTTGCTTTATTCATTTATCATTTTCTCATATAAAATAGATTTCCTTTTTGAAATCTTTAATATTTTCAAATTTAAATTAATAAATGGTTAATTATTGTTGAGATTTTATTGTTCAATTGAGATAGATATATCACATATCCTAACTTACAAAAGTTAAAATTTACTAAATTGCATTTGTAACGAACCATATGTAAATCATGAAATAAATTCGTGTCTTTTGACTTTACCTACATATTTAGAGAAACAAATATTGCTTTCATATGGTATCTGTTTTAAATTCGGTGCAAATATGGACTCTATTATCTAGGAAGGATGAGTGATTATTTAAGAAGTCTGATTTTGGCTTTTCAGTGGTTCTCATCTTTATACCTTCTTTTCCTAGGCGAGTCTGTCTTTGTTTCTAAAATAGATCACTCTTCTCAGGATGCTGGATATACTGGAAAAATTTCTTATACGTAAAGGCTACTGCTTCTCAAGACTCGATGGTTCCACTGCAACCAACTCGCGTCAGACGCTAGTGGATGACTTCAATTCAAGCCCAAGCAAACAAGTAAAACTTTGAAATAAGATGTGTCATTTTTTTCATTCATATTGCTGATGGGCTCTAATCTCCTGGTCAGGTTTTCCTTATATCAACTCGAGCTGGGGGGCTTGGATTGAATCTTGTTAGTGCAAATCGTGTGGTCATATTTGATCCAAACTGGAATCCTGCGCAAGACTTACAGGCCCAGGACAGGTCCTTTAGATTTGGACAGAAGCGGCACGTTGTTGTTTTCCGCCTTCTTGCAGCCGGTTCCCTTGAGGAACTTGTTTACTCCCGTCAGGTGTACAAACAGCAGCTGTCCAACATAGCTATTTCTGGGAAAATGGAAAAACGATATTTTGAAGGTGTCCAGGTACATAAGCCTATCCGTTTTGGTTCGTGGTGTTCTTCTTGAGTATTTGTGTTGTTTTATTTAGTAGACGACTGCATTTCACTTCATTACGTCCTTTTCAGGATTGTAAGGAATTTCAAGGCGAGCTTTTTGGAATCTGCAATTTATTTCGGGATCTATCTGACAAGCTCTTTACAAGTGAAATCATTGAATTACATGAAAGGCAGCGACATGAACATGGGCAAAATCTTAATTCAAAAGATGGACTAACTGAACGTGGAACCAATTTTATTTCATCAGAAGAAGTAGGTGCAACATATTCGTCTGAGTTTGAAACCAGAGCAAGTAAACCAGTGCTTGAAGACATGGGTATGCTCGTATTTGTCCTTTTAATGCTCATTCTCTATGAGAATTACGCATATCCCATTTTCTTATCTCACTCTCTAGTGTTTCGAGAGGGAGAAAACATTCATTGTCCTCTAAACTAAGCACAAAAACAGCTTAGGCTGCTTGTGACCATCCCAAAAATACAGGTTGCACTGGTTAAAATGATAAGTTCTATGTAGTCGTGTATCTGAACTTCAAAGGGGTGATTTGTTCAAAAGCCATGAGGAGAAGAGGATGGCCAAAAATACCTTGTGCACAAACAGAATTTTCAATCTCAGACTTGCAAAAAATTTTGGCCTTTTAGTGACAATTGTGGTGGATTTCGGACTAGGATAGGTCTTAGGGGTTGGTGGGATAGGGACTTGAAGAGAATTCTAACTACTGCATGTTCACCTGGGTTTTTGTATTAATGTGGATTATAGTGGCTAGGGCTTTAGAAATTTTTCCCTCGTTAATTGACAGATGGTTTTTTTTCTTTAGGAATTGTATATGCTCATCGTAATGAAGACATAGTCAATGTCAGACCTGGGATGCAAGGGGAGATGGATATTGGCATCCCTGTGAATGGTAGCCTAAGCCAGCCGCACCTGGTGACAAAGAAAAGCAAACCAGAGGTTAGTGGCAAAGAGAATATTTCTTCTATCACAGACCGGAAGAGGAGCCAATACAGTCTCCTTGCTCAGTTCATGGGGATGGGAGAGCTTCAATTTAGTAAATGGTTGCTTTCTGCAACTCCTTTGGAGAGGGAAAAAGTGCTACGAGACTACAAAAGGAGGAAGGAGAAGGTACCTAATGGTTGAAGCATTTCTAGGGCAGAAAACGTTCCCTTTCTCACCTTTACACCATGTAAGCGGACAACTCTTCAACTGTTTTATGTACATTATCGTATCATACAGATGTAAGCAATTTTTTTTTTTTGTACAGCATTACATGCTTGTAAATTTGACTCTAGTACCAGGAATGCAAGTATATCGTCTTAAGCTGCTTTCCTAAATTCCTATTCTTTCAGCATCGTCAAAAACTTTGCTGCACTTAAACCGTTCTCTTTTGTCCAATATGTGTGACTGAAACCTGCATTGTCTGTTGAGGTTCTCTTATTTTAGGTAAATATGTCACCTATTGAGATGGGGCTTCCCGATCTTTGTATTCTCTGGATAGGGTCCGAGCCTATGCTTCTTTTACATTATCTTTAAATTTTTAGTGTCTGAGCTTTTGCTTCTGCTACTTTTTCTCTTTCCTTTTTTGTATCAAAGCCTAGAGAAAGCATCACTAGGGCAAGAGTGCTGCGTCCTGAAATACGTGTGCTGCGTACGGAGAGCAACCAATAAACATGATGGAAGCCATTACATGGGGTGTTTGTTTGCCAAAATTTCAGGAATATTCTCGAAATTTTGGGAATCTTTACTTTATTGAGATTTATTGGTTTGTGAAAGGTGAAGTATGTATGTGTAAAAGAAAAAAAGTTGTTTTGTTTTGTTTAAAAAATTTCTATGTCCCAAAATATTGGGGAAACAAACGCCCCCTTAATGCAACCAACATGCATAGCAAAAGGCTTCTGAGACAGAGCCAGACAAATTAGCGCGTACTCTTTAACCTCCATCTAACAAAAGTGCATTTTTTTCAACAGATTTGAATCATCCCCACTAGATTGAACTGAGAAATTATCGAGTCCTACAGAAGCAGCTGCCTGATAAACCAGTGACTTTATGGACGCGGAATTGGATGCAGTAGGAAGTGAGTGAATACACAGTTGGTCTAGCTCGGTTAACATCCTGAAAGAACCCAGTAGCTCGATTCTCTTGTACAGGAGTTGAGAGTGCCTTCGTGGAAAGCAACTTCTTGCAAAGCTAACCACTTTGCACAAAATTACAAATCTTTTTACAATTACAATATTAATCGCCGTTAATAGGGATTGAAAAGCTGGGCTTAATGGAAGGGCTTGGCTTGCCTGAACCAATGGTCTAGAAAGCCGTCTTCCAGGATAGTTTTCAATTGAGTTTGGCTGGACTCAAGGTTCTATACATGCATGACTGATTCTGATACCACCGGCTTTTATATTTGGAAGAATAAAACACTGAAATAAGAAAGACTCCTGGATCAACCTTGATTCGAAATATGATACAACCCTCGGGTGTTGAAACATGAGTTCTAGATGGCAATCCTTCCCAGGGGCGCGCAGCGGTGGTTTTTGCATTCCCCCATCAGTACCGTCAAGGGCGGGGGCAAGTCAGTAGCGGTTAGAGAGAATTGGTGAGAGTTGAGATAGATGAGAGAATAGTGTTTACAGGAGGCAGTTAATGGCTGTCTTGAACGGCCCTAGTTCTTTCACATATATAGGAATACTGCAGCAGTATTCTAAACAATATCCAATTGAAATGCTAACCGGTTGAGACTTGGCTTGAAATAAACACGTGCAGCTTCAGACTCTGCTGCATGAACTCATGCACGCATACACAGTTCCTTGTATTTGCACACAAAACAATTCCCGTACACGATAATGCACATGAAATATACCAGTGCAACGGTAAAGGTGGTAGATCTGCTTTTGGCGAACTGAATTTGGGAATATCTCCGGCATATGGAGGCAGGGCGCTTAATATTCTTCCCGTGGATCTCAGCATCTACACCGTAACACCAGGGTGGTGGAGACGGCAGATTCTTAGCAGAATTTTGATGCCCGACTCCAACAGTTTCCTAAATCAACTGATCTCTCAACGGCATTTCAGACATTTCTGATGGTGCCAGCAGCTATCTTCTCTGCATTTTGAACCTGGAAACTGGCTTTGAAGGTTGGGAACTCGGAGCCTGAAAAGGTTAAAACCATTATACTTGACATCAATGGACAAGCTACTAAACACGACTCCTAAAATACATTATGAATTGGTAAGTCTACCTGGGATGAAATCGCAGTCTGTTGACTAGAATTTGTTTGTATATTGTGTGTACGCTCGACAATAGAGCCTGTAAAAGCCTGCAAAAAATAAATAGTAAACATGTAAATGATAAAGGCTGAGTCGCTGACATAGGTAAAAGCTAATAATCATTCACCCAGTTGACAAGAGACGTACCTTGTGACTATCAAATCCTGATTTTGAAGTCTGGACTGGAACCTGTAAAATAAAGGCGGCTTACAACACAGGCTCCATTTAGGCTATGTTTAGTAACATTATGGCACTAGTCACTAAAGAGGGGATTTCATGGAAACTTCCTTTCTCGTTCTTTCAGGGGTAACACTACTTAAAAGAAGTGTAAAAGGATTATTTATAATCAGCCATCTTTTCTAACGACTTTCATAGACACCACTCCAAAATTATTTTATGGTGTTTGGAATGGAGAAAAAGGCATTTTCTTACGAAAATGACTGAAATTACAGGGCAAAAACCTGAGACGTGCTTCTAAAACTAGCAAATCTCAGCACCAGTTTATAACACTCAAAAACAAACGAGAAGCAGTTGGACTGGTTCCTATATTGTACTATTTTTTAATAAGTATTAAATATAGTATTATTTTCGAACAACCAATGTTGGTATGCTAATCCATTTTCAATAGAATATCCTTTGTGTCACATTGGTTGTATGTTCTTCCACATGATGTGTATAATCATTTCCAAAAGACTTTATCTTTGAGCAGGTGTTTGAGTTGTGAATATCTAGCTCAAACCGATGATTGTTAGAAAGTTCTTCCGAACAAAAAAAATAGTCTTATCTTCAACTCATAAATGACATTATTGTATTTGTAGTGGAATCACAAAGAAAGATGTTAATAATGCTTCATCATCATTCATCGGTAATTTAAAAATTAAAGCATCAAAGGGCGGATAATAACCTACTAAAGGAATAACAATTCCAAAAAATAGATACATGGTTGCATAAAAGTGTTGATTACCTCTAAGATAAGCAGTGCACAACATAAGATATGCAAAGCAAAATAACCACTACTTGCTTGCTGTTTGGAAAGAGGACAAATATTCAACAGCAGGGATTAGCAAGAGTGCTGTGGAGTTTAGGAACAAGCTGTATATACCTCACTTCTTGATGAAGTTGCTGGTTGAACATTCTCCCTCACTTCAGGAGGCATCAAAGCCTTCTCAGGAAAGGATTTCATCAGAGTGTGTGCAAAACTTCTAGTACGTGATGCTTCATCTGAATATACATGTGACACAATCAATATTAGCAGACATAACAAGTAGATATACAATTGGTAGAAGTGAAAAGCTCATCAACCCTACTAAACAGTGTATAGCATTGAGTCAAAGTATAATATACTATTCGCGGAATCACTATTAGTCAGAGGCTTCTCTGATTATCATTTAATACCATCAGAGGACGAAAGCAAGGGGGAGGAGTGGATAATCAATAGTCTCCGGGATGAAACATTGAGCAGAAGGCTTGAGGTGTGATTAAGAGTGTGTCAAAGATCAAGGGACTAATCTTCTAATCAAAAAAGTAATGAAAGAGACAAATAAGAAAGAAACGGTCATAAGCTAACCTTTGGCAGCAGATTGCACTGTCAAACCAGTACACTGTGTTACCAAATATAATATCAGTAGTTGAAGAAAGTTAACAACACAAATAAGAAAGAACAGTATGAAGATGCAGTCTTACATTCAGCTGATCAGTCAAATTTTGCTGAGGATCTTGCTTAGTTAGAAGCTCTTCAGTGGCTGACTTTTTATCTTTCCTCGGCTCCAAATGTTTTCTTGATTGATACTCCTATTTCATCAGTAACCAAAACAACTATTTATTGTAAAAACAACGTATTGGAAGTCAATTTCTCAACATCGATAACCAATCAGAGAAGTTAATAAAAAAGATTACCTCTGAAATTCTGAGGTTTTTATTGAGAGATTTATGACCCATTAACCGATCAAAATTAGCTTTAATTTTCTCATCTTCATCACTCTCATTGCTGCTTTCAGTTTCAGGTTCTTCTTTTTCAAGTTCATCCAAACTGGAAAGCATATGGGCATATTTTTCATCAATAACTGCAACGTTTTCAGTGTCTTCACCACCCTCATTGCCACATTCAGCTTCAAGTTCTTCTTTTTCAAGTTCAGCAAACCGGGACATCAAACGAGCATATTCTTCCTCGTTAATAGCAACTTTTGTGTTATTTTTATCCCTTTTACTGGCACATTCAGCTTCAGTTTCTTCTTTCTCAAGTTCATCCAACCTGGACATCATACGAGCATATTCTTCATCTTCAACTTCAACTTTTGCCTCATCTGCTTCAGAGAAAGTAGGAGCATCTTCTTTTGGTGGACCTGAAAAAACACTGACCTCTTAAGTTTTCACTGTGGTTAGGCTTCATGATACTCATCATTTGCACAGAATTATGACTGCTTGATTCAACAGTTTCAGTACTTCTAACAGAGAACAAGACGCAAAAACCTGCCTGGTGGAGATTGCCTTTCAGTAAAATTTTCCTCCACATAATCTTCCCTTATTTCTACAAGACCTTCCTGTCATAAGAATGAGTGAGAATACCAACAGATCAATGTCTATCTATTTAGAGGCATTAAAAGCATCATAAGATACATAACACATCCCAAAATGATAGAAACCACTACTCGAAATATAGCTAAAAGGAAACATGCATAACAGTTCAAGTCTACATGATGTTCGGAAACAATCCATAAATTATTTGATAACATCCAGTCACAAACATTATTAAAAAATTTCAAACAAAAAATATGCTTTCTTAGAGACTAATAAATGAATAAAATAAGCTGTTCATAGAATTATTGTTTAAAATATGGACGTTTTCAATGTGTTCATCGAGTCCCCATCTAAGAGGAATAGTATTTGTTAATCCAGGAATTCTTACATATTATTACCATACACAATTCTAAAGCGTGTGAATCTATTTAGTATAATTAAGAAAAAAAAAATCTATCTAGTCCGATTCTAGACACCACAGTTATAGCTCAAACCCACTTTCTTATAAACTTTTCGCTTACTTCCTGCCTTCTCTGCAATTGAAGTAAATCCATATTACTATATAGTTTTTGTCTACTGAAGGGACTTGAAGAAACTAGGGATCACCTGAGGTGGTGAGAATCTGCATAAAACGGTATATTACCAATCTAAAAGTTGAGTAGCCTCTGAAACCTTTTATAGTTCAAAGAGCAATAACCGACTGCAAACCTCAAGTAGCTCACTCATCATGTACACCAAATTACACGGTTATGCCTTTTATAGCTTCTAAAGCATGCCGAATAGAAAACGATGCATTACTATCCCTACCTTATAAAGTTCAAATAGGAGTATTACAGTGCTTCATAGTAACTAACGCTTCCATAATTTGCCTGTGGTAAGAAACTTTGATGCAAATTTTAAGCATTCTAAACCAAAAGGTCCAACATCTTGCTGCATTGTGAGGCTCAAGAAATCTCTTATTAAAAGGAGTTTGATTTCTCAGCTCAAGAAATTATTCGTAGTACTAATTTTATGTTTTTTGGTACTTAAAAGAGCATGCTGCCAAATAACAGAAATTGTGAGAAACACACACCGCTGCTTCAGAGGCCGTAGCACCGAAAAAGGAAGCCTCGGCTTGAAGGTCCTGCATCATGGCCTTCATAGACTCAGCCTGGGACTCCAAAATATTCCCTCTTCTTTTCAGAATCTCCACCGTCTGTTTCGATGTTCTTTCTGCATAGTACCCTTCTCCTAAAAGAACCTAAACCACACTAATCATATTCGTAACACAAACTTTGTTTCTTCCACTTTCCATATTTATAAAGCAGAGTTATACCAGAAATTCGTTCGTGTGTACCAAACGGCCGGGAAAAAACGCCGCTTTCCCAAACGGAACCTACGGAAGAAACTGAGCACGGTAAATTCCGAGAGAAGGTAAGTTTTAAAAGAGAGATGAAGTTTGAGAGGGAGGAGGTGCTTTGCCATGATGTCGTGGTGGAGCTCGTCGGGAAGCTTCTGGACGAGGTTGATGAGGCTGGTGTTGTCAGAGATGAAGCCTCGGACTCGGTCTAGCTCGGCCTTCTCTTCGGCCAGCGTTTCCTGGACGCGCTTCGCCGCCTTCTGGGCGTCCTCTGCCGGAAACATCGACGCGAGTGAGGTCACCGTCCCCTTCTTCGCCCCCTCTTCCATCTTCCTGACCCGCGGAGAGAGAGAGAGAGAGAGCTGTGGGCAGTGGCTCTAGGCTTCTAGCGGGGTTTAAACTAGGACGCTTGAACGCTCCGTTTTAGGGCGCCTTTTAAAGGGCTTTTTTTACTTGTTTTGTTTTCCTGGGTAGGTCCCCAAAACGCAATTGCCTTGCAAGGAGGATGCATAATCCTAGAATAGGTTGTTAACCAAGAATGTCTCGCTTTTTTTATGTTACTTTGCAGTGTTAAATTTGCGTTTCTTTTGAGCAAAAGCGTCGCCTATAGGCACAAGATTTCTAGCCTGAAATTCAGCCAAACAATCTTGTGACAGTTGACTTGCGCTCAATGTTTTTGCAGTCACGTGCTGTAGATGTTGGAGTGATTTCGCACCGCGGTAGCTGGTGGCTAGCCACTTATATCAAATCCTCCCGAGTCTTCGAGTACCATCTTATCATATGCATGCTAATGATGGACCATTGGTCATGCCAAATTGTCCCTAGGAGTGCCATGAGCAAGATGGCTTGTAAAGCACGCTTGCAAGCCGGCTAGTGAATCTGCAGTAAGGGTGCTTACAGAGCGGTGATGGCAGTGGCGGTCTAGGCTTGAACCTAGGCATGGGCCATGTGATTATCTAGACAACTTGTTAACAGACATTGGACTGTTGAAGGCTTGTAGTGGAGGTTCCTGGTAGATAGGGCCTGTACCTCCTTCATGGTATAAACCGTTTGGCTCGGTACCATGGTAATCGTTAAGATGACAGGCTCAAAATCTCTCTACCGAATGGATGGATTTCAAATGGAATTAGGTCATGTTTTCGTACAGATACTCTCTCGGCTTTTCTTGTTCTTTTTTATGTTAAAGGCTATTATGGTCATGAGGCCACGGCAACACTACCAGATTGTTGATGAAATGATGCAGTTGAGTGAGCAAGCTCCTCCACAGAGGTGATGGCTTGCATCCGCAAAAGACTAAGGAAATCTCGAGGTGATGATGGACACATTGGTCATGCCAAATTGTCCTAGGAGTGCCATAAGAATGGCAGCAAAGCCACTCTAGTGAGGCCAATAAACTGTTCTTACAGTACACCAACTCGTAAGGTCACAACTTCAATGATGAAATCTATTATTCTATTTAAGATATACAACGAGTGTAGACATACTTGTACATAAATATGTACCTCGGTCTAGAATAAGCATTAAGTGAACAATGAACCGAAAAATTATACTCTCCTGCCTTTGATTTATTAATTATCAGCATGACTTTTCTATAATATTACTCAACAATATCCATGTAACATTTTATGTCACAACATAATACCCAATTAATAAATATAAACATGTGATATCTAAATAAATAATTATCTAGACAACTGGTTTTGTGGGCATATTTCTTACACTTTTGGACATTGGATTTATTTCTTTAAATAACTGTTGAAGCACATAATACTCAAGCATTCAAAATAGGAAAGCCACCTGATATCACACTATAGTAGGACGCCTCATCTACCACAATAGAGGTTCTAGAATGATCTGCTATAACAAACTATTATACACCTGTAGATATTCTGTTATTGTTTCACACACACAAGCTGTATAAATAGTATAGATATTCTGTACGTAAATGGAGAGAGGAAATTATATTCAAAATATTAGTGTTTCCTTCATGGTATAAGGGCCTCATGACTAACGTTAAATGGCTCGGTACCATTGGTTCTCCTGTGTCCTCTGTGACTCCTTTTTCCCAATCATCCACCCTCAACCATATTACTTCTCTCATTCACCTTGTAATCGTTAAGCTTACCCATGACAATTTTTTATTGTGGAAGGCTCAAATGGTGCCTTATCTCAAAGGGCAGCACCTCTACGGTTACATTGATGGCACAAAACCAACACCTTAATTTTATTCTCCTAGCTGGCGATGTCAACCCTGCTCATACTTTATGGATTCGACAGGATCAAGTGATCCTCTGTGCTCTTATCTCATCCTTGTTCAAGCCTCTTATTGCACAGGTCATCGGTTTAACCACCACTCGTACAGTTTGGCTTGCTCTTGATAGCCTCTTCGCCTCTAAGACTCAGGGCCGCCTTATACAAATTCATTTTCAACTTGCTACGTTGAAAAAGGGGTCTGAATTTGTTATTGACTACTTTTACAAGACGAAACTTATGGCTGACACTATGGCAGCAGTTGGCAAGGCTCTCTTCTCCACAGAGTTCATGACCTACCTTCTTGTTGGCCTTGGCTCAGATTTTGACTCTCTCGTCACCTTTGTTACCACCCATTTGGACCCTCCATCCACAGAGGAGATTTTCAGTCACCTTCTTGCACATGAAGCTTGGCTGACTCATCAGACTAGTTCTCTCTCTTCTCCATCTGAGGTCACTGCCAATGTCTCCACTAAGAACAATCCATCTTGAGGTTGTGGTTCTTGTTGTCGAGGTTCATCTCGAGGTTACCATGGCAGTGGCAAAGGTCGCTCCCCTTCACAGTCCCCTTTTTCCTCTGATGACCGTCCACCATGTCAGGTTTGCTTTAAGCAAGGGCATACTGCCCTCTAATGCTAAATAACCAATTTAACCAATCGTTCAAGCACCTCCACCTTCCTCCTTTACTACACATTATTTCTCTTTTCCTTCTGTACCTGACTCCTCTTGGTATCCTGATACAGTAATCATCTGACCTGTGATTTTTCTAACCTCTTTATGAATCAGTCTGAGTATCAAGGTGATGATCAGGTTCGTGTGGGTAATGGATCCTCTCTCCTGATCCAACATACCGATTCTTCTCACATCAACACTCCTCATGGCAAACTCATTCTTCATAATTTTCTTCATGTTCCTTTACTTACTAAGAATCTAATTTCTGTTAGACAATTTTATTCTGATAATCATGTTTATTTTGAGTTTCATTTGGATTCTTTCTGTGTTAAGGACTGTCGCAGCGGGACTCTCCTTCTTCGCAGCACTACTAAGGCGGGTCTCTGCTCTTTTCCTCCTGCATCCAGCACACAGCAAGCTCCTCTTGCTCAAGTAAAAGAATGCACCTCTGCTTCCACATGGCATCTTCACCTTGGTCACCCATCTCTCAAAATAGCTCGTCATGTTCTCAGCACCTTTTCCTTACCTGTTCTCTCGGAATCTTCATCTGCTCGACTCTGTCCTGCCTACAGTCGCGCTCCTTTTTCCTATCTCTCAATCTATCACTACTCATCCCCTACAGCTGCTGTTCATGGATGTTTGGGGCCCTAAACCTCAACTGTCTTGTGATGGTTTTAGGTTTTATTTCTCTATTGTAGATGCTTACATGCGATATACTTGGTTGTTTCCAATACGATGTAAATCTGATGTCTACACTCAGTTTCTTACTTTCCACAAAACTATTGAGTACTTTTTTAATTTACAAATTTTGAATGTTCAAACAGATTGGGGTGGTGATTTTCGAGCTCTCCATAATTTTCTTCGTGATCATGGCATCTCTCATCGTATTAGCCGTCCTCATACTCACCAAAAACTGAGACTATTGAACGTGAACACAGGCACATCGTAGAAACTGGCCTAGCTTTGTTGGCTCATGTGTCTCTGCCTAAATATTTCTGGGCTGATGCTTGTTGTATTGTCGTTTATTTAATTAATCGGCTTCCAAGTCCTGTTATTAAAAATCAGTCTCCTTATTTTCAGTTGTTTAAAAAACATCCTAACTACAATTTTCTCAAAGTTTTTGAGCTTGCCTGCTATCATCATCTCCGTCCATATAATCAACATAAGCTTGATTTTTGGTCAACCATGTGTGTGTTTGTGGGGTACAGTTTGGACCACAAGGGATATCTTTGCCTCCACAAACCCACATCTCGCATTTATATTTCCAGAGACGTCCTTTTTGATGAAATAGTGTTCCCTTTTACCCTTCAATCCTCTTCCTCTTTGCCTCTTACGTTTGGGACATCTTTGCTATCTTCTCTTAGTATTCTTGGACCACCTCTATATGCTCCTTTTTGCACGTGACAAGTCACCCATTTGTCCTCTCCCACGCTAACTTTTTTTCAGCCATCACCTGCCGTGTCTATTGATTCTCCTAATTCTTTTGACATGCTGCCTGCCTAATCAGCTGTACCTACTGTTGCACCTGGCCTCGCTGCCCCTCTAGCACGCCAGATAACCACCCGGTCCCAACAAAATATCCATTGTCCCTAAGCATTTCTCTGATGGTACAATCCCATGGCCCTTTCCCTGCACACACCTCACCATGACTGTCATGGTCCCTCTTGAACCAACCTTAGTTGTCGAGGCTCTCAAGCATGTCAAATGGAGGCAGGCTCCTCAGCTACAGTTTCAGGCTTTTTTAGACACTCATACGTGGACCTTGGTTCCATCTCATCCTTCACAGAACTTTTTGGGTTGCAAATGGATTTTTTAAAACCAAACACAATGCTGATGGTTCAGTTGAACGCAGGAAAGCACGTCTGGTGGCAAAAGGTTTTCATCAACATGCCGGCTTGGACTACAACGAAACTTTCAGCCATGTTGTCAAGCATTCGACAGTCCGCCTTGTTCTCTCTCTTACTGCACAATATGGCTGGTCTCTTCGCCAATTGGATGTGCAAAATGCTTTTCTTCATGGCGAATTATCTGAGGATGTTTACATGCAGCAACCGACTGGTTTTACTCATCATGATCTTCCTCACTATGTCTGCAAACTCAAGAAAGCCCTCTATAGCCCCAAGCAAGCCTCTTGAGCTTTGTTTTCCAAACTCAGTTCGTGCTTGATTGAGCTGGGCTTCACTCCCTCATAGTCAAATTCCTCTTTGTTTACATACATTCGGCTCAACCTGAAATGTATTTTTTGTGTATATGGATGACATAGTTCTTACAGGATCTGATCTGGCTACTCTTTAACTTCCAGTTGAAACATTATGTGCTGACTTTCCTCTCAAAGATCTAGATCGTCTTCATTATATTCTTGGTGTTGAAGTTCTTCACATGTCCGCTTAGCTTCTTCTCTCTCAGAAGAAATACATTCTTGATCTTCTGAAACGAACCAACATGTCTCAAGCCATGTCTGTACAGACTCCCACGTCCACCTCTGAGAAGCTCACCACCTATGATGGTGCAGCCTTTGAATATCCAACCCTTTATAGAAGTATTATAGGCAGCCTGCAATACTTGGCTTTCACTCGTCCAGATCTCTCGTTTGCAGTCAGCAAGGTATGCCAATATATGCACCTTCCTCGTGTTCTTCATTGGCAAGCTATCAAGAGGATCCTTAGATACCTGCGGCATACTATGGATTACTATCTTCAGTTGTATTGTTCCTCAACTTCAGTTCTGGCAGCTTATTCGGATGCCATTGGGCAAGTTGTCCAAATGATTGTCGCTCCACTGGTGGCCTCTGTGTGTTTCTTGGTCCCAACCTGATCTCATGGAGCTCCAGAAAACAACCCACCATCGCCCGATAGAGTACTGAAGCCAAATATAAGGCGGTTGCGAATGCTACATGTGAACTACTCTAGATACAGTCTCTGTTTTGTGATCTTGGTGTCTTTCTCTCCTCCCCTTTAGTTCTTTGGTGCGATAACCTTGGAGCAACACATCTCACTTCTAATCTTGTTCGGCATACTTGTACAAAACACGTTGATGTCAACTACCATTTTGTATGGGATCGGGTCACATCCAAATCCCTAGTTGTCTCCTTCCTATCCAACAAAGATAAGCTAGCCGACATTTTTACTAAACCGCTGTCTATCTCTCGGTTTACACAGCTTTGTACGAGCCCCTCTGTTCGTGCCTACCAGTTTGGCTCGTAGAGGGATGTTGAAGCACACAATACTCAGGCGTTCAAAATAGGAAGCCTCCTGATATCACACTACAGCAGGACACCTCATCTGCCACGATAGAGGTTCTAGAATAATTTGTTGTAACAAACTATTATACATTTGTAGCCTTCTCCATAATTGTAGGATGAAGATTATGTTATTGTTACACACACAAGCTATATAAATAGTACAAATATTCTGTACGTAAATGGGAGAGAGGAAATTATATTCAAAATATCAACGTTCCTTCAATCACAACCGCTATTTTACAAGACTTTACACAATTTTTCTTTACTCGGAATCCTTCCTCTCAAATTTTAACTGAAAAACTCTCAAATGCCATGCTTTCCTGCATGTAGAACCACTACAAGAATTTCGGTCTCCCTCTACGGCGGATTTCATGGCGAAAAAGCATGTAAAGTCGTCAGGGAAGGTCTTCCTCCATGACATTTGGTTATCGAAGCATGGTAGAGGTTGTCGCGTCTCGGTTTGCCCAATGGCCTTCGTCGACAACCGTTCTCTTCTGTTCAACAATGGCTAATCTATGTCGACCATGGATGGTGTTGGGAGAAGGTCTTCATCTCCATCATTAAAGAGTTTGGAAATTTGGAAGTGGTGGTCATGGTTGCTCTGTAATGACGATACCCATGTCGTCAAGATTACAACGTTCTTTGCCGAGGACACTTAGTCGCCGCCCATAATGTTTTCTTGACAATGGACAATAGTCAACTCAAGTTTCTACTAACGGCAAATTTTGTGGGTATTTGGGTTTGGGGTGGGCATTGCTTGTCTATCGATTCAAACTTCTGCACTTGTTTGTAATGTGTACTTTTTCTACCGTGCTAAAAAATGGAGCAAGAGTTCGTATCTGTAGAGTAGAAATCGTGCAAGAGAACAGGGTGATGTGCAAATACAAATTTTTTTTGGTACTTAATCATAATTTTATATCAAGAAAAGCAGAGGAATCATTACAAGCCCTCGACCAAAATGGGATCCACAAATACTAGTTAAGGAGCAACAAAAACATTAAGCAATACGATATCAGTAGGACTGTATAACAACTATATCATCTAATAGCAACTCAATTAATTCCCCAGAAGGTAAGTATTAGAGAGTCAACGCCTCTGTTGGAAGCCCAATGGATAAAACCGATCTTTAGCCTCACCTGAATGATGACATCCTCCAGTACTTAGCAATACTACTTTACTTCCTGGCATGCAATTTGTTGTGCGTTCTTCATAGATATTATAATCTGTTTGTATTTTGGTAAGTTGTTGTAATTGATTCTACATAGACGCTAGAAACATTCTTGAGCATGTAATCTGTTTGACAAAAAGCCAAAAATTAACAGTGATAAGTGGAAGACTTGAGTATGTCTCTCTTACATTACATCAACAAGCACATCAAATTTTGCACGTTTAACTTATGAAGACTTCAATGCGATGATACATTGAAACTAGTCAAAGACTAGCATAGTGCTTCCACATTGCAGAGTAAAACTGAAGGACTATGAGAGCTCATATAATTCTCTTATGTTTTTTTGTAATACAAAGACAGAAAAATAGTATGAGAACTGAAACTAGTGATTGCAACAAACAAAAGAATAATATAAGCTCAAAGGAAAAAAGACATAGTAAAAATAATCCTTACAGTAGAAAACATCCGAACATATGTGCATCTGCCATATATAATCTAATTCTTTCCTTTCCCATTTCAGAGCTCAGGTACTTCCAATATATCAATCAGTAAACATGCAACTAACCACTTTCAAAGCTCAAGTACTTGAATCACAGTTATCAATCAAACCACACAGAATTAAACTAATAAATAAAAGGAATGAACTTGTATCTAACTTTAGCTGCATACTCTAAATACCTATCCCCGAAAGTCTCAACCATCAGAGCCTCCTCAAGTTTGGCCTTCTGCGTGTAGTACAATAAACAAACTGCTACCATAAATAGCAAGCTTAAAGGTGCTCAAAGTGCAATACAGTAAGATACAAACAGCAGCATCGTAGAAGAATATAGTGGATGACGGATCTAGTGATACGGTCCAAACTGCACCACATCTGTTGGCACAACCACCTTTTCTGAATACTTTGCTAGATACAACGTTGAGTTATACTGCATTAACATTTGACAGAGTCACCATTATAGAAATCGAAATTCCCAAATTTGACCGCCTGCCTAGAATGCGGTGTAGTTCTAGCCCTTCAAATGCTGCCAGCCAATGCCCAACCGTGACTCCGAAGCAGAGTATATAGATATACTCCATGTCATTGAACAAAAACATAACTTCTAATACAAATAACATCAAAACTAAAAGCTAGCCCAGGTGAAACAACACTGACCGAGATGATCTTTACATTCCACTACTTAACATTCTTTGTCGATTCCTGTAACACTCCGACCCTCTAAATATTCTTGATAATCTTAAATTTCCTTATTAAGTATGATTAATAGTTCTTATATTATTATTTTCGGATTTAATTATTTTATTAATTATTAAATAGTGTAAAATAACTAGAAATAGTTTTATATATCCAAAAATTATGATAAAAATATCCTCATTCTTGTCTTTTCAAGTTCTTTCATTTTATTAACTATTTTTCCTCATGTCAGAGTTCTAATAATTTTTATATGCTGGAAAAGATGATTTTGCCCCTAAAGCTTGTTTTAGCCCTAATTTCTTCTAGAAACCCTATTTTTCTCCAATCTTTTTGCTTGACATGTTTTGTTTCCTTTTTTCTTAGCTAATAGGACCTAATTGATGGATATCGTGCCTTGTTTGAATATTTTCCTAAAATTCTTATTTTTAATTAGGGTTTTGGGCTTAGATTGCATAGTTTAATGTTTTGGGCTTAGAAAATCATATCTTTTTGGTCCTCTCTTCAGTCCACTTGACCAGCCTTGGCCCATACACAAGTCAGCACCTCCTTTGACCAAGGAAAATCAGTCAAAGCCATAGATTCACTTAGTAATCATTACCAATCATTAAATGCCTCCAAAACCACTATTACACTTGTCTCCTCCTAGGTTGTTGCCCATAGCCACCATTGCTAATCCAATGCTTGCTGAGACCTCTTAATCTAGAGGTAGGCATGATCATGGTGTCCCTCTTAACCCTAGCAACATAGATCATAACCCTAGATTAACCCTAGTCAAGAACTAGTATAAATAGCAAGCAAGTGTGAGTGTTTTCCTCATTGAGTTATTCGGCATTCTTAGAGAAAGGGAGAGAGTGATAGAGAGCTTGGAGAAAGTTTGAGATAGAGAGGAGAAGAGGCAGTTCTAGCAGATTGATCCAAAGAGGTGATTTTGAGGAATTTTGTGAATTTCTTGGAGTTCATTCGAAATTGGCATGCTTTGATATTGTTTTGCATGTTATTAGATCCTAATATGGTGTTTCATGTAGGTTTTGTGATTACTAAAGCTTGAAGAAATTGATTAAGGGAAGCGGTTAGTTTACATGTTAATGGTGTTCTTAGTATTTTGATGATTTAGGCTAATAGCATGCAATTCTTTGATCTGGAACTTGTCACACTACAAAAAAACAAGTCTATAGCGGCGGTTGCTAAAAATGCCGCTAAAGGGTGTTTTTTGCAGTGTTTTGCAAAAAACGCTGCTAAATGGGGTCTATAGTGGCGGTCTTTTTAGCGGCGGTTAGTGACCGTCGCTATATACCCCCTTTAACAGCGTTTTTTACAAAATACCGCAAAACGGTATTACCTTTAGCGGCGGTCGCTAACTGCTGCTATATACCCCCTGTAACGGCGGTCACTGACCTCTCGGCTATAGACCCCCTTTAGCAGTAGTGACCGCCGCTATAGAGTACACCTTTAGCAGAGTTTGTTTCAAAACGCTGCTATAGGTATAAGTGAAAAAAAAATTATTAATAAGTTATTTAATGTTGATATTATTTATATATTATTTTATTCCTTTTAATATATAGGGGTGTTTGTTTGCCAAATTTTGAGGAATATTCTCGAAATTTTGGAATCTTTACTTATTGAATTTATTGGGGTTTGAAAGGTGAAGTGTGTATGTATAAAAGTTAAAAAATTTGGAGTGTGTTGTTTTGTTAGAAATTTTGATGCCCAAAATATTGGGGAAACAAACACCCCCATAATTTTATTTTGTCATGTATTTGAAAAATTTATTTAAGACCTACTTATAAAGTACTTAGGTTAATTAGCACATATATATAAAGTATATGTGCTAATTACTTATATAAAGTATAAAATAATGTTATATAAATTAAGTAGGTACATATATATAAAGTACTTAGGTTAATTAGCACATATCAATTATATAATAAAACACATACTTTAAATTATAAGTATTATATATTATTACTCACAACCTATTTTAATTAAGATTATTATACTAATTATAAAAAAGAGTGTAAAGAATGTACATTGCTATATATTTAATACTAAGTATAAAGATTTTTAAATACTATTACAAATTACAATTGATTTTAATTTACTAAAAACACATAACATGTATATAGTTTATTATTAAAAAAAACTTAAAAACTACAAAATTTTTTTTAAAAAACACTTAAAACGGTAGTTTTGACTTGTCTTAAAAAATGTCAAAACTCACCGTTTCTCTCCCTTTAAATTAAACCCTTCCCGGCTCCCACTCCCCCACGCCCCACTTGTGAAAAATCTTTGTCTCCAGCCCCCTCTTCGTCGAAGAAGCTCCTCCCTCTCGATCGCTCTGTCGACAGCCCCTCCCCTCTTTGTCGAAGCTCCAGCCCCTCCCCTCTACGTCTTACCATCTTTGATTTTCTAAATATGAAATCTTTGGAGAAGGAGGGCCTTCGCCACCTGAAGGAGCTCAAAGTCCCTGCATAGATGGATTGCGGTGACAACCTTGATTTGTTTATAGGGGTTGTGGGGTCTCAGGCATCGCAAGTTTTTCACTCGGGCTCATACTTTTATTTTCTGTTTTGTCCTGCTTCTCGATTTGGGTGTCAGGCATCGCAATGGATCCGGGTTCTATTTTTCCTCTGCTTTCTCATGCTCTCAATCTTGAATAGTTTTGCCCTTTCCCTCCTTTTGTTTTCCTTTTTTAGTGCCTTCTTTTGTATTTGAAGGTTTTGGTGGGGAAAAATGATTCTTCAAGCGTTGGGTTCCACCAAAGTAGACCAATCGGGTTTTCATCTGAATGCGGCACAATCTATGATTAGTTGTCATTGGGCAGGTATGGAAGATAGAGTTGGATGCTCTCCAAATCCCTTAAAGGCATAGGTGTGGGTTTCTTTCCTTATCCGTTATGGAATGTTAGAAGTTTTGAAATTTTATTTATTTTGTGAGTCTAAAGCACACTTGAGTGTTCACCCAACACTCAAGTGTTTTACAAATAATGGGTACAACAAAGAATGGCTCTCTAAGCCGAATATGCAAGTGGAAAGCTCAATAAAGTGCAAGAGACAAGATACTTGAATGAAACCTAAAGTTTGGCAAGTAGGAGCAAAGCTTTCTTGGTAGATGCGGTTTTCCCTCTTCTTCAAAGCACTTTCTCTCTCTAGAAGTTAGGGCATGATTGATTGCAAAGTGTGTTGTCTCTTCTTCAAGAAATCTCTCTCTTTGGATGCTAGGTGTCAATGATGAGCAAGAGAAGAAGATTTGACAATGAGAGCTCTTGGACTTGAAGGAAGCAGCAAATGGATTTCTTTGGATCTTGGCTTTTTTCTCTCTAGATGTTACGATGATGATTGAGCTACTTCTTCTCTCTCCATCTCGTTCTTCTTATAGCCCCTAGGTCTTCAACGGTCATCAAGTGGCTTCATTTTACCGTTGGAGGGGTTTAAAAGACTTTTTGAAACATTTTGGATGATCTGACGTCGTTTCCAGGATATCTGCAATTTCGCACTATGTGTCGACACATTGATAATATGTGCTGACACATTAAAACTTGGCCTAAAATTTTTCTCTCGGGAGACATGCAATGTGTCGACACATTGAACATTTAGTCTGAAAATGCTATCAACAGTGAATTTTTGCATTTTGGAGTTGGGCTCTCGAATAAGTGCATGTGTCGACACATTATGTATGTGTCGACACATTGAATGCTGAAGAGAAAATTTAGCCTCTTGAAAGTGTCCAATCCATTCCAACACTTCTTTAAACACCTACAATATGAAAAATTGATCTTATCAACTTGTGTGATGGTGTTCAAATGCACTTAGAAATATTTTTGTGAGATAACCTCTATATTTGAAATAAATCCTTTAGAAAAGAGATTGACAATGTAAAATCTAAAGTCCTTAAAAACTTAGAAACTTTGTTATCATCAAAATCAATTGAAGATTGTTTGCAAAAACAACCTTGGGCTAACATATTTATCTTACATTCAGTCACTACATGGGCATCTCTTGTTATTGCTGATTTACGTTACATGAGTTTAGGATATGACGGCAGAATTTTGATTAGGGCTTTACCGTGTTGGTAACCAACAGATCACACTCCATGTAATATGCTTGTGTTCTTTTTGTTTGCTTCTACCCATAATGAAATCTTTGTTCTTGTTTTAACAAGACTTGGGCCTGTGATATCTTTTGTTGGCATTCCAGTTTGGTTATAAATTCCTCACCGCATGTTGACGTGGATAATATTTTGGTTGATGGAGAAATTTTTATCTCTTAATAATTGGACCTGTGACCTTTATTCTTAACCATCCAGTACTAACAGGGGGCCGGAATTTGGATCTAAAACAGAATATTGTTCATTTTCTGATTTATCCAATCGATTTTGGTGCACTACAGCTTTTAAGTAAAGTTTGGTGTGTTTGTCCTGGTTCGTTTTGTAGCTGCACTTTCATTATTGTTGTTTGGCAGTTCCAGAGATTTAGGTGTTTTGGTTTCTACTCTATGGCAGAGGAGTTAAAGGTTCCAATTTTTCCATCTGTTGGCTTGTACTGGGTTTTATGCTTCACGGTATCCAATATCTGTAGCTATTGAGTGCTAATACAATTACAGGAAAAACTTTTAAGGGTTCCTTGGACTTAAGTGGTGTTCCTCTCTCTGTATTTAATCTCTCTGCCTAATACTTTTAAGGTAATCGCTCCAGTTGTATAATTTGCCTTCGTAATGCTTGTTTAGTAACTACATAGCCTTTGGTTCTGGGAAGTTTGATAGTAGAGGTCGGAACAGGTAGATTTTCTTATTCCTTGAAGTATAAGATCAAGATACTGACCGAAGGAATAATGATACAAAGAAAGAATTTGAGATTCCATTGTGTTTTGGGAGGTTGCATTTTTTGGGTTCCATTAGACAATTTAATTGCTTGTATGGTTACCCATAGTTTTGATTACGGCTTTCTTTCATTGGGCTGACTTGCTTGTAATTTGGTTATGCACTAAGCCGGGCGGGTCTGGTTAAAGGAACTTGAAATAAGATGCTCAATAAATAACGGAGGTTGCCGATCAAAAAGTAGAAATGGATTAACTTTCTCTGCTTGCTCAGTTTGGTGATTTCTATCCTAATCTTGTTCATTTACTAATTGTATTTTGCTTCTTCAGTCTTTATACACTGCAGATCCATTTGACAGCCCTGCGCCAAACAAAGTCCAGGTCCAGTCCTTCATATGCAATATGACTTCAGGAAGGGATACTGCAACACAATTAATTTGGACATTCTGCTTTCAAGATTTTTTGTGAACTAGTTTTTAGCATCAGAGGCTGGTGAAGTGGCTTTGATATTCAATGATCTTCAAAGCACACTATCAACTCAACACGGAGAAATGCTGTTTTTGCAAGTGAACTGCGACAAGTATGTTGTAAATTCTTCCACCTAAAAAACTGCTCTTCGAGGTAAAAAAAATGCTTGACGTGTGAATTGAGGGTCATTATCTGAAATTGGGAAACATTCTTTTTGACCCGGATAGTACCCCGACCCGATTCAATGAAAAGTGTTTTATGTTTAAAATGAGATTTTTTGTGAGGCTTAGTCCATGGAGCGGACTTATTAAAATAAATTCGAATTACCGATTGTAGGAAAATCTAGGAAAAAATTAGTGGTGTTTTAAAAATGTTGGCACATTACCAAAAAAAAAAAACGATGGCAAACTTTTAGCAGCGGTCAGGTGACCGCTGCTGTAGATGTTTAAACGCAGGAAAAAAGGCCTCAAGAAAAGTTGCAAAAAAAAAAAAAGATTGCACTTTGGTCATAGCGGCGATCACAAACGCCGCTAGCAGACCGCCGCTATAGACCGGCGGTCTTCACTAGCGGTCGAGAAAACCGCCTATAGCCTATTGCAACGGTCAATAGCAGCAGTCGAGACCGCCGCTATAGGATATAGCGCGGTTTTGTCACCTTTAGCAGCGGTTTCTGACCGCTGCTAAAGTTGTTTTTTTTGTAGTGTCATTAGGTTGATTATGAGCTAAAGGAATGATTAATTTAGTTAATTGTTGGAAGATTTTGAAGAATTGAAGAAATCATGGAGATTAGGTCTTTTTACTCCATTTGAAGAATTTATGATAATTTTTGTGTATTTTTTTTGCATGCCTCGGTTTTTAGGTCCCTAAGAGGTGTTAAGCATGTATGATTGATTTGGTGTAATGATTTACGAGATTTAGAAGATTTACTTAATTAGATCAAAACTAGCCTATTTTAGCATTCTTGATATCAGTATGTTTATGGATTTTTATTATATAGTAAACGATCTGGTCTTGATGTGAAACTAGACACTATTAGGAGTCTACGGTTAAAATTTCGTGCCATTTGGAGTTAGATGAATTAATTATGAATTTTTGAAGTTCTATGTAAAACCTGTGTTTTTGCTTAAAACGGGTCCATTGGCATATTTTTGAATTAGACTTATTTTTCCAGCCTTTGTATTGATTTTATGGGCTTAATGTCTGGTGTTTTGGCCAAGCTTTGGGCTTGGATGGGGAAGCCCAAAGTTTGACTTAAAGGACCCATTGTGCCTTGTTTTTTAAGAGAACCACATGATTCAGCCTCTTTTTGTTGCTTTTGGACCGGCCCAGTAGCTCTTTACAACCACTGACCACTTGTGAAAGTAGTCTTGACAGCAAGCCCAAGTGCAAGTCCACATTGGACTTAGATTAGTAACCTTGGACCTTGGACCTATGTTTGACTAATGAGATTATTTACATTTAATTTCATGATTATGGAAAAGTATATCAGATTATTTACACGGTATTTATTTTGGAAATAAATACATGTTATAATTATGAATTATTTTGCAAGATATGGATTTATGGATGTCATATTGCATTTGCATAGCATTTTGCATCAAAATATTAAAGGAATGGCACATTTTATGAAAAAAATTTATATAGGGTGACAGTACTATCACTGGGAGTGCAACCATCACTACTGGGTAGGATGGCCCCAGTGTAGAAGGCATATGAGCCTTTACTCATGTCTTAGGACAACGGAATGTGTAGGACTGTCTTAATTGCAGGGGAGACTAGACGCACAACTCTGGCCGCTGGGGGTAAATCAGATGAATTTGTAAGAAAATGTTGCCAATAAAAGAAAAGAAAAGTGCATTATGTGCATTGCATATTGTGTGTTGCATCATTGCCTGTATATACTGTAACTATATACTGCATGACTGTGTGTTGCATACTGCATATCATCTGCATGCTACATATCATCTCTCTGGTATTCTCCATTGCTTACGATCTACTTATGAACTATTTATTGATTATGTATGTATGTTGTATGGTTGTTGTCACATGCCCCCATCCCCCCTTATTGTGTTCTTAAGACTCATCCCTTTGTTTGTCTATTTTTATAAGTTAGATGCCGATATTCAATTCATTTATATCCCATGAAATGATTACCCATCTCCTGGTTATCCACATCCGTGCCTTGGTGACCGATGACCTAGAGGTTATAGTGGACTCTCAGCCATACCTAATCCTGAAGGACTTACCACCAAAGTTTCCCTGGAAGAATAGTCCTGTGGGAGAGAACCACTGCCATATCGAGTGGATATGAACCTCACTGGCTCTTCTGACGACGAAGGCGAAGACTCCTCTTAAATGTTGTTGGTTTGTTACTTTATGTTCTTTATTGTTGTGTGTGTTTGTAAATATTTAGGAACAACATCTGAAAACAAGACAAGCAAACAAAATAAAAGAAATTACACTACTGGGGTTAGAGATCAAGGATTAAAGCACCAGGCTAACATAAATGAGCTTTAATTATATAATTACATTTTTTAAAAATAATATATCTCTAACCCTATTGTTCAAAATATTTACAAACACACCACAACAATAAAAGAAACATAAAGTAACAACAACAACATTTAAGAGGAGTCTTCGCCTTCGTCGTCAGAAGAGCCAGTGAGGTCAATCCACTCGATATGGCAGTGGTTCTCTCCCACAGGACTATTCTTCCAGGGAAACTTTGGTGGTAAGTCCTTCAGGATTAGGTATGGCTGAGAGTCCACTATAACCTCTAGGTCATCGGTCACCAAGGCACGGATGTGGATAACCAGGAGATGGGTAATCATTTCATGGGATATAAATGAATTGAATATCGGCATCTAACTTATAAAAATAGACAAACAAAGGGATGAGTCTTAAGAACACAATAAGGGGGGATGGGGGCATGTGACAACAACCATACAACATTATATATTCAATAAATAGTTCATAAGTAGATCGTAAGCAATGGAGAATACCAGAGAGATGATATGTAGCATGCAGATGATATGCAGTATGCAACACACAGTCATGCAGTATATAGTTACAGTATATACAGGCAATGATGCAACACACAATATGCAACGCAATGCACTTTTCTTTTCTTTTATTGGCAACATTTTCTTACAAATTCATCTGATTTACCCCCAGCGGCCAGAGTTGTGCGTCCAGTCTCCCCTGCACTTTAAGACAGTCCTACACATTCCGTTGTCCTAAGACATGAGTAAAGGCTCATATGCCTTCTACACTGGGGCCATCCTACCCAGTAGTGATGGTTGCACTCCCAGTGACTAGTACTGTCACCCTATATAAATATTTTTCATAAAATGTGCCATATCCTTTAATATTTTGATGCAAAATGCTATGCAAATGCAATATGACATCCATAAATCCATATCTTTTGCAAAATAATTCATAATTATAACATGTATTTATTCCAAAATAAATACCGTGTAAATAATCTGATATACTTTTCCATAATCATGAAATTAAATGTAAATAATCTCATTAGTCAAACATAGGTCCAAGGTCCAAGGTTACTAATCTAAGTCCAATGTGGACTTGCACTTGGGCTTGCTGTCAAGACTACTTTCACAAGTGGTCAGTGGTTGTAAAGAGCTACTGGGCCGGTCCAAAAGCAACAAAAAGAGGCTGAATCATGTGGTTCTTAAAAAACAAGGCACAATGGGTCCTTTAAGTGTCAAACTTTGGGCTTCCCCATCCAAGCCCAAAGCTTGGCCAAAAAACCAGACATTAAGCCCATAAAATCAATACAAAGGCTGGAAAAATAAGTCTAATTCAAAAATATGCCAATGGACCCGTTTTAAGCAAAAACACAGGTTTTACATAGAACTTCAAAAATTCATAATTAATTCATCTTAACTCCAAATGGCACGAAATTTTAACCGTAGACTCCTAATAGTGTCTAGTTTCACATCAAACCAGATCGTTTACTATATAATAAAAATCCATAAACATACTGATATCAAGAATCATGCTAAAATAGGCTAGTTTTGATCTAATTAAGTAAATCTTCTAAATCTCACGTAAATCATTACACCAAATCAATCATACATGCTTCTAACACCTCTTAGGGACCTAAAAACCGAGGCATGCAAAATAAATACACAAAAATTATCATAAATTCTTCAAATGGAGTAAAAAGACCTAATCTCCATGATTTCTTCAATTCTTCAAAATCTTCCAACAATTAACTAAATTAATCATTCCTTTAGCTCATAATCAACCTAATGACACTACAAAAAAAACAATTTAGCAGCGGTCAGAAACCGCTGCTAAAGGTGACAAAACCGCCGCTATATCCTATAGGCGGCGTCTCGACTGCTGCTATCGTTGCAATAGGCTATAGCGGCGGTCTCGACCGCTAGTGAAGACCGCCGGTCTATAGCGGCGGTCTGCTAGCGGCGTTTGTGATCGCCGCTATAGACCAAAGTGCAATCTTTTTTTTTTTTTGCAACTTTTCTTGAGGCCTTTTTTCCTGCGTTTAAACATCTACAGCAGCGGTCACCTGACCGCTGCTAAAAGTTTGCCATCGTTTTTTTTTTTTTTTTGGTAATGTGCCAACATTTTTAAAACACCACTAATTTTTTCCTAGATTTTCCTACAATCGGTAATTCGAATTTATTTTAATAAGTCCGCTCCATGGACTAAGCCTCACAAAAAATCTCATTTTAAACCATAAAACACTTTTCATTGAATCGGGTCGGGGTACTATCCGGGTCAAAAAGAATGTTTCCCAATTTCAGATAATGACCCTCAATTCACACGTCAAGCATTTTTTTTACCTCGAAGAGCAGTTTTTTAGGTGGAAGAATTTACAACATACTTGTCGCAGTTCACTTGCAAAAACAGCCATTTCTCCGTGTTGAGTTGATAGTGTGCTTTGAAGATCATTGAATATCAAAGCCACTTCACCAGCCTCTGATGCTAAAAACTAGTTCACAAAAAATCTTGAAAGCAGAATGTCCAAATTAATTGTGTTGCAGTATCCCTTCCTGAAGTCATATTGCATATGAAGGACTGGACCTGGACTTTGTTTGGCGCAGGGCTGTCAAATGGATCTGCAGTGTATAAAGAACTGAAGAAGCAAAATACAATTAGTAAATGAACAAGATTAGGATAGAAATCACCAAACTGAGCAAGCAGAGAAAGTTAATCCATTTCTACTTTTTGATCGGCAACCTCCGTTATTTATTGAGCATCTTATTTCAAGTTCCTTTAACCAGACCCGCCCGGCTTAGTGCATAACCAAATTACAAGCAAGTCAGCCCAATGAAAGAAAGCCGTAATCAAAACTATATGGGTAACCATACAAGCAATTAAATTGTCTAATGGAACCCAAAAAATGCAACCTCCCAAAACACAATGGAATCTCAAATTCTTTCTTTGTATCATTATTCCTTCGGTCAGTATCTTGATCTTATACTTCAAGGAATAAGAAAATCTACCTGTTCCGACCTCTACTATCAAACTTCCCAGAACCAAAGGCTATGTAGTTACTAAACAAGCATTACGAAGGCAAATTATACAACTGGAGCGATTACCTTAAAAGTATTAGGCAGAGAGATTAAATACAGAGAGAGGAACACCACTTAAGTCCAAGGAACCCTTAAAAGTTTTTCCTGTAATTGTATTAGCACTCAATAGCTACAGATATTGGATACCGTGAAGCATAAAACCCAGTACAAGCCAACAGATGGAAAAATTGGAACCTTTAACTCCTCTGCCATAGAGTAGAAACCAAAACACCTAAATCTCTGGAACTGCCAAACAACAATAATGAAAGTGCAGCTACAAAACGAACCAGGACAAACACACCAAACTTTACTTAAAAGCTGTAGTGCACCAAAATCGATTGGATAAATCAGAAAATGAACAATATTCTGTTTTAGATCCAAATTCCGGCCCCCTGTTAGTACTGGATGGTTAAGAATAAAGGTCACAGGTCCAATTATTAAGAGATAAAAATTTCTCCATCAACCAAAATATTATCCACGTCAACATGCGGTGAGGAATTTATAACCAAACTGGAATGCCAACAAAAGATATCACAGGCCCAAGTCTTGTTAAAACAAGAACAAAGATTTCATTATGGGTAGAAGCAAACAAAAAGAACACAAGCATATTACATGGAGTGTGATCTGTTGGTTACACCAACACGGTAAAGCCCTAATCAAAATTCTGCCGTCATATCCTAAACTCATGTAACGTAAATCAGCAATAACAAGAGATGCCCATGTAGTGACTGAACAATGTAAGATAAATATGTTAGCCCAAGGTTGTTTTTGCAAACAATCTTCAATTGATTTTGATGATAACAAAGTTTCTAAGTTTTTAAGGACTTTAGATTTTACATTGTCAATCCTCTTTTCTAAAGGATTTATTTCAAATATTGAGGTTATCTCACAAAAATATTTCTAAGTGCATTTGAACACCATTACACAAGTTGATAAGATCAATTTTTCATATTGTAGGTGTTTAAAGAAGTGTTGGAATGGATTGGACACTTTCAAGAGGCTAAATTTTCTCTTCAGCATTCAATGTGTCAGCACATACCATCAATGTGTCGACACATTGCACTTATACTCGAGAGCCCAACTCCAAAATGCAAAAATTCACTGTTGATAGCATTTTCAGACTAAGTGTTCAATGTGTCGACACATTGCATTGTCTCCGAGAGAAAAATTTTAGCCAAGTTTTAATGTGTCAGCACATATTATCAATGTGTCGACACATAGTGCGAAATTGCAGATATCCTGGAAACGACGTCAGATCATCCAAAATGTTTCAAAAAGTCTTTTAAACCCCTCCAACGGTAAAATGAAGCCACTTGATGACCGTTGAAGACCTAGGGGCTATAAGAAGAACGAGATGGAGAGAGAAGAAGTAGCTCAATCATCATCGTAACATCTAGAGAGAAAAAAAGCCAAGATCCAAAGAAATCCATTTGCTGCTTCCTTCAAGTCCAAGAGCTCTCATTGTCAAATCTTCTTCTCTTGCTCATCATTGACGACCTAGCATCCAAAGAGAGAGAGATTTCTTGAAGAAGAGACAACACACTTTGCAATCAATCGTGCCCTAACTTCTAGAGAGAGAAAGTGCTTTGAAGAAGAGGGAAAACGCATCTACCAAGAAAGCTTGTGCTCCTACTTGCCAAACTTTAGGTTTCATTCAAGTATCTTGTCCTCTTGCACTTTATTGAGCTTTCCACTTGCATATTCGGCTTAGAGAGCCATTCTTTGTTGTACCCATTATTTGTAAAACACTTGAGTGTTGGGTGAACACTCAAGTGTGCTTTAGACTCACAAAATAAATAAAATTTCAAAACTTCTAACATTCCATAACGGATAAGGAAAGAAACCCACACCTATGCCTTTAAGGGATTTGGAGAGCATCCAACTCTATCTTCCATACCTGCCCAATGACAACTAATCATAGATTGTGCCGCATTCAGATGAAAACCCGATTGGTCTACTTTGGTGGAACCCAACGCTTGAAGAATCATTTTTCCCCACCAAAACCCTTCAAATACAAAAAGAAGGCACTAAAAAAGGAAAACAAAAGGAGGGAAAAAAGGGCAAAACTATTCAAGATTGAGAGGCATGAGAAAAGCAGAGGAAAAATAGAACCCGGATCCATTGCGATGCCTGACACCCAAATCGAGAAGCAGGACAAAACAGAAAATAAAAGTATGAGCCCGAGTGAAAAACTTGCGATGCCTGAGACCCCACAACCCCTATAAACAAATTCAAGGTTGTCGCCGCAATCCATCTATGCAGGGACTTTGAGCTCCTTCAGGTGGCGAAGGCCCTCCTTCTCCAAAGATTTCATATTTAGAAAATCAAAGATGGTAAGACGTAGAGGGGAGGGGCTAGAGCTTCGACGAAGAGGAGGGGTTGGAGATTTCGATGAAGAGGGGAGGAGCTTCTTCGACGAAGAGGGGGCTGGAGACAAAGATTTTTCACAAGTGGGGCGTGGGGGAGTGGGAGCCGGGAAGGGTTTAATTTAAAGGGAGAGAAACGGTGAGTTTTGACATTTTTTAAGACAAGTCAAAACTACCGTTTTAAGTGTTTTTTAAAAAAAATTTTGTAGTTTTTAAGTTTTTTTTAATAATAAACTATATACATGTTATGTGTTTTTAGTAAATTAAAATCAGTAATTTGTAATAGTATTTAAAAATCTTTATACTTAGTATTAAATATATAGCAATGTACATTCTTTACACTCTTTTTTATAATTAGTATAATAATCTTAATTAAAATAGGTTGTAGTAATAATATATAATACTTATAATTTAAAAGTATGTGTTATTATATAATTGATATGTGCTAATTAACCTAAGTACTTTATATATATGTACCTACTTAATTTATATAACATTATTTTATACTTTATATAAGTAATTAGCACATATACTT
>CM025849.1:20720235-20827025 GCA_003952965.2 Morella rubra | reverse complement strand
CCGTCGTCCAGCGACATTCGACTAGTCTCCACCGGCGAGGCCGATGGTGAGGGATAGTGTACTATCAGCTTGTCAGTGCATCTACCAGACCGAAGTCCTCAAGTCTGGGCAGAGTTGGATCCTTGAGATACCAGTAGGGCATGTGCACCGCTGATATTTCGAAAAAATCCGAGACCCATACCCGAATGTGAAGGACCATGATATAGGGGTCTAGGTTTATGACTTGCTCACTCTTGAATAGCCTCATTTTCTTGTTGACGTAATTTAAGCACAAAAAACAAAGGGTGAGTCATAAGTACTCAGTAAGGTCGGGGAAAAGGAATATGACATAAGAATAAATAAATCAAACAAAATTAAAAATTATGATGTAAAGCACAATACAAATTGAAGCGACTACTGGGAAATAATTGCAAATGGAATGCATATGTACAATGTTCCAATCCCTGTCATCACTCTTTCTTTTTCTGGTCCAATAGAGGTATCCCTACAAACACTTTGTTTCGCCCCAGAGTTAGGGTTGTGCGTTTCTCCTCCTTCAGGACTATCTCGTGCATCACAAATAATACGACACTAGTTAAGCAAGCCTTGTACCATTGCCTAGGGAAACCAACCACTAGATTCCATTAATGGTGGTTGCACCCTTCCCAATGTGAGCGGTACCATCATACGATTTCAAGATTACCTCTGGGTTTAGGTTATTTCTGATCTTAGTCAACTTCATACCCATGAGATGGTTATGCAACAATTGATATATGATGATATAATTATATCATTCCAATATCAAAGATAGCAAGCATAAAATCACTAATCCATAGATCTCAAAGAATTAAATTTCCTTTTAAAATATTGCCCAGGTAATAGCCTAATTTTCCTTTCTAAATTATATATCTCCTTACCCTCATATATTTATTTTATTGTATTGACTAGCCTATTTTTCCCCATTAGTATAATTGAAATTTCTTTTTTATTTTATTTGCTTATCTCCTTTGTTTGCCTTAATGATAAGTTTATAACTCTAATTAATTAATCAACTACATTATTTTTCTCTTATTATTTCTCTTTGTCTTCTTAGTAGTGTTGGGCCTATTGGGCTTCATAAGTAATATGTACAGGTTAATTTTTTTTTTTTTTATCAAAAGCTATTTTTATTTTTATTTGGTATTTTTTTTGTTATTGGGCCGAAATGGACCCTAAATAGGCCTTGTGTTTTGGGCCCCATTTTCTATCAGGTTTGGGCTCATATTTTTACCATAACACCCTTAAGATATGCCTAACACACTGCCATAAGCCCAGATTTTACATTCGGACTCTTTTGCCCTCTAATTTTTTCAGTAATGCCGAAAATGTCCCTATGGGCCCCTAAGGTCATTTTCTCCCACTTCTTTCCATCTTTTTCCCTTTGAAATTTTTAGGGTTTGTCCAAACACTATCCAGCAACATACTTAGAGAATATCAAGCTCAAATTTTACAATTTTACACATGGAAGGACACGTTACACAATCGTGTACCTTATCATCAATAAATGTTTGCATGTCACATTTTCTTTTCCTTACAGCATACACAAGTGATATTGAACCCATTTGAAGTCCCTGATTTAACTAACAACATATGTTTACATATCTAATAAAAAGTATAGCATCACTTTTATGGAACAACTTCAAAATACCATCATTTCTCAAATAAAGGCAAAGATTTTCATGCATGTATTTTCTTCTCTTGCAACATCAGTTCTCATATAAGCTCAAAATGTAATATGTTTTCACACACAAGCATCATTTTTCACCAAAAATCATCCCTCTTCAACCATCTCTCACATGCAAACTATCCAAACACCAAAAATTACAAAAAACACTAAGGCAGCAACGTTTCATGGCAGAAAATTAAACATCAAAGCCACTACATAGTCATGCACGGCCACATCCTTATTTCTCCGCATAACCACATGCAAAATCTAGACCCCCTTACCTTGATAGTGCTAAGATCCTCTTGTTGGCTTTAGAAATTCCTAGGGCAAGAAACCTTAGGTTACTAAGGAGAAAATTTTAAGTAAAAGGAAAAGAATAGGGCTCATGAGAGAGGTTTTTTCCCATGGCCGAATGCTATATTTTTTTTCCTCTATCTTACCTTTTTTTTTTCTTCTTTTCCTTTTTTCCACCTTTTTCTTCTCTTCTTCTTCTTTTCTTCATTCTCTCTCTTCTTTGTTCCAGCACTGCTCTCTCCTCTCCCTCTCTCTTTTTCACAATCTCATTCTCCAAATGAAGTGTGTGTGTGTTGGGGGTGTAAGGGGTTAAACTAATCTAACTCATCATTTGCTGTGTTAGTAGGTTAGGGTGCTAGTTGCAAAAGGCAAAGATTTATAATGATTAAGGCTAAGTTAACAAGTTGAAGCAAAAGAGGCAATTGGGGAGGGGGGGGGGGTATTCAGTTAGAGCAATGAAGCCATTTATCAAAAAAGTCAATTTTTTCTTCTTGCTAGCCCTGATGACCTAGACTGGGAGGGAGATTTTGAATGGTCGGCCATGCCTTTCTTCTTTCTTCTTCTTCTTCTTTTTTCTCTAAGTAAAGGTGGATTTCATTTCACAGGGGAGGAAAATACAAGTGTTGAATCCGAAACCAACCATGGCCGGAGACTTCAAATGGGCACAAAGACCCACTACATCATTTTCAAAGGCCCGAAGGGCCAAAAACAGCGTAAGGACCAGAAGGGTCCTAGCACAACAGGCCATAAGGGCCCTACCCAACAGGTCCACAAACCCACCAACCCTGTTAGCCCAAGGTTGTTTTTGCAAACAATCAATTGATTTTGATGATAACAAAGTTTCTAAGTTTTTAAGGACTTTAGATTTTACATTGTCAATCCTTTCTTTTAAAAGGATTTATGTCAAGTATCAAAGTTTCTCTCTTTATAAAATCTCTCTAAGCTACTTGATCTTCATTGCTCTTGTTAAATGATCATCTTTTTTATTGTAAATGGTTTTGAGAATCATTGAATTGGGATAGTTGTTGTTAAAGAACATTTTTTATGACTAAGTGTTGGAAGTGTCGACACATTGAGTGTCGACATATTGAACTAACTCCCGAAGTTTGCTTTCCAGGCCATTCAAAATGATTTTTTGGCCAAGTATGGGAAGTGTTTAACACATTGAACTAACTCCCGAAAGTTTGCTTTCCAGGCCATTCAAAATGATTTTTTTGCTAAGTATGGGAAGTGTCGTGAACTAACCTTTTTCTTTGACTAAGTGTCGACACATTGGGTCACACCTATATTTTGGTTTTCTGCCTTCCTCGTCGACACATTGAACTAACTCCCGAGAGTTTGCTCTCCAGGCCATCAAAATGATTTTTTGACTAAGTATGGGAAGTGTCGACACATTGGACCTAAGTGTCGACACATTGAACTAACACCCGAGAGTTCTTTTCTTGGCCAAAGTTTAATGTGTCAGCACATACCACAATGTGTCGACACATGTGTTATTTTGCAGAAATCCTGGAATGACGCCAGATCATCCAAAATTGTTCTAAAATGACTTGGATACCCCTTAACTGAAGCACTTGATGACCGTTGAAGACCTAGGGGCTATAAGAAGAACAAGATGGAGAGAGAAGAATAATATCATCATCGCAACATCTAGAGAGAGAAAAAGCCAAGATCCAAAGAAATCCATTTGCTGATTCCTTTAAGTCCAAGAGCTCTCATTGTCAAATCTTCTTCTCTTGCTCATCATTGACGACCTAGCATCCAAAGAGAGAGATTTCTTGAAGAAGAGACAACACACTTTGCAATCAATCGTGCCCTAACTTCTAGAGAGAGAAAGTGCTTTGAAGAAGAGGGAAAACCACATCTACCAAAAAGCTTGTGCTCCTACTGCCAAACTTTAGGTTTCATTCAAGTATCTTGTCTCTTGCACTTTATTCTTTTCATTTGCTAACTTAGAGAGCCATTCCACACTGTGAGCTTTCCACTTGCATATTCAGCTTAGAGAGCCATTCCTTGTTGTACCCATTATTTGTAAAACACTAACACTCCGAGGAGTGTTGGGTGAACACTTGTCCTACTTGTGAGAGTAGAAGAAATCCCTTGGGTTTTGGGATTTGTAGAGTTAAAGCGTGAGCTCGCAAAACGCTTTGTAAAGTTCCTTAGCACCCCGGAAGCTAATGTGTAACTATTGGAGAATAGTGAAGAAGCCCAAGGAAGTCAATAGCCTTGGGGTGGACGAACCACCTAAAATTGTGTCTCTAACTCTATCTCTCTTAGCGCTTTATCATTTATTGCTTATATTTTGCATTAACACATTCAGATCTGCATTTTTAATTGTTAAAAGGGGTATTCTTTAGACTTGGGTTTCTATCGAAAAAGGACTAACTTTTTGATAAACCCAATTCACCCCCCTCTTGGGTTGTTATTTAGACTCACAAACCCAACTCGGGTCCAAAGACCAGGGGCACAACATAACTTTGCCGAGAACAGCATATACCGTCGTCGAAGATGGAGGACCCAAACCAACACCTGCAACAAAAAAGCCCACGATGGAGAAACTCAGCCAAAAAGGAGGAAGAAACACCAGGCGCGTCAGATCCACGCACCGCTGGAGTGACGTGTGGAGAGCCAAGAGCCAATGTTGAACCGCCGAACAAGGAAGACGTCGTAGATCTGGAGCCACTAATGCCGACCAAGGGGTGCGTGCTCACCGGAAAAACACTACCTCGCCCTTCGAGCAAGAACCACCATTATTGTAAGAAACAAAAAAGCAGGAAAAACACTCCTGACCAGGCGACGATTGGTCAGGAGGTGGGCGGACGGGAGGAGGAGGACCTCCTCCCTCGCCCAAAGAACAAGAGAGAGCGGGGGGTAGGTCGCAGAAAGGAGAAAATGGGATAAGTCCAAAGAGAAGGAGGACCCTCTCCCTCTAGTTTTGCCTTCAAAAGACTGGTTCAGATGCCAGCCATGCCCTTCACTAATGGGCTTGAGCTCTTGTGGGTTTCCAAGCCCAAACTCTTCCTAGGTCCAGCCCCTATAGGTCCATCAAGCACAAGGTGCAAGCTCACAATTCTAGGGTCCAAACTTAATTAAATCAAGCTATTTAGCAATTTATAAAATAATATAAGTCACTAAAATAATAAATTAAGAGGGATAACATACTATGGATCACTAAAGAATTAAATCAAGAGGTATAAAAATATTGGTCAGTAAAGAATATAATCTAGGGGGAATATTTGGAAATAGTTGTACTAAACTTGCAGTTTGGTCAAGTGAATTAAAATAACAGGGTACTAATTTTAGAACATAAGCAATAAAATTTCAAAGGAGAAATATAATGCAATTTCTATAAAAAAATAAAAATAAAAACTTCAAGAAACACTAAAAAATTATACTGCAACCTAATTTTATCTTAGACATTTAATTAAGAAATTTAAAATACGGATGCTCTTATAACATGTAAATGTATTAAGGAGAAATTTATCTAGTAAAATTCAAATCAAAGAGGAAATAACTTTCAGTAAACCGACTTAGGGACTTTAAGAAGTTTCAAAAAGGAGGGGGTGTCACATCCATTCTCACCCTCGTTTGTTTTCATTTTGCAAATGGCCGGTGCGAACAGATGGCACAGCCGTCACTGGAAGACAGAGGATGAGACAGCATTGTTGGACTTGATTGAGGAAATATACCCTCATGGGAGTGGCGGATTCATATGGTCCGGCTTTTAGAACTGAATTGCAACATCTGTGTCACTTAGACGCAGTTGATGTTTCGACGAACACGAAGTTAGGAGGAAATGGAAGCGGCTGGTATATGAGCATAAGATTTTCTCTTCAACGTTGGCGATGGAAGGCTTCAACTATAATAAGTAGACTAACACAGCCATTGCACCCCAAGAGGCATGGGAGAGTTACATTCGGGTGAGTAAGCTGTTTTTAGTATTCAACTTCCATACGGTGCATGGATGTGTTACACCCAAAAGAATCGTTGCATTCACAATGTATATAGGTAGACTATTATTACATTAACATGACTTTCTATCGATGTTTTGCCATACATGACCGAAGAGGACGCACACCACTTCGCTCAGGCATTTCATAGGCAAGGCTTTGTCCAATATTGTAAGATCACTAAGCTACTAAAGGTGTCGCCTGCCAAAGTGGACGAAGGAGTCGACGGGAAGAAGGGCGGTGACCCCAACAAGTGATTCTGGTGGTATCACATAAGAGTGTAGAAGTTGATGTTGTGATGTTGTTGGCATCGTAAGGGTTTGCCGTAGGGACCACATCTTGTTCCAGTGAGTTTTTATAAAAGAATCTAGTGACAGTAAGTTAAAAAAATGTCCGTGAATGGCTGCGTTTTGTGTATTTGACTTTTCGTGTTTTTCTAAGCTTTGTGGATTTGACTTTAGTTTCTGTTGTGCTTGTTAGTTTGAATTGAGTGTGGTACTATTGTGTTTATAAAAGCATTTTCATCCCCGGTCCATTAACGTGACAATACAGTCCATTAGGCTAGTAATTACTTTGCTTAGCATTGGGCATGATGCAAATGAAGCCAGCAATTAGTTTGTGAAAACTAGGAATGATGCCAAAATTGAAGCCAAAAAATTTGCGAATCCAGGTAGAAAGGAAATTAAGTTGAATATAGTGCAGAATATGCGATTCAACAGGAAATGTATTGTGAGAGAGATGAACTGATTTCATATTATCGGACTAATTATTATGTCAAGAGGGATGACAACCCAATACAGAGTCCTGAAAATATATTAATTTTGATATATAAAAATTGGTATGGTCTCGATGCTCCGTTAATGGAGAATTGATGATACTGTCGTGGCAGAAGTTAAATTATGAGTGGAAGAGGACAACGCTGACCTAGTCATGTACTTCGAGAACAATGACTTTCTTGTCACTTCAAATGAATTGGTTGTGGACTACTCGGTGGTAGTTTTAGGTGCAGCAGTGGGTGAAGTCTTGTTCGCATTGAAATTTGAGATTGGATACACAATTTGTTGACCAAAAATGGCACCACAGGGGTTGCTCACATGACGGATGCATTTCATGAAAAGTAATGTCCGCATGATTTCCACATGTGGGTTAAATTAGACTGAGTAGCATAAGTACGAAAAGTGAGGGTTGAAGGAGCAAATCGTGTAGCTTATCCCATTTTCGGTCCTCAACGATGATTTAGCTATTTTAATCGCTAGAGCATACTGCTGCGTGCAAACTCATCCGGTGCAAGGTAAGTGTTCCCCATCCTTCCACGAAGGATGCAAGGTATGTTATTTACTTGAATAAAGGTACACAATGACTACTGCTAAAACTTTCTTTTGTTTAGGTAGTATGGTATTGGTTCATTACTCGTTTAGGACGGCCTGTACAAATTGTCTTGCGTGCACATGTCAGTAATTGTGTCCTTGTTAGGATGTTCTTCAAAATTTGTATGAAACTTAAAACTAGTGCAATATCAAATGCAGCACAAATCTAGGTAGCTTAACATTACCCAATATTAAGAGGCATTTGGAAATGGCGACTACTCTTGCGAAGGTATTACATAAATCCTCAGTTATCAAATAGGTATGTGAATCACACTAAAAAAAACCTGTTAGTACACAACAATATATATAGATAAGGCCGCCACTAGTGAATGGCATTGAGTAGTCCCTCGTATAAAAGAAAGCTTTGTGAGGTTCCTTGAGACCTAGCACCAAAGAGAGAGATTTCTTGAAGAAGAGACAACACATTTGCAATCAATCGTGCCCTAACTTCTAGAGAGAGAAAGTGCTTTGAAGAGAGGGAAAACCGCATCTACCAAAAAGGCTTGTGCTCACACTTCCAAACTTTACATTCAGAAAGAGCTTTTCTTGCTTGGCTTGAGAGCTTGGCACGGTTTGCCACCACTTGAGCTTTCCACTTGCATACCACCAACTCTTATCACGTAACACTACCATCCTTTGTGAGCATGGGTAGTGTTTGCCACTTGTCCTACTGTGCAAAAGCTTTGGTTTTGGGATTTGTGAGAGAGTTAAAGCGTGAGCTCGAAAAACGCTTTGTAAAGGTTCCTTAGCACCCGGAAGCTAATGTGTACTTACTATTGGAGAATAGTGAAGGAAGCCCAAGGAAGTCAATAGCCTTGGGGGTGGACGTAGGCAAGTGTTGGCCGAACCACCTAAAATTCGGTGTCATCTCTCTAACTCTATCTCTCTTATTATTTGTTTGATATCCATATTTGTTTTTTTGTTTTAAGCTTTATCATTTATTCTTATATTTTGCTTAACACATTCAGATCTGCATTTTTAATTGTTAAAAGGGTATTCTTTAGACTTGGGTTTCTATCGAAAAAGGACTAACTTTTTGATAAACCCAATTCACCCCCCCTCTTGGGTTGTTATTTAGACTCACAAACCCAACTCGGGTCCAAAGACCAGGGGCACAACATAACTTTGCCGAGAACAGCATATACCGTCGTCGAAGATGGAGGACCCAAACCAACACCTGCAACAAAAAAGCCCACGATGGAGAAACTCAGCCAAAAAGGAGGAAGAAACACCAGGCGCGTCAGATCCACGCACCGCTGGAGTGACGTGTGGAGAGCCAAGAGCCAATGTTGAACCGCCGAACAAGGAAGACGTCGTAGATCTGGAGCCACTAATGCCGACCAAGGGGTGCGTGCTCACCGGAAAACACACTACCCTCGCCAAAAAAAAATTCACCAGAGCAAGAACCACCAGGAAACAAAACCACCATTATTGTAAGAAACAAAAAAGCCAGGAAAAACAACTCCTGACCAGGCGACGATTGGTCAGGAGGTGGGCGGACGGGAGGAGGAGGACCTCCTCCCTCGCCCAAAGAACAAGAGAGAGCGGGGGGTAGGTCGCAGAAAGGAGAAAATGGGATAAGTCCAAAGAGAAGGAGGACCCTCTCCCTCTAGTTTTGCCTTCAAAAGACTGGTTCAGATGCCAGCCATGCCCTTCACTAATGGGCTTGAGCTCTTGTGGGTTTCCAAGCCCAAACTCTTCCTAGGTCCAGCCCCTATAGGTCCATCAAGCACAAGGTGCAAGCTCACAATTCTAGGGTCCAAACTTAATTAAATCAAGCTATTTAGCAATTTATAAAATAATATAAGTCACTAAAATAATAAATTAAGAGGGATAACATACTATGGATCACTAAAGAATTAAATCAAGAGGTATAAAAATATTGGTCAGTAAAGAATATAATCTAGGGGGAATATTTGGAAATAGTTGTACTAAACTTGCAGTTTGGTCAAGTGAATTAAAATAACAGGGTACTAATTTTAGAACATAGCAATAAAATTTCAAAGGAGAAATATAATGCAATTTCTATAAAAAAAATAAAAATAAAAACTTCAAGAAACACTAAGAAATTTATACTGCAACCTAATTTTATCTTAGACATTTAATTAAGAAATTTAAAATACGGATGCTCTTATAACATGTAAATGTATTAAGGAGAAATTTATCTAGTAAAATTCAAATCAAAGAGGAAATAACTTTCAGTAAACCGACTTAGGGACTTTAAGAAGTTTCAAAAAGGAGGGGGTGTCACATCCATTCTCACCCTCGTTTGTTTTCATTTTGCAAATGGCCGGTGCGAACAGATGGCACAGCCGTCACTGGAAGACAGAGGATGAGACAGCATTGTTGGACTTGATTGAGGAAATATACCCTCATGGGAGTGGCGGATTCATATGGTCCGCTTTTAGAACTGAATTGCAACATCTGTGTCACTTAGACGCAGTTGATGTTTCGACGAACACGAAGTTAGGAGGAAATGGAAGCGGCTGGTATATGAGCATAAGATTTTCTCTTCAACGTTGGCGATGGAAGGCTTCAACTATAATAAGTAGACTAACACAGCCATTGCACCCCAAGAGGCATGGGAGAGTTACATTCGGGTGAGTAAGCTGTTTTTAGTATTCAACTTCCATACGGTGCATGGATGTGTTACACCCAAAAGAATCATTGCATTCACAATGTATATAGGTAGACTATTATTACATTAACATGACTTTCTATCGATGTTTTGCCATACATGACCGAAGAGGACGCACACCACTTCGCTCAGGCATTTCATAGGCAAGGCTTTGTCCAATATTGTAAGATCACTAAGCTACTAAAGGTGTCGCCTGCCAAAGTGGACGAAGGAGTCGACGGGAAGAAGGGCGGTGACCCCAACAAGTGATTCTGGTGGTATCACATAAGAGTGTAGAAGTTGATGTTGTGATGTTGTTGGCATCGTAAGGGTTTGCCGTAGGGACCACATCTTGTTCCAGTGAGTTTTTATAAAAGAATCTAGTGACAGTAAGTTAAAAAAATGTCCGTGAATGGCTGCGTTTTGTGTATTTGACTTTTCGTGTTTTTCTAAGCTTTGTGGATTTGACTTTAGTTTCTGTTGTGCTTGTTAGTTTGAATTGAGTGTGGTACTATTGTGTTTATAAAAGCATTTTCATCCCCGGTCCATTAACGTGACAATACAGTCCATTAGGCTAGTAATTACTTTGCTTAGCATTGGGCATGATGCAAATGAAGCCAGCAATTAGTTTGTGAAAACTAGGAATGATGCCAAAATTGAAGCCAAAAAATTTGCGAATCCAGGTAGAAAGGAAATTAAGTTGAATATAGTGCAGAATATGCGATTCAACAGGAAATGTATTGTGAGAGAGATGAACTGATTTCATATTAATCGGACTAATTATTATGTCAAGAGGGATGACAACCCAATACAGAGTCCTGAAAATATATTAATTTTGATATATAAAAATTGGTATGGTCTCGATGCTCCGTTAATGGAGAATTGATGATACTGTCGTGGCAGAAGTTAAATTATGAGTGGAAGAGGACAACGTTGACCTAGTCATGTACTTCGAGAACAATGACTTTCTTGTCACTTCAAATGAATTGGTTGTGGACTACTCGGTGGTAGTTTTAGGTGCAGCAGTGGGTGAAGTCTTGTTCGCATTGAAATTTGAGATTGGATACACAATTTGTTGACCAAAAATGGCACCACAGGGGTTGCTCACATGACGGATGCATTTCATGAAAAGTAATGTCCGCATGATTTCCACATGTGGGTTAAATTAGACTGAGTAGCATAAGTACGAAAAGTGAGGGTTGAAGGAGCAAATCGTGTAGCTTATCCCATTTTCGGTCCTCAACGATGATTTAGCTATTTTAATCGCTAGAGCATACTGCTGCGTGCAAACTCATCCGGTGCAAGGTAAGTGTTCCCCATCCTTCCACGAAGGATGCAAGGTATGTTATTTACTTGAATAAAGGTACACAATGACTACTGCTAAAACTTTCTTTTGTTTAGGTAGTATGGTATTGGTTCATTACTCGTTTAGGACGGCCTGTACAAATTGTCTTGCGTGCACATGTCAGTAATTGTGTCCTTGTTAGGATGTTCTTCAAAATTTGTATGAAACTTAAAACTAGTGCAATATCAAATGCAGCACAAATCTAGGTAGCTTAACATTACCCAATATTAAGAGGCATTTGGAAATGGCGACTACTCTTGCGAAGGTATTACATAAATCCTCAGTTATCAAATAGGTATGTGAATCACACTAAAAAAAACCTGTTAGTACACAACAATATATATAGATAAGGCCGCCACTAGTGAATGGCATTGAGTAGTCCCTCGTATATATAGGGTAGAAATCTGATTCTATTGTCTATGGGTTATCACGTCCCATGCTTGTACTTACTTCCTTGACTCGTGTATAGTAATCACATGCATATAAGTGAAGATTACAGCACGATAAAATCTCCGAGGTTCACTTTGATGTCCTTGAATTAAATCAGTGGAAAGACTGCCTTTTAAAAAAAAAAAAAAATCGGAACCTAAAATTCCAGCAATGCCGTTAGAATTTCTGGTTCCAGTTCCGATTTCGAAAATTACCAAAAATGACATTCGGTTCCGGTTCAGATATATGTCAGAATCGGAACAAGAACAGAAAATTTCGATTCTTGCAGGAATTTTCGCCCACCCCTAGAACTAGACTAGTAAATCGCCCTTAAGGTACGGTACCGACATAAACTCAATCAGATGCTTTACTTAACTTAAAGTCTTGGACATTCATGCAATATTGACTCTTATGCCATGTCATGTGCAATAATGTTGCTAAACATGCATGCAATTTATCATTCCAGATTGTGAGTTCCTGTGAAAAATCCCATAAGGGAGAGAATTGAGTTTTATAAAACTCAATCGAATATATTGCAATAAAACCACAATATAAGAATATTTTAAGAATATTCATGTTATGAGACAAAGCACAAAACTTTACAAATAATAAAATCAAGTAAAGAGATTTATCCTTCTCTTAGGAGATTCAAAAGAGGATCAGTTGTTAAAATGAAGTGATCAAAACAGAAGTGAATCAAGAGATAAAAGTTTAGATCACACTCGAGCTTAAAGTGAGATCTTGGTTTTTGATGATACCAATACTAAATCGAGTCTAGCTCAAACCGATTCAGGCTGAGAAATATGCTTACATCTTTGTCGAGGCCCAATGGGTAGGCCCAATGGATATGGCCAAGCCCATATCATGTTAAATCTAGAAGGAAAAACCGTTATATTATCACAAGCGGTTGCGTAACAACCCGCGATGAGCACTAACCCCATGATTCCTATGAGCCCATGGTAGAGGCAAGTAACCACTATGAGGATATGAGAAGAGCGTATTGCGGAGCATAACCTTACAGGGCCAAAATCCTCACCAAAAAGGAAAAGAAAGGAACATGGGAAAAGCACTATAAAAGGAGAGGTTGTTGGTGGAAACAGGTAAGTAACTTTTGTGAGATTAAAAGAGTGAAAATTCGTATATAAAAAGAAAATTGATTTAAGCATCGGAGGTCCCTTACCCTGGTGCCCAGGGTCCTCTTTGTTGTTTCGCAGAAAAAGGATACGCAAAGATTGAGGTGCATTTACTCTGACGTGCTAACCATAAATCAATTGATTCCTCAATTGGCGTCGTCTGTGGGAATGACGAGTTCTAGTGATAAAAAGTTTATGGTGACCACCAAGAGTAAAGGGAAGGGGAAAACTGGAGGTAATCCGGAACCATTTCTGGAAACTCCTCCGCAAGTGATTGAAGGGTTAGAGGAAACTGTCCACAAATCCCATAACAGCGCAGGACGAGAGCTGGACCCCAAGAACGGACAACCAGGGGAAACGTTTTTCCAAGGAAGGCATGCCAGGGAAGCTCATGTGCCGCAAACACGATGAAACTCCTCTGTTTCAGCCTGCAACGCTTCTTCCCTCTGCGATGAGGACACACAAAAATCACTCAAACGCTGTAAAAGCTTCTCTTTCTCCCGAGACAAGTTCAATTCAAAATCTATATGCCCCTGTTCGAGTGTGTTGATGGTCCGTCTTAACTTGGCAATAGTAGCATCCCTGGAGACGATGTCGCACTCCAAGTCTATCACCCTGGTCTTATACGTTTGAACTTGAGAATGGGAGCCACGAGCCATGGTTCGCAACTCCTCAACTAGTTTCCTTTGGGGCTCCAACTTGCCTTTGAGCCTTCCCAATCTCAGACGGGCAGACTCTAGTTCTTCGTCATGCCTCAACTCAGCAGCATCTAGTGCAGCGACCATCGACACACATTGAGATAGGCTCCGTGTAATCCTATCAACCTTCACATGTCGGGAAACTTGCAGAGCATCTTCCATCATCTCCTCATTCAAAAGAGGTTGGGCATACGGTCTTGAACGCCATGCAGAAGGCATCGGAGGCTTAGAATTGGAGTCCCCGAAAAAGGGCAGGTAACTTGCTCCTTACCCTTGACCAAAAGAACTGGGGGAACCGTAGGGGCGCCAATGACATCAGCCCCTGACGTACCGGGTTCACCAAGCTATACAGGTGTAGAAGTGCCCAGACCACCAATAATAGTTGTCCCAAGCGCACTAGGTTATTCCAGAAGAGGTACTACTCCTAAAGGGGAAATGATAGAAAGGGCCCCTAGTGATGGAACCACATCGGACTGCACCTCAAGTCCAGCCCCAATTTTTGGCAAGTCTAATCCGCCCGAAGAAGCAGAATCAGATAGCAGGACCATATGCTAAGAATCGAACAAAGCCGCAAGTCTATCTCTTTCATCAACCTCCAAACGGTTTTGCGTGGCAACTTCAAGCAGATCCGACGTCGATGTGACAATCGGGTCAGAAATCCCGATAGATGAAGGAGGTTCACCACGAACAGATAGAGCCGCCAACGAAACACTAAAAGTTGGAGTCCCAATCTCATGAATCTCCTTCACTGCGGGGACTGATATCTCTGTACAAACTCCAGAATTGGGGCTAAATACGTGAGGAATGTCCTTGGAACCTACAAACGATCAAACAATAACAAAATCACGATTGGCGAATAAATGAAACGAGAATCCTAAGTATGGAATACTCACCACTGCTTGCCCCACGTTTAGAAGACGTATGAGCCAAAGGAGCTTCCTCTGCCTCTTCTTCCTTAGCCTCGGAAGCCATAGGGGGAGATGTTCTTCTCTTTTTCGAAGAAGACCAATGAAAGGGACCCTCGGCCTCTCGGGAATATCTCTGTTTGGTAGATGTGCTCCCAGAAGGAAGACGAGAAGATTCTTTTCTTAAATCTTCGCGCTGATGACGTTCATGGGAAATCTTCTCAGGACGAGGAGAAGGATTCATTCTGGGAGACAACTCAGACATAGTATGCCCTAACCAGCTCTCATTTTCTCTGCAGACCAAAGCATTCCAGTCTATAGAGCCAACTCCCAAAATAGCGTCCACATGGGCCTGTTCCATTGAAGTGAGACCCGTAATGTCCCTTCTATAGTGATCTGAAATAGACTAAAAAACCCAACACATGGAAGACTCACTTCGACGGTCCTCGCTAAGGAAATGCTCCTATCCAGCACCAGATATGAAGAAATAACGGTCATGCCACCCCTTATTAGTATCTGGATAAGAAGTAATTGGAGAAACCCCTTGGTTACGAGGGCGAAAATACCAAAATTTGTCAACTTGGGTGGATCGGCCACATAACAGCACAGTCCATTAAAACCCTCCAAGCATTAGGGATTATTTGAGTCAGGCACAAATGCAAAGACCTCAATATCTATTGAACACTGAGAGGAAGAGGAAGTCTTACCCAGATTTCAAAGGAGCCTCGAAGAAACACATTTCTCCCTTGGCTCCATTTGTATAAGGCGTCTCGTTGACGGATGGAAGACGGAGATGAGTTTCTCAATGGAAACGACACTCAGAGTAAAAGGCCTCGATGTCGGCCTCCACCATCTAGCTAGGGCCCCAATGGCCCTCGCGCCTTTCAGGCACCTTAGGAACTCTGGTAGCACCATTTAAAGAACCTCCAACGTTCGCCATTGTACAAAAATAGGAAGGCGGGAAAACGACAGAGATCAAAAGGATGGCAGACGAAAATTCTAGAAGGACTAGGAAACAAGAAGAAGAAATTAGAAAATGACGAAGACAAGAGAGAGCAACCGTAAATAAAAGAAGGCACAATGACTAATAAGTCCCTCAATCGAAGACACACTGTTTCGAAGGACGCCACGAAAGGTTTCAAAACGGCATCAATTAACGTGTAGCTGAACAGTCACGAGGAATAGGGGTTAATTGGAAAATGAAATGATGACCAGATACGAAAGGCGATGCGTCAGAAGATTTTCTATAACTCCCGTAACGATTCCCACCAAACCACGATCAACTAACTTGAAGACATCAAATTACCAAATTGCTTGTCGTCATGAAAGGCAAACAGAACATTTCCTTTGAAATAAATTCATACTTAAAGCCACAACAACACCCTACATGCACCCACGAGAGCTACGATAAAATGCATACACTGGCCACAACGTCTATAAAAGAGCAAACAAACGTCCCAAGGAAGACAAAACATCCTAAAGATGGAAACAAAAAGTCAGAAAATAGCTTTAGTACAAATGAAGGAGAACGATCGGCTCTCATACCTCCCCCTCGATGTTCTCATCATCATTGCCAACTATGTGGCAAAACACGACGTCGATGACTGGAAATAGTTCAGACTGATGTCCCAAGAATTCCATCATGCGGTCTCGAATGAATTTTCCTTCAAGAGGATGAATCTGGAGGACTACTCCACTCCCTAGTTGCCAACCCTTACTTGGCATAAGGTCAAAAAATACTGTCGCAAAGCAAGAAACCCTCCCGAGGTATTTATAGAAGCGGCCCGGCACCTCTAAGAAGAAGGAATAACTTTCGTGGCCATCGACAAATTGAGGGCATCGGCTTCGAAAGGACACAAGTCAGCACGCTTCTTCTTGGCCATCCTATACCACATTGCAAAAGAAAGACATTCCAAGCATAAGCCCGAAATATGATCTGGCATTTACGAATGCAACTTGGGAGGAAAAGGATGCACGAAGATCAAGATGCATTTACTCTGACGTACTGACCATAAATCAACTGATTCGTCAATTTTAAATCAATCTTAGAACAAATAAATGGCTCGAATATAAAGAGGATAAGGTTGAAAGATATAACACTAAGATTTTAAGTGGTTCGACTTAAACCCAAGCCTATGTGACAATACCCCAGCTAATGACATATTCGAAATGAGATTTGTAGGTGCCTCTGACACGCCCATGACATGCCATGGCCCAAGCCATGACCCATCCAGCAGCGCATTGGCATGCCCCATGGCATTGCCAACGCCAGAGAGTGCCCAACTAGGTCACATGCCTCGGCATGGCCTAGAAAAGGCTAATGAGGAGATGATGCAGGCTTACTCAGGAGGAGTCAAGGTTCACTTTACTAGCACCACCATATGGCCTCTAGCCATGACAGTGCTAGAAGAAGTGAATGGGAAGATTGTCTCAGGATGTTCCCGTGATGGAATGGAGGAGATCGGTAACACCACCACATGACCACCGGACGCGACGGCGCATGGCGGAGCACATGGAAGAGCAAGCTCAAAAGAATCAGCACATCTCAAAGAATACTTAGGTATCACCACCCCATAAGGTGGTGGAGTGGTGGCAGCGGCCACCACCAACGGCAATTAAATGCCATATAGGGTGACCCATCCCTATATGGCCGAATCTCCTAATTAATGGGAAGTTATCTTTATTGCTTTGGAGTCAAAATATTATCATGTTGGCTTGAGTCAATTAAGGAAACAATCTTGGTCCTATTTTGGGAAGATTGATCTTTGATTGATATTAGGAGATTTGTACTTAGGTGGCAATTAGGGTTAGCTCTCAATATGGAAACATATGGTCGGCCACATTAAAGTCAATTAAGGGCAAATCAATCTTTGATTGATTGGCTTCTATTTAGGCAAGTTTTGGCCACCAAGGAAAATTCTTTCAAGATCTTTCCTTTTGGCCTTTGCTTGATCTTTGGAGATATGATTGATTGTGTTGCAATCAAGCCTTTTCCTCTACAAGGAAAAGCCTTGACGCCCAAGCCCATAGAGATAGCCTATAGAGATATTATATATACCCATCCATGGTACCATTGTAAGGCATCTAACTGAATATTTATCAAAGAGAGTCTCCGCAGGAGCTTTTAGCCTCAATGCCTTTTATCGGTGCAGGTAGCCCCCCTTCACCACCTTGGCCTAGCATGGACATGGTTCTTTCATGCTAGACTCTAACTTGGCCGTGGTTCTACCAAGGTTAGAGAAACTAGTGGGTTAGCGGTGGTCCCTCCACTAGAGATGCATTGGCTTGAGAAAGGATTCTCGATGCAGACGTGGTTCTTTTGTACCTTGAGCTACTCCTTTGGCAAGGTAGTCAAAGTGCGATTGTAGGCGAGAAGGCACTTAGTTTGGGCGCGGGTCTCTCAAGCTTTGACTTCTCAATTGACATCGTGTTGGGTTCATTGGTAAGTTGTTTGAGCACTTAGTTCGAGCGTGGGTCTCTTGAGCTTTGTTCATCTCTTATCAAAGTTCAGCCTATCGGGTTTAGGCTCATCTTGGATGGCTTAGCCTTGCTTATCTGTAAGTACTGGGCTTGTATCTAGAGTTAGGCTCGACAAGCTTAATGCTTATGAAGCCTTATAGTCTAACTAGTTTCGGGTGTTAGTCTAACCTAGCCAAGGCTTGTGGTTTTATTCCTCAACCTTCTCAACCATCCATTTTTCTGTTAATTTCTCTTTCATTATTTCAAAATACCAAAAAGAGCTCAAGTGTTATGATGAGTACCTCAATGGGAGGCCAAATCGAGCAATTACCTTGCCGCGTGTACTCACAAGTTATCCTTGTGAGGGAATTGAGTATTGATTAGGGGCCTAGGCTGGGGACCCTATCACTATGTCCACCATCAAGGATACTCTATTGGATTTCTTTTTACTATTTGTAAATAGTATACACTCTAACTTATGGATACTAAAGAACTTTTAAAAGTACTTTTATGAGAGCAACACTTATAATTCAAGTATTTTTGCGGGCTCTTTACTCACAACCCAAATGCTTTTAAATAAGAGCAGCACTCACAACTAAACCAAGGTTATCCTCAAAGGTTTCCCCTAACCTTACAGTCAGTTACAAGTATTTTTTTTTCCAACACCCACAAAACGTCAAGCTTTCTGATAATTGTGAAGCCTCTAAAAAACTTCTCCTCAAAATTTGAAATATGAAAATTTTTACACGCCAAACGTCACATCTAAATTAATAGTAATCCCTCTAATGGCCATCAACAGGTCGTTCTTTGTCTATTATTTTAATATAAGGTCCGCAACCTATCCTCCTTTTATGTTACCATGCACAACCTCAAAGATTATATTTTAATCATTAGCTAGTTTATAATTTAAAATGCTAGTTTGTACTGCCACTTGCATCTACGCTCTTGATTATATATAAATAATCCATTCAAACAAATTATATATATATATATATATAATCCAGACTGAGGTGGATACAGTGAAGAGAGAGGAAATATATTATTATTCATCTGTGTGGAACTAGCACAAAGATACTAATATGTTTAAATAATATTATACATGTTAGTGTGGAAAGCTCTTATTATTTGGCTAAGTCTAAGTCTAAGTTATGGCTCCTCGTGGCTTCGATGAATAACAGATAATTAAGAAGTATGCGGTGATTAAGTTACTAATTACCTTCAGGTGATGTTAAAGAAAGTCCCATAACTTTTAGGATATAATTAAGGCTAAAATGCATCTACAATATTTGTGGTAGATGAAAGTTACAAATTAGTTTTCGAGGTTATGAAAGTTACAAGTTTGTTCATATAATAAGGTTTTAATTAAAAACACGTCCCTCCGTCCATCCAGTCTTATTCACTAAGAGCAAATGTTAGTGAACTACGGGATCTATTTTGAGTACATTGCACATTGTAGTTGGTGTAAACTAGCATTTGCTATTAGTGAAAAAGACGAAAATTGATAGAAATGTATGTTTTTAATTGAAACCTTCTCATAAAGAATAATTTGTAACTTCCTTAAGCTCAATGACTAATTTGTAATTTTCATATGCCCCATGTATTATGGATGCATTTCAGTCTTAATAATAAACCTACAGTAGAGATTTGAGATCTCTTATAATCCCACTTATTTACACAGTTGAAACTTTGAGTAAGTTATTATATAAGTTCAAAGTAATCATTTGAGAAAATAGACATTAGAAAAAAGTTAATGTAACTTTCTAACAGAGAAACTCTCTCTACAGAAAATCTTTGTCGAAAAATTATGCGTGTGAATTCAAAGGGGATAGCATACTTGGGCAACTTTAAAATCAACGATTGATGCAACCTGCTAAATAACTAAATAACTTATTTTATTTTTTAGATTGGAATATATGTTTATTAGAATAAAAGTATGTGTTTAAGTTTAATCAAGTATATCCTGTTAAAACATAAATAAATAAAATAATGGGAAAACGCTCTTATGTTTTCATTAATCTCGTGTTTAGTGGGGAATATTTTGAGTCTTTTTTCGGGGAAAAGTTTTTTTTTTTTTTTTTTTTTTAGAGTTTCAGCTATATTTAGATAGTGTTTCAAAACGTATTCAAATACTCCTCACACTCACTTTTTCATTAATTTCAATTCCTTTTCATCAATCCCAATAATTTTTTATAAATTTTAACAATTTTTTAATATACTTTTTATCAATCTCAAAAATATCTACACTATTTTTAAAAAATTATAAATATAAAAAATTATTTTGAGATGTAAATCGAACATAGCACATCTTGCAAGTTGTTTTCCTCGAGATAGTTGACGGTGACTCCGCGTAGTTTTCATCTGGCAAGTTGTTTTCCTCAAGATAGTTGACGGTGATTCCGCGAGAATCAAGCAAACCAGATTGAGTGTCTGGTTCTTTTTTGGTAAGTCCTGTTCGTACTTAATATAGATTTTTTTTTTTTCTGTTTCGAGAATCGTACGATTTGACAAAAAGTGTTTAGCTGACTCATATTCAAAACAAAATAAAAATAAAATAATGGTAAAAATCACTTACGTTTTCATGCTAATCTCGTGTTTTGAGGGGTACCATTTGAATTTTTTTTTTAAAGTTAATTATAATTTTTCTCTTTAAACTACCACTCAATTTTTAAATATTTCTAAAAACTTTAACTTATTACAACTCACTTTTATAAATTATACTTCTAATTGCAATTTTATTCCTTAACCGATTGAAGTTATTATATCGAACGATTTCTATCCCACAAAATAAACAGGACATTCTTTTTACGTGAAAAGACAATGTTATTTTCGTTTGAGTTCTCATAGTTTTGTTACAGTAGTTAGCTGATTTTTTTATTAAAAAAAAAATAATAACTCACTTAGAATCAAACTAGTCAAATTTATCTTTTCAAGTGAAAAGAAAGTCAAAAACCATTCAATATAACAATTTCAGCATATTAGAGAATGGAATTTTAACGAGAATTATAGTTTATGGGAGTGAGTTACGATGAGTAAAAGTTTGTGGAGTATTTAAGAATAGAATGATAATTTAAGGGAAAAAATTATAATTAATATTTTTTATTAAATTTTTTAAGATTTTCATCCGACGAGTTGTTTTCCTCAAGATAGTTGACGGATAGTTGACGGTGACTCGGCGAGAATCAAGCAAACCAGATGAGTGTTTGGTTTTGGCTTTAATTTTTTTATTTGATCCGCCGGTTATTGAAGGCAAACGTTTAATGCTGCCTGCGCCTCAGAGAAATTTTAACGTTAGCTTGACTTGATTAGCCGCGCGCCACAAATTAGCTGGTTTAAAGGCCATGCGATCAACGAGTTGGAGCTCATGACCTTAGCGTTATTTTAATCTTTAATTCTTCCATTACTCACAATTTCAGCAGAGGAAGAAGAGGTAGGGGGGAGAAGAGTGAGAAGGAGGGATTTCTGCAGATTAGTGATTAAAAAAAAAAAAAAAAAAAGGAAGGAAAAATTTGAAGGAAGGCAGCCGCGTTAACCCCGTTAGTGGATTCTTTGAATTTTGTAATAATTTGCTTACGTGTCATAATTTCAGCCGTTGTTGTTTGAATGGACGGATAGGATAAGAAAAATTGCATCCCTGCAATAACGCAGAGGATCTGGATCCCTCTCCTTCATCGCACATGCGTACATCACAATTTCTGCTCCTTCCTCTTCCATTTGAGAGACCAAACAGGGACAGAACACCGAGTGAATCCAGAGCAGAGAAATGACAAGTTAATTCGTGGGTTCCTAAGGCGATCGAAGAGGGAAGAGAAGGAAAGGAGGAGAAGAGTGGGTTCGGTCATTAGAGGAGAAGGAAAGTGAAGGAGGGCCGAAAATTTCAGAAGAGAGAAGAGGAAGGAGACAGAGTGCATAGGGTAGAAATTTGAGTGAAAGGCGGTCCAAATTTTGGGATTTTCGAACATAGAGCTTCCGACAACCAGATTAAAGTTTGGGTAGGAGAAAGAAAGTAAGGAAAAGGAAAAGAAAGCAGGGTGGATTCAGTGAGTATATTTAGTGTTTGTTGTTTTTCCTTTTATTTTTATTGCATGCAATTGATCTCAAAGCATTGTTGTTTCCAGGTTTTCCAGAGCAGAAACTTTGACAGAAAACAAAGGTAAGAATTGTGTATGCTGGGAAAAAAAAAAAACAGAGTTGTACTTGTTGATTATTTGTGTTGTGGCTATAGCTGATAGATTTAGGTTATGTTGAAAATTTTCCATGGTTGGGTAAACTCTGAGTAGGACCATAGCTGGAGATTTCGTTCATTGTGATCAAGTTGAAGAATAGAGCTCAAAAAGGGACTGGTTCTAAGTTTGTGTTATGGTTTTTCAAAGCAAACGAAATTTTAATTTTTGCTTTCTGTTCTAGAAGCCTCGCACAGCCCGGGATGGCCTTGCGTGTATGATTAATGCCTATATATTTAAGAAAAACAAAGGATAAGGTTATCCAAGCCAATGTTGTGCAGCAAAGAAAAATTCTGCAGAACATGATACTCGGAAGGAAACAAATTTGGGTCTGATTTTCATCCTTTTTGAACCAATAATTATTTTTCATTTGCAAGCCCACGAAACACAAAAATTTCAGTCCAAATTTCTGGTGGTTTGGTCAAATATGTAAAAGTTATGAATTTTTGAAGTTACAAGAGTCAAGCTGGAAATAACAGAGTGCATTCCAGATTTATCATCTGATACAAAATGATATTGAAGGGCTAAAACCAGATCCGATTTTTATGCGTTTGGTCTTGAAATTTAAGTTTAGGATTAAATACACTTTTCGCCTCCAACTATTGGAGTTCTGACACTTCGCACCCCAAACTATCAATTTCGTTACATTTCGTCCCTCAACAACCAACCGTTTACACTTTGCACCTCCTACCGTTAATTTTGATGAAAATTACTATTTTGGTTTAGTGAAAATGACGATTTTACATTTATAATTTTTTATAAATATATTTTTTGAAGGGATAAATTTGTCATTTCACTGAACAAAAATAGCAATTTTCGTTCAAATTAACATAGGGGTGCAGAGTATAAACAGTTGGTATTTTTTTTTTTTTTGATAAGTAAGTAAATGGTTGGTGATTTAGGGGCGAAATGTAATGAAATTAATAGTTTAGGGTACAAAGTGTCAGAACCCCAATAGTTAGGGGCGAAAAGTGTATTTTCCCTTAAGTTTATGAAAGAAGAAAATTTCAAAACTAATTTCGTGCAATTTGGAGCTATATTTTTCAAGTTATGAATTTTTAATGTCGAAGACATCAATGTTGTCCTCAACTTGGACACCACACGAGTAAGTATTTTTCAAATGACTCTTTTCAATAGCAAACCAGGTCCAAATTTTATGAAATTTTGGTATGTTATAGTAGTCTCAGGTGTGAGGGTCGTTTTGGCACCCAAATTAATTGGGTCTTGTTACCCAAATGATAAATTTTAGATTATTAATTGCCTGCTGGGGGATCATGCTCTTATTCACTATTCGGTTGCTAAAGGGTTGTGGTTGTATGTGTTTTGTATTTTGAATATTTCTTGGGTTATACCTAAGAGGGTGGTTGAAGTGTTGATGTGTAGGAAGAGGAAGTTTGATGACCCACTAGTTTTGGCTGTTTAGAAGATGATTCCTTTTTGCATTTGGTGGTGTTTGTGGAGGGAGAGAAATAGTAGATGCTTTGAAGTTCTAGCTTTGCCGTTGGAGGGTTTGAGAGGCAAGATGTTGCAGTCTCTTTTTTTTGTGGGCAAATGCAGTGTTGGGTTTTCCTTTTTTAGGCTATTTGGATTTTCTTTGCTTCTTAGCTTGTATGGTTTAAGTGTTTTCATTATGGTCTTTTGTACTCTTAACACATCCCTTTTATTAATAAAATTTAACTTATCAAAAAAAAAAATTGCCTGCCGGTTAGCATAGCATTTTAGAACCTTTAGAAGATAAGTGTGGTCATGATAGTGGTTGGTGAGGGTGATGGATAGTCTTAAGGATCGTGAGATTGATAGGAGCTGAACTAAGTGGATTTTCGTTTCAAAAATATTCTAGGCAACAAATGAATGCAACAAAATTCACAAAACGAACATCCAAAATCTTAAAAAATCCTACACAATCACTAATACCTTTAACACAATTTTCAACAACTTTTCACACAAAATTCAATACTTTTAAAAAAAAAATTATAACAAATCTTCTCTCTCCATATTTTTTCACCAAACTTCAATACTTTTTTATTAAAAAATTATATTAAATTATTTCTCTCTATACCTTTTTATAAACTCCAATAAAAATTAAATATCTTAAAAATTTTACGCCAACTTTTACACAAAAACCTATAAAACTTCAATTTACAAAGTATTCAAAATTCGATAAAAAATCTTAAAAGTCTTACAATTTTTTTATAAAACGAACATCCTCTAAGACTTTGAAATTGTGATTGGAGGTAGGATTTGACATGTATAGTATTTAGGTTTATCAGCTAAGAACTTAGGGACGTCCTAGACATCAAGGACATTGTTGGTTGCAAATTTACGTTCAGCCTATGCTGTAAAAGTTTCTTCTTTTCTGTCAACTTCTGTGCTGTTTGGTAAGAATAACAAACGAAGATTAAAATGCAACTGAATGAGTGAAATTATTTATAAGAAACAAAGGAATAGTATGCTGAGTGTTTTTAAAATAAACCGAATTTGAAATTATTCGAGTAATAATAGCAAGGGCTTTTTTAGAAGGAAAAAAAAAAATTTCTGCTGTAAGAATAAGTTAAATTAAGTTCGCTTATTCACTCATTGTGATGAGTGTATGCGACTGTTATTAGCCCCCTTTAGGTTAGTGTTTGAGGCATGACATTTCTTCTGCTGGTTTAGGATTTCGCCTATAGCTTTTGATTTGTTGTCAAAATGGGAAGCAAAAGAGAAGAGGAGCGAAATGAGAAGATCATACGTGGTCTGATGAAGCTTCCGCCGAATCGGAGATGCATCAACTGTAATAGTCTGGTAATTAATGTATTGCTTTCCTTGATTTTCCTTTATTTCAGTTCTTGTATTTTTAGGATTTTGTTATACTTTTTCTCTAAAATTTCAACATGTTATCGGTTCTAAGCTTTTCTTTTTCTCGTCATGTTTTCCGGTAAGAGTTATCAATTCTTAGTTAATTTTACTTTGTTTGTCTCGTGCAGGGTCCTCAGTATGTTTGTACTGATTTTTGGACTTTCATCTGTATGACTTGTAGTGGGATACAGTGAGTATTTATCTCTCTGTACGTGAAGTTTCATTTGTTCTTTTTCATTTCATGTTTCCTTTATTTTCCCTAAGCAAGAAATTGCATTCAACTTGACAACAAGGAAATGGATAAGGTAGTTTATAGCAGCGAATCCCTTTCCCTAAGCAACAGAAAGCTTTCAGATAAAATGGTAGAATGTGGCTTAATGGAATTACTCGCACTCTGTTCTAACTGCGTGAATGGGATAAGTGGCGGAAAACTATGGCATAGTGAAGAAGAGTGTAGGACGTGCAAGTATTTGAGAGACTCGTGAAAATCCTAGAATTCTAGTGTTGTAGGCGGTTCAGTGGAGAATGTGTTTGTTGTACAGTTAATTAACCACATGCTGTTTTTGTTGGGCTGCTTTTGTTTGTATTTATAGTCGATGGTGTCAGTAGAATAGGCAAGTTGTTTACAAGTTATCTTTATGTTGTTTTTCTCCAACCACAAGTGAAAAATATAGTTAATTTCTTTAATGTTTCAACATTATAATTACTGCAACTGGTCAAGTTATCTGATCAATTTCATCGTGATTATCATCATCACCACTACTAAACTTCCTGTGAAATTGAAAATGCTTCCTTCAACACAAACACTGTGTAGACGACAAGATTGAGCTTTTATGCCTGACAGCAAAAATTAGTTGGAATACCTACTGATAGGGGATGCTGGTTTGCTTTCTTAAACCATGAAAAGAGGGGGGAGGGTGGGGTTTGTTATAGTTTGCTTAACCCCAAGGAAGGCCTGCATTTGCTTTGACCCTCATTCTCTTTAGGAAAAAATTTCCTAAAATTATAAGGAAAAGTTCATTTTATGGATTATATGCAAACTTAAAGGGCTCAGATAACCTCCATATATCATATTCGCCATTTTGATCCACCATTATGTGCAGAATTCACTCTCTTCTTGTAACACCCCTACTCTAATCACAGGGGTATTTTAGTCTTTTACTGTTGTTTGTTTTGGTTAATTAGCAATTTTCGTAATCCTTTCTTTTTTAATGCCTAATGATATGTTAAATGAGTATTTTTATTCTTTCAAAATAGGAAAACCATTTCCTTATTTATTTTGTTGCCCCAATTCTCAATTTTTGTAACCCTACTTGATGGCTTTCATTGAAAGGCTTGTAAGACTTATTAAAGACCTCAAAACCTAAAATAAAAAGGCTCAAGCCTTATTACAACAAGTCAGCCCATTAAAAATCAAGAAAAACCTAACCCTAGCATGTGTTTTAGCCTCTTTTTGCTACCACCCTTGAGAATTTCGAAAATCCTAGCCTCCTCTCTACAAACCACACGTGCCTTTGAGTTTCAAGAAATGGAGATATCATCTATCTCTCAAGCACTACCACTAGAATCTCAAGACCGAAAATCATCTCTTTTCCTCCAAGAAATCAGTTTCTCATTGGCCCTTGAAGACCGTATCAAGGTTTCAACTTTTGGTTTTCTTTCGGAAATTAGGGTAAGTTCTAATCAATTCTTTACAATGTTTTCATCAATAACTTTCAAGGACATTCCTCTTTCTAATAATTTTGAATATTCATATAGACATAGGTGATGTTTGGTTAGGAAAAATTTTCAACTTGTTAAGAAACTTTTTCAAAAAGTAAAAATTTTTACATGCAAACATCAAAATCTCAAAACTTACATAAATTCCAACACCTTTTTACATCAACTTTAATGCTTTTTCATAAAACAAAAGGCTAAATCAAATCTTCTCTCTTCTTACTTTTTAACAAACTCCAATAAAATCATTATACAATCAAACATTCTTAAACTTTATCACCAACTTTTTACAAACTGCCATAAAAAGTCAAATTTCTCAAAATTTTCTCCTACAAACTCAATTCTTAAAATTTTTGCATCCAAACATCCCCCTAGTGCAAGAGAGATATCCTTGATCAAAAGCTATTTACTTTTTACTCCATAACTCACCCGACAACCTTTATTGTCTTTCTCTTCGGGTTATATTGAAAATTAAACTTGGTACAGCCCTCTCTTCCCTAAACTTTTGAAATTAAATGTGAGTTACGAAGTTATAGAACCGTTTGACTCCTATAGGTGCTGTCAGCGCTAGGTCAGGTTGGTTTCTTCCTAACCAAGTAATTATAATAACTTAGATGTGATGATATTATATTGGGTAAATTTCAGCATGCTTTGAATGAAAAAATACATGATAGTATAGATAAATAGTTGCTGGAAATCGTGAAAAACAACCTAAACATATGTTTACACATGCTAATATGATGTAGGGTATGATTGCATGAAGAGTCAATATGGATGGATGGTGTATTTGGTATTGCAAGCATATAAAGATGTTAATTTTTTACATTTATCATTTCGGGAATTTTGTACAAGTATTTTCTCATATTCATGCATCTGAAAAGCCCTAAAAGGGTGTAACATGTGAAAGTACTTTCGTAGCATCTATGAATTAAACAAAAACACTTGTTTAAGGTGTTAAATATCATGTTTTTCTACCGCAATTAGATCTGTTAATTTGCATTTTAAGCTAACAAATGTTCAGTGAAAGCATGCATACACACCTCATATATTGAGAACTAAGGCTACGAAGTGAATAAAGAAATGGTTTTACTGTTTTAAAAGAATAAAAATACACTGTTGCGCGCTTTTAAATATGGAAATCTCAAATTAAGATTTCTTAAGTGGAGTCTAAGTCCTACTAGCCATAGTCCTCTTTCCCTTAACTTTAAAATTCATTTAACACATCATTAAGCATTAAAAAGTAAGGATTACGAAACTTGCTAATTAACCAAAAGTGGCTATACTTCCAACACATTAGAAGGGTTGGATATGTAATTTCGTAACATGGAGATGTGGAAAACATTATGAACGCTTGACAGGTTGGGTGGTAAGGCAACTTGATAAACCGCCGCTCCTATCTTCTTAAGAACGTCAAAGGAACCGATATACCTAGGGCTAAGTTTACCCTCTTCCCAAACCTCATCACACCCTTCATCGGAGCAACCTTTATGAACACCTTGTCACCTTCCTTAAATTTCTGCTCCTGATGCTTTCGGTCCGCATACTTCTTTTGTTGTCATTGAGCAGCTTCCAGCATCTTTCAGATAAGGGCGATCTTCTCACGGGTATCTTGAACGAGCTCAAGACCTAAGATTGTCCGTTCACTTATTGAGTAATCAGACTCATTTTTTTGTTTTATGTTTTAAATGTCCAGATTTGGAGAAAGACGAGTCTACAGGTCATGGGAATTAGATGATGGAATAAACCTATAGAACCTTAGAAGAAGTGCATTGGTGCACCAAAGTGTTGTTTTGGGATGATATAACTCCTAAGTTTTATTTTCAAAGTTCTTTTAAGCTACCATGAAGTTGAGATTGTTTAAGTTTTAAATTCTGAAATATTTTTTTGATTTTGAGATTCTATTATTTTATTTTGCTTATGTACTTGTGGTGACATTCCTTACTCTATCTGGGAAGGGGGAGTTACAGTTAATGTGTTAAGCAATGAACAATTTGCAAGATGGTGTTTCTCATTAGCAAATTAATGACCCAAATGGTCATTTAAGGTGTGATCTCTGGATAGAAGCCCCATGTGCAGGGCATCATGTGTATATGGTTAGGGATTGAGTGAGGTTTGGTGGTTTAGACGGTGAGTGATCGAATGTTAATTCGAATTGTGTGGATTATTTTGGACATTTGTTCTAAATAAGATTGATTTTTCAGATTTTGGACAGCCAATAAGAGAGAGAAAAGATAGAGTTTGTTGAATGAATCTTCTTATACATTTAGGCCTTGTTATTTTGGAGGCAAAAGATTTCTAAGATTGGTTTCCTTGGGGTTTTTGCTAGTGTATGGAAATTTGAAAAACTATTTGGGAAAAGTTACTGTGATTTTTGGGGTTTTATTAAAATGGCTAGGTAGGATGAGAAAGTGGGTTATGGAGTTTGGATAAATTTGTTGTGATGTGATGTTTTTGAATAATTGTGAAAATGCAAAATGATTTTCATTCCCTCAAAAAAAGTATTTATCTAACTATTAGCCTTGGTCTCTATTACATGAGTTTCAAAATAATATTTTTGGTAACAAACATGGCCCTCTCCTGATCTCAGTTGTTTGAAACAAGGTTAATTTGTTTCATCATCAGGTAGTGGTCTCTTGGATAATGAGATGGCGTTTGAAAATTATTGGGTGGATAGAAGATGCGAAGGCCAATATCCTATAATCTGAAGATTTTCTCTGCCATTGGTGGAAGTCGAGTTAGGCTCTGAATACAAATGGTGACTCAGTTGGTTTTCTTTTCGTTTAGTCTTTTTAGGGTTTTATGTTTTCATTTTTTTCCTTACTTGGGAGTGAACGAGTGACTTTCCTAGGTTAGTTAGTATTTTAGAGTTCTATAGAAGGGTTTTCTTTTCGTTTGTGGGGTTTTTTTATTATTTCTTTAAGGCTCTCTATAGTGATTTCTAGATTTAACCTGTCTAGGTTAGGATTTTTAGCTTTTATAAAGGTTTGTTGCATTAGACCTAATTTCCTTTTTGAGTTATCCATTAAAATAGGTGAAAATGTTATTTACAGATCTTCTGATGTGTCCCAGGAAGGGAAGGAATTTTTTTTTTTTAAATGTAGTTGCTTTGCATAGATTTTTTTATGCCTAAATACATAATAAAAAACTTAAGACGGCTCTGTGATTTTTTTTCGCTTTTTGTTTGTCTTTTTGGGTAACAGGGGGAACCCTATGCAAGTGCCTAATTCACTGGTAAACCCTGGGTACCTGGTGCGTCCCTTTCCCATAGATATGAACTTCATTGCAGGTTGTGTGTGTGGGGAATCGAACCAAGAGCCCAGCCAGATCGTGGTACCCTTAACCAGCCCAACCACACATTGGGAGCCTCTTTGAACTTTGCTTTGTAGCTGTAAAAACGCCTTTTATGTTAACTGTGCAATTTTGTTTTTGTAGACAGTGTTAAACTTTAACAGGCTAAAATGAGGGTTCTATAGATAGGACTTGTGTTTTGTGTGTTTGCTATTCTCTCCTAATAATGATGGTCCATTGCTGATCTTCACATTGTTCTGGGAACCATGCATTTGTATTCCTGTTCTAAATTCTAGGTTATGTCTGGAGAGTTCTGTCGTATTTTTGTTCTCTTACAGTTGATAATGATTGTGGGATAGCCAACGTGGGAAGCCTTTGCTCTCCTTGTATGATGCGGCTGGAGAGTTCTGTCGTATTTTTGTTCTCTTACAGTTGATAATGATTGTGGGATAGCCAACGTGGGAAGCCTTTGCTTTCCTTGTATGATGCTAATGCGCATTGGAAGTTATGAATGGCTTCTTGACATAAAATGGGATGCTGAATTATTTCTTACAATCTACCTCTGTTCGTGTGATTTTGAATACTTCCACAATTTGTTGTGGATAAGAGCATTGATGCATCTTGTGGATCATGTATTATAGTCTCTTATCGTTTTTGATTTATCCATTCATTTCTTTCTCGTTTGGTGAAGTTTTCTATTGTTTTCTGGTTTTATACGAGCTTGGGCTACTCGAGATCTGGCCCATTTAGATTTTTGTTTTTGTTTTGTTTTATGTATATTGTTGTGTCATACAGTCGTGAGTTTACTCATCGCGTGAAGTCTGTCTCCATGGCTAAGTTTTCTTCTCAAGAAGTTGAAGCAATTCAAAATGGCGGTAACCAGGTACAACACTCAACTTTCTTTCTATTTGGCAATAGGAGGTTAGCTTTCTCCATGCTGATGGGACCTGCACTCATTTCAGCGTGCAAGGGATATATATCTAAAGGACTGGGACCTTCAAAGGCAGCGATTGCCTGATAACAGGTGCATGATATGCGAATTACTAATAAAGATTTTAGTTATGAATGTGGCCACGATAGAATTTATTAATTATGTTTTCTTTTTGCAGCAATGTTGAAAAAGTAAGGGAGTTTATAAAGAATGTTTATGTGGAGAAAAGATATGCTGGGGGAAACACCTCTGACATGCCTCCAAAAGATATGCAGGCAATTACCCTTCAACCAATTTCTAAATTGCTCATATTGTGAAGAACATTAAAGTGTATTTTGGTTCTAATCCGGAAACGGAGGGAGTAAAATGGCAGTTGTTACTCATTTTGTAGCCACTTTTTGGAAAATGTTTCTTAAAATGACTTGTTTTTGAAAGAGGATAAAAATAGTTGTTTTCCTGTTCCTCCCGCCCTCCTCTCCTCCAACAAAAAGGCTAGTAGCTACCCTTTTCTGATTCTGTTTAACAGCATATTATCATGTCTTTTTACTCATTTCCTTGCTTTTCAGAACTCTTGGAAACTCCTTCCCTGAAACAGAACCAAGCAGGCTCTAAACCATTCATACCATTGTCCTTATCTTTTAGCTTAAATTATCAGACTTCATTTAGGGTAGAAGCTTACAATTGGGTGTTAATTATGGTATACGACAGAGCCCTAGAATCCATGAAGATGGGACGAGGCGTGCCAGTTCTTATCATTCTTATTCTCAGAGTCCACCTTATGACTATCAATATGAGGACCGCCGTTATGGAAAACAAGCTGGTGCACTGACCAGAAAACCTGGTTCAGATCGAGGCCTCTATGCAGGGAAGATGTCTAGTTTTGTCTACAGTCCTGGTCGCTTAAGTGACAAAATGTACGAGGATAGGTTTGCAAATGAGGGCTCTGTTTCCAGAGTTTCAGACTACTCTGTGTCTAGTGCAGGTGATCCATTCCGATCTAGTGCAGAGTCTCCTAATTTTGATAAAGATTGTGGATTTAGCAGCCCGCCATTTCCACAGGTAATGTTTCTCCTACTCTTGTGTCTGTAATTGATACGAAAAAAAATGAGTCTTCTGAATAATTTATTCAGGGTTGAAAGTTATGCATTACTTTTAAAAGAGTATTAAAAGTGAGGGAGCTTTGTCTTAGAGGTGCAAAATGTTTTTGATGTGTGGCGCTGGTAGCAGTTCAGTATAGAATGACTGTCTGCCACTTAATACATTACCTTATATAGTAAGTTTTAGGGTAATGACATATGTATAACTTGCATGCATGGCGGCATATATACTTCTCTTTGTTACATATGCATGGGCAATGTGTGCATGCTACCTCCTATGCTGTGGATACATGCATGCATGATGACTCATGTGCCTTCCTAATTGTTATGTGTGCTCTGCAGTGATCTTCGTTGTCAAACCATTCTTCTGTTTATTAGGCTTTGCTTTGCTCAAAAACCTTCATTATCAGACAGCTGCACCTTTCTGATTTCCTTTTCCTCTTTTGTTTTCAATTTTGATAACATGGAACTCAAAAGCAGAATGCTTACCTCTTGCTTCTGGTAATATTAGTCCCTTCAAATTTCACCTTAAGTCACGGTTTATGTGCATGAACTACATTTTGTTGCGTTATGCTTTTACCTTCAGTAATACTTGATATATGTGTGCGTGCTCTTGTGTGTGCATGGATGGGTGTTTGCATGAGACTGGTGAGATACTGGGACACAATAGCTGGTAGCTTATAGTCTAGTTGTTCATTTATTTTTGACGTTTACAAGGATAATGGACTAAAAGATTTATGCATTGTGCCCTGAAGTTCTATGCTTTGCTTCATAGGGGTTTCACATTCCATTGCTTTTGCCTTGACCCTAGAGGAAAAATGTACTGATGTAGTTTGGATCTTTTCAAGGCTCCGCTTGTCTTGGAACAAGAGTCTTCTGCAGCTTCATCCGTTGATTTGTTTTCAAAACCGGTGGCATCATCAGCTCCATCTCTGGATTTGTTTCATCCATCCATTGTGTCTTCAGCTTCATCTGGGAATGTGTATCAACCTCCACAAACTTTCCCATCTTCATCCTTAGACTTCTTTACGGAGATTTCTCAACAGCAGTCAGTGGCAACCTTGGATAAAGAAACGCCACAGTTATGTGTCCCTACAAATGATGGGTGGGCAACATTTGATACGCCGAAGCCAGCTGCATCAGAGCCAGCTGCTGGAAATCTTGCCCCTGGAAAGTTACCTTCTAGGGATGTGGATTCATTGGAGAAGTTTGACTTCATTTCATCCTTAAACACAAACATGCAATGGCCCCCATTTCAATCTGAAAGTGTTTGTGGGTTGGCTTCAACGAAGTCAAATCAATGGCCTGATGATTTGCACAATGTTCAAGCTTCCAACATGGCACCAAGCACTCTGGTAAGCTTTCTGACCATTGCTTCATGGGTGTTTAGTTTTAAAAAATTGCAGTTCCAGTCTTTATTGAGATTGTACGTTGGATGTTCTTCTAGTTTTGAGATGGCATGCAGGATATTGAAGGGATTGAATTATGTTGTATCTTTTGTGTTTGAACAGGAATGGAGTGCATTTGAAGGTTCCATTGGGAATCTTTCGTTTGAAGGCAATAAGCAAGGCAGTGAAATACCACTAGAAACTCACAATCTTTCGTCAACTTTTGATCAGTATTTGCAGGACTCCACAAAAGAGGGGATTCAGAGGACTACCTCTCATGGTGTGTCCCTGGGTCCTAGTGTGCCATCACATGTTGTAATGGGGCCATTATACACTCCCGTGCTTCCTTTGATGGTTTGTACTCTTCAGTTTTTGCTGAGCTTTTTCCCCATGATCTTAGCCAGTCTATCTCCTGGAGTAATGTATGGCTTTTCACAGGGAGAGACACAATCACATCCAATGGAATGTAAATCTACAAACCCATTTGATCTTCCTTTCGATTCTGATTTGGAACAGAAGAATATGGTAAGATATAAATGTTTTTTTGCCAAATTGCATTGGAAATTTGAATCAAATGTTTCCTTTGAGCTCCGTGTTTCTCTGTCGTGTCCTCCATAGGCTGCTAGGGATTTCTGTTTGAGAGACCGGGGAGAGAGGGGGGGGGGGCATTCGTAGCTCTCTCTTTTTTAACTAGTCTACTAGATTATAGCTTTAAGCATGTTTATTGTTCAACTTTATTGGTTGATACCGAATCAAAGTTGATTTAGGAATGAATTAGGAAATGCTATGGTTCTTTCCATAGTGTTTCCAACTTACCTTGGTGCATTTGAGGAAACTCAAATGATTGTCTGATGCACTTAACTATGTGAGAGGGTTTGGATACCCACTGATAACATAACATCCGTAGGTATACATTGTGCAAGTGAAAAAAGAAATGATTTCATAAATCTATGGAGTTGCCGAAATAATTTATTTTGCTTGGATTAAAGAAGGATTTTGTGTAGCAGAAACAACCCTTGGTAAATTTTTCAGAGCAAAAATCTCTTCCACAATGGGATCTAATAAGGAAAATTTGGACCAAGTGGTGCTTCTGTCTGACTGCATATTTGACTATATTTGTGAAACCATTCGTGTTGCTATTTGGGTGATCTACTGGCTGCTGCTTTGGTCTAGCTAGTTCTAATTTGCTTCCAGCAAGCGCTCATGAGGGTTTCTTTGTGCATGGTATATAATCACGATTGTGGAGTTAGAATTATCAGAGGCGGCTCTAGGGTTTTCATTCAGCAGATCTAGAGTTTTCTAGGTTTCAACGTACATGTATTTTGAACTAGATTCATGATCCATTATATAGATAGGATCGGGTAGCACAAGTTGTTAGGAGCCTTGTCTAGTTGTTATAGATAAGTATTATCTTGGGATTCAAGCTAAATGTTTGAATTTCCTATATTATTTTGTAATTATCTTGTAATTTGTTATCTTTTTGATTATTCAGAAGTAGTATCTCGTAAGAGATCATTCAGTCAAAAATCTATTCTGGTATCAGAGCCACTTGGCCTGATCCTCTTGTTCTTGGCTGCTATTCTGGTTTCTAGGGTTTCGGGTTCTTGTGTCCAGCCCTTGGGTTTTCGGTTTCTTTGTTTTGCAGCCTTGTTCTGGCCATCATCCTGCTTTGTTCGTAGTCTTAATCATGACTTCCGAACGTCCTGATTCGTTGTGTATTCGTTTCACGGGAAAGAACTACTTGGCCTGGGAATTCTATTTTCAATTGTTTATCAAGGGAAAGGAGCTTTGGGTTTACATTGATGGTAGTGCTCCATCACCTCATAAAGAGAAGGAGAATGATCAGTTCTCTACTTGGGAAAGCAAGGATGCTCGGATTACATCTTGGATCCTTGGCTTAGTTGATTCTCATATCATCAATTCTTAGCAAATTGCTGCCAGTCGACTCACCAGCATCAATTTGAGGAGGGAGGGTATCAGAGGCAGCGCGAAGGTTTTCATTTGGCAGATCTAGGGTTTTTAAGGTTTCGGCATATATGTTGTATTTTGGACTAGATTCATGATCTGTTGTATAGATAGGATTGGGTAGCACAAGTTGTTAGGAAACTTATCTAGTTTTTATAGATAAGTATTATCTTGGGATTCAATTTAATACTTATCTGTATTGTTATAACAAATTTTTGGCTGAATGATCTCTTATGAGATGCTTCTTCTAAATTTATAATAAAAAAGATAACAAATTACAAGATAATTACAAATAAAGATAGGAAATTCGAACATTTAGTTCGAGCCACAATTTGCTAACTATGATATGAGAATCAATCGAGCCAAGGATCCAAGAACTACCATCTAGAGAACTGATCCTGCTCCTTCTATTTACCAGGTGACGGAGCACTTCCATCAATGTGACTCCAAAGCTACTTTCCCTTAACAAACAATTGAAAATGAAATTCGTAAGCTGAGTAGTTCTTTTCTGTGAAACGAGTCAGGATGTTCGGAAGTCATGACTAAGACTATGAACAAAGCACCACAGCAAGAACAAGGCTCCAAAACCAAGAACCTGAAAACCCTAGACTAGGAACAAAGCAAGACCACAACAAGAACAAGGCTCCAAAACCGAAACCCCTAGAGCTGTCTCTGATAAGAATGTAGCTGTCTATCTCTAGATATAGTCCAGTAAGCCAGACGGGTTGTGCAGTTATTTCTTTGTTGTCTTTGACTAGATTTGTTTCTTTACCATAGTTTTTAAAGCTCTATATTCATTCATACCCTGTACAAGGAATTTTCTTTGTAAGCTAAAGAGTTGGCTGGATGTAACTTGATGAAATTGTTTGGATGATGTTTAATTGCATTCTTACTGTCAAGTTTTAGTGTTCTGCATTCGACATACTGCAAGTGCATATTTACCCTGCGTAGAACTTTTTGTAGGCTGCAGCTTGATTGCTTTTCTACTTATCAATAACTGTTTGTAATATGCATACGGTTTATTCATCTGGCATGACTTTTTCAGTAAATATAAGATTCATGAGTTGTTCATATGCAATGCATTTCAGCTGGATCTTTTTATACAGAAATTGTATGCAGGCTCTGTTTCTTTAATAGTTGATTGTCTTAGGCAAATGATAATTTATGAAATTTATAAGTGATCTCTTTGTCCTGTACACAAGATGTTTGCATGTTCCTTAAAGATTTAGACTTTCAAACTGGGACTGAGAATTGTATGAGGCAAGCGAAGCAATCTCCCTTTGATTGTAGAACGGATGGAGTACTTATATATCAGTGACATGTTTTCAAGTATTTTAGGCATACCTCAATGTCAGCCTGTAGAAGGGAGTATCTTATGTAGAAAAATGGCAATCCCAGGTTAATGGTTCAACTTAGCGTTTTTGTCTAATGTTTCTCCTATGCTTCTGCTCCATTTGATATCATTCCATTAAAACATAGTCTTGTTGTGTATGGTAATTTGTGGCCTAAGTACATTATAGTACCTAGTGAAATTTTGTATCCTGAAAGACTCCTGTCATAACTAGTATGTAAAATACCAAGCCGTGACACTGTTTAAGTTTTATTACCATTCACTTCGTAGTCAATTATTTTGCACTGATAGAGCTGTAGGGTCTAACACATGATTTTGAAGTCTGAAATGGTCGACTTTCTATGGTTTTAAATGATGCAATTCGCAAATTTTCCATATACACTGTTTCCATAAGTTTTTGGCAATACTTTTGTTGTACTACCTTCTTCCACACTTCTTTCTTCTTTCTTCTTTCTTCTTGCGTCTATGATAAGTACTATAAGTCAATTGGATATTATTTCTATGAGAAAGACGTTGGAGGGGACTCTGAACATTTCTGGATTTCTTGCTAAATTTTCTCGCTGTATATCATATGCAGTTTTTGGACATCGGCTCCTTGCAAGCTGCTCTCCCTGATGCCCAGTTGCCGTCCACTTTTCATAGTGGTGTATCTCAACCATGGTTCCCTCAAAATGCAGTTTCTCCTTATATTCCAGCTGCAGGACAAGGTACGTTATGCTTATATGTTCTTTTTTTCAAGGGCTAATGTTGGAGATTTATTTTCTAATTGTGCTGCAGTTTGATGTGTCTCATTTGGATCGTCTCTCAACTTTGAGTGAAGCAAACCCTCCAGAGCCTTCCTTGAAGAATCTTCTCTCGCTCTCTCTCTCTTCCCCATAAAACCATAACCAAACATTTATAAAAAAATTGGCAAATGTGAACTTTATATGTAGGATGTCGTATATGATGATATCAGTAGTACCTTTCTATTTTCTGACCTGACCTTGCCCCAGTTTGCAGTCTACCCTCAGAACCCACTTAGTCTCGATTTATCTAGTTCTGTCATCTTTGTCCCATTTTTCATTGTCCTCTCTATCTAGAGAGGCTGTGGCATGTGTAAGCATAGGCATGCACGAAGTGGCTTGTGTGAGAAAATGAAGTTCCTTTCAAAATGTCTGCCATTAGCACGCCCCTCCCCAGGAACTTTAGGCAGTTCCCTAACAAAGATAGTGAAAAAGACTATTCCTAAAGTCGAGAGTACGAGGAATGTATAAACCGATGCTTCCATAGATTCGATTGTGGTTTACAATTATAGCTTCCATACATGTTTATTTTGGATTTGATCTGATTTTGGTTTGATCATGTAGGTGGTTTAACATACATGTCAGCGCAAGCACCAAACTCTCAAATAGGGTGAGAAGCGGTTTTCTTCTGCTCAGTATTGTGCAGAAGGGGGTTGGCTGTGTTCTATATTGCTATCTTTTTATAATGCCATATCTGTCCTGCTAACTTTAACAAGGTTATATTGCAGGAGTGTCCCGTCACAGGGTCCTGTTGCTTCTTTTGGAGGAAACCCTTTTGCATAGAGGATTGTGGAGGCAAAACAATTATTCTCATTATTTTGAGTTTGTAGAAGTTTCAATGGCTTATTTATATCAAGTCTCTTATTTGTAAGCTAGACTTGTCAATTTGAATGGACTAAATCACACGATTGTGTTATGTTAGGATTTATTTATTATTTTTGTAAAGCCTACGAGATTTCTTGTGTTTGAGGCCTCAGTTTGTATTTGGATAGGCATTGTAGTTCTATGGGAGAAATGAGGTTGAATTTAGCTGCAGAAAAATATTGTATGGATGTAGGTTTCAACTCTCGGTTGGGTTAAGGATGTTATAAAAGCTGTCTTCTCTCTCAGCCATCCCTTCTTGGTCGGCTGTTAAAGTTCATCGATCTTGTAATAGATGTGCGCACTAGCTAGCAGCGCTTTGGGCGGCTTTCTTTTATCTCAAAGGAGAGCATCATGGCCCCGTTTTGCCTAATTCTATTCGTCAGTTAAGGAAAGCGTTTTATGAACGCCTTCGGCTATGAATGCACACATCTTTTCTCTCAAATTCTTTCTGCACAATATGAACAAAAACTCCGTCACTGGAGAATCAATCCTCCGATAATTAAGTCAGTTCCTTTGTTTTTGAATTGCGTATCTTTCTTCTCTTATGTGCTTCTTTTTATACAAAACTTCTCACGCTTTCCCTTTTCACTCTTTCTTGAATTTTTCTTCTGACCACTTCGTGTCATGGTCTTTGTGAGCAGTTTCCCCTCTATCGTGTGTAACCAATCGTCGGGAGCTTGTCTTTGTGTGTTGCTCCTATAGGTTTGATGAATTTTGTTGGTCTAGAATTCGGATTCCTTTAACTTGGGCTCTTTTGGATCGGGCCCAACTCTTGATGGGATGATTACTTTGGGTTTGGTATCATCACCTACTTCCACCTGCCCAGCTGAACGGTTCTGTGATGGCAGTCGTCCTTGATTTCATAGGTACTTCTTCATTTAGCATTTCTGTTACTCTTCTGCTTGAGCAAAGTGCCCCAAAAAATATGAGATGAAACTACCATTTTAGTCATAAGAAATATTTAATGTGAAAGATATTCTAGTTACGGAGTTCTCAATTGAAGTGAGAAAATCGTCTTTTTTAATTTAATGCGCAGAATATGTATAATTGTCACGAAACTGACTCAGGCTGATATGGTAGTGGCATGAGTGGCGCCTAATATTCATACGCACTGCCAAGCATCTTGACAAGAAAGGGGCGACATGTCAAAATATTTCAAGTTGAGCAAGTAGGGGTGGTTGAAGAGATGACTTCACGAGTTGGTGTTGGTGGCCCCAACAAGATAGACTTGTTGGGCAAGATCTTGGCAAGATAGACTTGTCAAGCACGGCTTGTTGCTTGGGCCTTCAGTTCATGCATTGTTGATGGGCATGGTGCTTGCTTGCCCAGGCCTTGGACCATGTCACATGGTGGGCCTTGACTACTGCATGGAGCAGTGACAATGTTAGGATATTTCTTTTGAAAAGGCGAACTAATTTAATATTATTATTTAAATAAAATAAAATATATATAATTCCATATATGAATTGTAACTTATAACAAAAGAAAAGTAAGCAAAATAATTTATACCAGCTTCAATTTGGATATACATCAAAAAACTAAATACACAAAACCTATGATTCTATGAATCTCTATGCATAACTGAGCTCCACGATATTTTAAAGAATAAAAGTCATTTATCAATAGTTTTGTGCTAAAAGTTGCGGCAATTTCTTTCTTAATGTAAATAATTAAAGAATTTGTATAGAATTCATCTTCCAACTTGTTGCGAAGATTTGTTTGACAATCTTCATAGTTGAAAAAACTTGCTTTTGTAGTGGTTGTTATCACTGGAAGAATCAAGATAAGGCAAATCAATCTATCAATTAAATAGGGGTATTTTACTTTCCCATTTTAGCTAACTTTTGACATAACTCAGAAATTGTATACAAACATTTCAACTCACGATGGCGAGGCACATTGAGCTTAAAGTGCTGCAATTGGTATCTCAAATGAATCTTTTCATGCTCCATAAAATCTTGAGAATAGAAGTTATCAACAAGGCTACAATTATCATCAATGTTGAAAGATTTATATGCCTTATGGGGATCTTAAGCTTGAGCTAAGAATAAGAAGTTTTGTTACTTTCTCATTAAACCTAACTTTTAACTCTTATAATTGAGAGTCTAGCCATAAATATATCAATTTGATAATGATGCTCCACAGTAAGTTGATCTCTTTGATTGTGTGACCTAGTTCGACCCACTACATATATAGCGTTTATATAAGGAACTTCAATATCATGTCTTTCACTAAAGAACTTCACATTTTCGAGAAAGTTTCCAAACCATCTTCTTGCAACTTTTAAATAAGCACCTTGGTAGTTCTGACCAAATGTATAACATTTAAAATATCTTAAGTCCATTGTTGCAATGCTTGACATAGAAAGTCAGTCAGCTCCATAATTTCTCTCACTAAATGCATGATTAAAACAAATTCAAATGATATCATAACTGTATATGCTGCATTAGTGCCACCTCGTTGCGAAAGTAGACCCTTCCCTGATTATATTTTGAAGAACTGTCAATGTTGCCTTAACATTTTTATGAAATTGCACACATAGTTAAAATAAGAGCTTCTCTTGTATCTCCAGCTCTTTTCAAAGTACCAATTTGATTTGCCCCTCTTTTAGTTTCAAGTTCATCAATAGCAATTAAATGTATAATTTCAGTTACTTGAGCAGCTCGAAGTTCATCATTGCTTTCACAAGGAGCACCAATGATATTGACTAAGGAACTTAACTTTATAAACTGGAATTACCTCTCTTGATCCTGCGATTAATGCTATTTGTAATCGATGAACCATACAATGGACATAATAGGCATAAGGACAATCATTGAGAAATAAAAGCTTGTAATCCATTCCACTCTCCACACATATTACTAGCACCATCGTACCATTGACCTCGAATATTTTGCATGTTATGATTATGACAAGCAAGAATAACAAATATTTCCTTCTTTAAGAGTTAAGGCTAATGTATCTTTGACATGTAGAAGAACGAAGAAGTTTCTTTTACAAAACCTTCTTTATCAAATCTTAGAATAAGGTTCATTTGTTCTCTTTTGGATTCATCCCGAGTTACATCTACAACGATACAAAATTTTGAGTTAGGAATTTCTTCACAAATTGTACTCCGCACTCTATTTGCTAATACATGTAGAATCTCATTTTGAATAGAAAATGAGGTATACTTTGCATTTTCAAGAACATTTTCTAAGACAATCTCATCAACATGTTCATTATACTTTGATATATGTTTGATCGATTTAATGAAATTGCCACAATTTTTTGAATCAGGTCCTTCATCGTGACATGCTTGAGATGCGAAATGCCAAATAAAATCAATTGAGGTCTTCAATCTTTGAAGATTTTTTAATTATTTGCTTTAAATTTTGTGTCTCTATTACTTTATCAATGAGTTGTACCTAATCATCAAAGTGTCACAACACTTCATAGCATTATTATGAGGTAAACATATATCTTTACCTACATGACCCAAGAAAGCACAATGAATACCATCATTAACTTTCTTCCAATTTTGAAAACTGTGAAAACAATTTGGCATCTACGTGAAAAACAAAAAGGGGTATTTTTGTCCTATGTGTTGTTTCTATAAAGCAAAAAGTGATAGCTAGTCATTTAGCATATACGAAGGATTCACGTAAGTGAAAAGCAAGGGCATTTGGTCTATCTCCTTAGTTCTAAAAGATATTGGAAGAGCAAAAGTGGTTGGAGGCTTCTTGCGTTAAAAAAGGAAGAAAAAACGAAAAGGGTGTGGGTGAGAGACGACGCTAGAAAGTGCAGAAAAATTTCCTCCAAGAATGAGTTCTTCCAAGATTCTAGATAATTTCCAAGTCTCTCTCTTGCTGGATATTTGGTGATTAGTATAGAGTCCACCATTGTTGATGATGGATAATCTTTTGAGAATGTCGAAGTCGATCACCGTTCCACCACACATTGATTGAGTGTGTTGAACGTTTTCAGAGGTTGCTGAGAACGTGTATAGCTGCTGGAGTTCCAGCAAGTTGATTTGTTGATTGCATGAGGTTCACGTGTGAAGATCGACAAGGCTACGGTTTGGTATTTGATTCGGTGTTCAAAGCTTTATCAAAGGTTCTAAGTGTACTGCAATGTGCAAATATAAGTGGAGTGCTTAGATTGGTTTTGAAGCGGATAGGATTAGTCTGGGAGAGTCTAATCGTTGAAGATCACATTGTAACTGGAGTTTGAACGTAGTGAAGAGTCAAGATTACCGGCCTAGGGCCCGGAGAGTTGTTTCTCCTTAAAGAAGTTTCTTTAAGGAGTTTTTCTCTTCGTCACCAATATCGCGTGTCAATTGTGGTGAATGATTTCGTCTTATCTTTGTGTATAGATGTCGTGTTATTTGCTAACTCCCTTGTGTTTGTAGAGTAGCATTCTATTCTTTGAAGAATCAAAGGAAGAGAGGTAACAAGAACGTTTATGTAGGGTAAGGAAGGTATAAGATTGGATCTGAGTTATCTAATAATCTTGTTGTTGATGGTAGATTGATTGCGAATCAATTTAATTATTAATTAATTGAATCTGTAATTTTTCGTTTCTGTAGTGAGTTCGGAGTTTCTTACAATTAGTTCAGTATACTCTGTTTTTTAGATTCATGTGTAATTGTTTTACTGTTCATATATTCATATCTGATTGTTAATTAGAACTTGAATATTGTAAGAATTATATTTGGGTTGTTATTTCAGAGAATAGGTTTTATGTCTTGAAAAGAAATAGTTAATTGATAATTTTTTAAAAGATACCTATTCACCCCCCCTCTAAGTATATTCCTCATAAGTTGGGTCTAAATTAGGTTTTTTAATTGGTATTAGAGCCTAACTTCGTTCCTTGACCCTACTTAGTTCAAAATGGAAAGAGGGATGTCTCTTTATGTACCCTCATTTTTTTTATGGTTCAAATTATGCCTATTGGAAGGTCAAGAAGTGTGCTTTTTTAAAATCAATTGATGAAAGGGTATGGACAGCGGTTGATAAGGGCTGGTCTAAGCTAGAAAGTTCTATAGATGGTGTTATGACTGTTAAAGATACAAGTAGTTGGACAGCCGATGAAAGGGTGTTATCTAGTTGGAATAGCAAAGGAATAAATGCTATTTTTATGAGTGTTTCACCATTAGAGTTTATGTGCATATCTAACTGTGAAATGCTAAGGACGCTTGGGATATCTTAGCTCTAACTGATGAAGGAACCAAGGTTGTACGTGACTCAAAGCTTCAATTACATGTGTCAAAATTTGAGGAAATTCGTATGAATGAAGACGAAAGCTTTGATGAATTCTATGGGAGACTCACAACCATTGTACATGCTAGTTTTAGCTTAGGTGAGAAAATTCGTGAGTCAAAAATTATTCGTAAAGTCTTGAGATCTCTTCTTGAAAGGTTTAGATCTAAAATCACAGCTATAAAGGAGAGCAAGTGTTAAATGAGATTAAGATTGATGAGTTAGTTGGTTCTTTACAAACCTACGAGCTGACTTTTCCGTCATCTAGAAATGATAAGTCCATTGCTCTTAAAACCGTTAAAGAGAAAGAGGATTCCTTATCAGATGATGATTCTTTAGATGATGAAGATATGAAACTTTTTGTAAAGAATTTTCGAAAGGCTTTCAGATTCAAGAAAGATAAAAATTGGAATGATAAAAAAGGGAGTTCTAAATCCTTTAACAAACATAGCTAGAAATCCTTTGTTAAAAAGGATAAAAGTGATCAAAAGAAAAATGTAGAGAGTGGTATACAGTGTCATGGTTGTAAAGGGTATGGTCACATGAAATTTGAGTGTCCAACCTACTTAAAGGCACAAAGAAAACAAGTCATGAATGCATCACTCTTGGATTCAGATTTAGATACTTCTTCTTCTAGAAAGAAATTTCTACGAATGAGAAAGGAAATTTTATAGCTTTTTCTTTTTTTGTTTTATGTACCAATGAAGTTGATCTTGAAGGTGACGATCTCCTAGATTCAGATTCAGACGATATATATCTCTTTGCATGGCTTATGATGAGTTGTATGAAGAGAGCTTAAAAAAGAAAAATGATGTTTTAATTTCTAAAGAGCTCAATGTTATTAAGTTAGAAAAGGATCAACTAACATCTGAAATTACTTTGTTAAGTGTGAAAAATGCAGATTTGGAGACTAATTTAAAGGAGTTGAAGCTGGAATTAGAACAAGCCAACTTTCAGCTAAATAAATTCTCTTGTGGAACAAGAAAGCTAGACAACATGCTGAACATTAGACTCTCAACTGGTGATAAGAGAGGACTGGGTTATTTAGCTACAAATGATGTCAAAAACGCTAACAAGACCGTATTTATTCTAGCCATGATTAAGGAAAAACAATATGAAAGTTCGACATCTCAAAAGAAGTCAAAACAGGTTGCATCTTCTAAACCCATAACTTCGTTCAATTATAAGAAAACAAAATTCATTCCTACATGCCATTTTTGTGGTAAAATTGGACATATTAAACCTAAGTGTTATATTTTGACAAATGAGAATGTTAGGAATATTAGATCTTCTTCAAGTTCTATTTCTAGATCTGATGTTAATTTGCTTGCTATTCAAGTTAGTAACTTTGATAGACAAGTTGAAATTGTGTCTAAGAGTTTACAATCGTCTTCTAAAGTATCTACAAGACAAGTTTGGGTAAGAAAGAATGCATCTCACATTGATTTTTAAACAATAAACATTTTTTTTTCTTTTCAAATGATTTTAATCATTATTAAATATGTTGAATGCATTTTAGTCATGTTATTGATATCACTGAGTTTTTATTATTATTATTATAATACATGCTTGAATCTTGTATTTTTATGATCATGTTGAAAGTGAAATTTATTCTTTAGTAGTCAATTTTTTTTTTGGAATCTCACAACTAGTTGCGGGCTAAAAAATGGAGTCTCTAAGTGACCTGTGAGACATATTGGTTTTTAGTTCGATTACGTGTTGCTTTCTTGGGAGATATATTTTGCATAAATTGATATGTGTTATTTTCAGTTTGGCACCCTCCTTGACAAAAAGGGGGAGAAAGAGAATGCGAGGGAAAGGAGAGAAGTTTTTGCATGTATGCATATCTGACGTTTTTTTGTGGGCTGAAATGCTTGTTGCATGTTTTGATTATGTTAAACAATTTAAATCTGGTTGTTGATTTAATATCATTGATAAATTGTTTTGTTTCGGTTGAGATAATATGCTTAACTTGGCTATATGTCAGAGGGGAGTTCCTCCTCTTTCAATTATTAATAGTTATGTGTCTCAGGGGGAGACATATCTCAAGTTTTGATTAGATACTACCTACTATGCTTATATGTTTATCTTTAACTAACACTAATTCTAATGAGCTATTTAGAATGGTGTGTGTGATAAGCTTTGTTTGCAGGTACTTATATCTCTTTTTGTAGTCCTTTAGCCTTAGTTTTTTTGTTTTTTTGAGTATCTTTGTAAAATGTCTCTTGTGATGGTGATCAACAGGTTTCATTATGTTTTTTTATTATAGGTTAGAATAGGTTTTGTCACGATGGATGCCAAAGGGGGAGATTGTGAAAACAATTTGGCATCTACGTGAAAAACAAAAAGGGGTATTTTTATCCTATGTGTTGTTTCTATAAAGCAAAAAGTAATTGCTAGTCATTTAGCATATACAAAGGATTCACATGAGTGAAAAGTAAGGGCATTTTGGTCTATCTCCTTGGTTCTAGAAGATATTAGAAGAGCAAAAGTGGTTGGAGGCTTCTTGCTTTAAAAAATGAAGAAAAAACGAAAAGGGTGTGGGTGAGAGACGACGCTAGAAAGTGCAGAAAAATTTCCTCCAAGATTTCCTTGCTCCAAGAATGAGTTCTTCCAAGATTCTAGATAATTTCTAAGTCTCTCTCTTGCTGGATATTTGGTGATTGGCATAGAGTCCACCATTGTTGATGATGGATAATCTTTCGAGAATGTCAAATTCGATCACCATTCCACCACACATTGATTTAGCGTGTTGAAGGTTTTCAGAAGTTGCTAAGAACGTGTAGAGCTGCTAGAGTTCCAGCAAGTTGATTTTTTGATTGCGTGAGGTTCACTTGTGAAGATTGACAAGGCTACGATTTGGTATTTGATTCGATGTTCAAAGCTTTCTCAGAGGTTCTGAGTGTACTGCAGTGTGCAGATCTAAGTGGAGTGCTTAGATTGGTTTCGAAGGGGATAGGATTAGTCTAGGAGAGTCTAATCATTGAAGATCACCTTGTAACCGAAGTTTGAACGTAGTGAAGAGTCAGATTACAGGCCTAGGGCCCAGAGAGTTGTTTCTCCTTAAAGAAGTTTCTTTAAGGAGTTTTTCTCTTTGTCACCAATATTGCGTGTCAATTGTGGTGAATGATTTCGTCTTATCTTTGTGTATAGATGCCATGTTATTTGCTAACTCTCTTGTATTTGTGTAGTGGCATTTTATTCTTTGAAGAATCAAAGGAAGAGAGGTAACAAGAACGTTTATGTGGGGTAAGGAAGGTATAAGATTAGATCTGAGTTATCTAAGCTTGTTGTTGATGATAGATTGATTGCGAATCAATTTAATTATTGAATCTGTAATTTTTCGTTTCTGTAGTGAGTTCGGAGTTTCTTACAGTTAGTTTAGTATACCCTGTTTTACAGATTCATGTGTAATTGTTTTACTGTTCATATATTCATATCTGATTGTTAATTAGAACTTGAATATTGTAAGAATTACATTTGGGTTGTTATTTCAAAGAATAGGTTTTATGTTTTAAAAAGAAATAGTTAATTGATAATTTTTTAAAAGATACCTATTCACCCCCTTCTAGGTATATTCTGCATAAGTTGGGTATAAATTAGGTTTTTCAAAAACTTTCCATGAATGCAATAGCTCCAAAACGTCCTCGTGACTTTTTAGTAAATAGATAACAATAAAGACAATATGCGACATCTTTTGTTGGAGAGGATTCTAACCATTGGAAAATCTTATACCAAGATGATTGAAATTCTCAACGATTATTCTTAATTCCAGAAAATGGGTACTCACAACCATCTAAAGGAGTAAATTGATATAGCCTAGCTTTAAGATAAGCTCGTCTAATTTCATCTTACTGATTTACTGGATACTCCCATATTTGAGAATGTAATCCTGGATTCCATTCTAGAGTAGAAATATCTATGTCTTGCAATTCAATTCTTGCAATCGTTGAAGGACTTTGCTCTTGCTCAGAAAATGAAGTTTGAGAACTAGAAGTTGATGAAGACACCTTGGAAGAATCATTTTTTTTCTTAAAAGAAGCATCAATGATCTTTGGCTTGCCCATAATATAAACAACAATTTTTTAAAGAACTTAAAAAATAATTTTTTATTAGTTATAATTGTCTATATAACTTGTAGCACAAATAATCAATGAGTAGTAATAAAATTTATCACTACAAAATCCACAAAGTAAACATGTACAAACATTTAACAATCATATGAATATATGTTATTGATTTCTATCATTATAGCAGTACGAACATTGGGCCAATAAAGTCTCGAACACAATTTATTATGACAATCAAATATTAAAGATGAAAAACTTGTTGAATTGAAGCGGTATTTTTTGTCTTTATTAAACTCTCTGTTTGACAAGCTCAAGCATCATATAATATACATAAATAATTAAAATATTCTTTTAATGAACTGGATTAACATAAAACATTTCAGAAGGACAAACTAGAAAGATAAAAATATATGTATAGAGTTATTTAATTGAATTGTTAGGTAATAGTAAAGTGGTACCTCTAATTCTATTAAAAAAAAACTTGGAAAGAAATTTTTACCTTTTGGGGCTTGTCAGGGTAGCATCTACGGTGTGTCCTAAAAGAGATAAAATATTGAGAATAGAAGAAAATTTGTCTACATCGTAGAAGAAAGCAGACCTTCAAAAGTTCAAAATTTTGATTTTGTTAAAAGGCGAGGAAGCCTCTAAAATATGTTAAGAATAAAACTTTCAAACTTCAAGTTTGATTCTCAATGAAGACGTGAGTTGCGGCCTGCGAACATTGACCATTCAACTTTTCAAACTTCAAGTTACAATATTTATATTTATTAAAGATAACGTGGCATTATTTGCTTTGAAAGAAAATTCATAGATACTCAATTACAAGTTTCTGAAGAAAATATATACAAGACCGAGGAATAGTATTGATGACGTTGGGAAAATATGTACAGGCTTGTTTGGACTTATGGGAAAACCTAGCTTAAACCTTGATAGTTGATTTTTATTTCCTATTAGATATATTTTCTTTGATGCGGAAGCTTTCTATGAATTTCTTTCCTTGCCATTTTTGCCTTTTTTTATTTATTTATTGTCTTTTTGTGATTAAATCGATAATAAGAGAAATTGTGTCCTTGGTAACTTTAATTAGCAATTATTTTTCTATTCTAAGTTATATACCGAGAATTTCATGTAATTTTCTTTAAGAAATTTTATGGAAATTTATTTATTTATTCAAGTGTTCTAATCATCTCCCTTAATAATTTTGAGGCCTTGGTATTAATTTCAAAAATTAGTTGAAAGAAAAGACCTAGAATGGGCCTAGGTTTGACCTGCCATTTGACCCATTATTGGGCTATATTATTGGACTCTTTTGTGTGGTGAATGTGTACTGGGACCTACTGTGCCCAATCTCCATTCTTGCTTCTTTAAGTTAACTTTTAGATGTAATAATTTATCCCCAGGACATCTAGCTCTAACGCTAGATTTAAAACTTAGTTAATTAAGTTAATAACAGAGAGAGAGAGAGAGGGCCGTTGTTCAGCCATGGGCGCTAGTTAGAGAGAGAGAGAGGAAGAAGAAGATAGCTTTGGAGAAGAAGAAGAAGAAAGCTTTGGGCTTTTGGACTACTCGGCTAGGAAGATAACTTTTCCTCCATTTTCCTCTTCAAAACCTCTAGCTCTAGCTCTTAACTCTCTCCATCTTCATTTTCGATGAAGATCTCTAGAGAAAGAACCACCAAAAGACAAGGTAAGAATGAAAAACTATGTTTCTTGGAGGAAATGGGATGGCAGAATATTATGTTCTTGATGATGAGTAAATGAGTTTTTGAAATGTTAGAAACACCTTTGGACATGTTTATTGGTTCTGTTCTAGAATCTACACAATATCCATGAGTTTGTTCAAAAAAAAAAAAATTGCATGCATGGCTGAATCTAGGAGCCCAGAGGTCCTGAATCAATAGTGGAATGACATGGGGGCACCCTGGGCGGCTGCCCCCTCTCTTCTGTAAAATTAAAGGAAATTTATTTATTTATTTTTTAAATGTATTGATTGTCCCAGGCCCACCCCCCCTTTAGCCATAGGTGTCCTTACTTGGGAGAAAGGGATGCAAAGTAAACCCAAAGGGTTTAGTCTAACTGCCTCTTCAACTTGGGCTAAGTGCAGGGTCTAACACTAACACTGACTCATATGATGTAGCTCTATTAAATTAATACTATAGAATTTTCCTGACAGATTCGTAGTTGAAATATTTCAAGAAGGTTTGCAGTGTTTTCTCTACAACGGTGATGATGTTCTATTCTCCAATATTTATAAGACATAAAAATTATTGGTACAATTTGAAGAGATGGATATAATAATTAAATAACAAATAACTAAATATAAACTAGTTTTTATTTTTTCAGTAGTAGTAATAATTGCAGTTTACCTGTATCGTATATGTGTTTTAATGTTTAATATTGTCATTTTAACTCTAAGACACTTTCGCATTACGTAGGAAAAAATTTTGAGATGTCATTTTACCTTAGGAATTTGCCCCCCCTTAACTAAAATCCTGGTTCCGCCACTGTCCTGAATGTCAAACATTGATAACTCTTCAAGTTGGTTGTTGTTGTCTGATGATTTGTGTTCGTTTCTTCGTGTTTAATGCTTCCTTGGGAGGATATGGTCAGATGTATGTTTGATGGTGAGTATGACAAAAATTCAAGGATTTGGAGCCCTATAGACCACGGGTAGGGTAGGGTTTATCCAAAGGTGCAAACATGACTTGCACTAGTGTTTTCCATGAGATTGATGTAACTTTTGCAAAAGAAATTCTTGTTTTTGGTTGCTGATCTATGTTCAATTGAAAGATCTGGAACTTATGTGAGCTTGCATGTGAAATGGACATGTTATTTGCCAAGAGAATGGTCCTATTGACGCTTATAGTGCACGGGTAAGGTTGCATGGTGAGTTCCATGCACGTGTTGATGAATACGCTTGATATGGATGGTTAAATGCTGTATTTTTTAGATGATTTTCAGTTCAAATCATGTTCATGCATGAATAATAAGATCTGGAAGTTTTGTTTGTATTTGCATGAAAAACAAACAAAATAATAGCAAGATAATGAGCCTAGGTCACAAAGGAAGCAATTGAGTTCAAGGAAAATTAATGGGCCGAAAGGCCTGGTTTTTAATCCAAATTAAATACCAAATTATGACCCAATTAAGAGGCTTAATGAATAAGACAAGACCCATACCCAGATTTACAATTTTGGCAAAAATAGTGGCCCATTCGGCTACTAATTGGCCCAAACAAGAAAATAACCTAAGGCCGAATACCCGTGGGCACTAAGGACTGATTTTAAGGCCCTGTTTAAGCCCAAAATTATTTATGACTGAGGCATGATTATTTCCAAAATAAAGATGGTAATAATAAAAATAAAATAGGAATACAAGAGTTTTAAAATATCAGACTAAGGGCTTTATAAAAGGGTTCTAAAATCCAAAGTCCATAAGATTAATTAAACATTTTTATTTCCCTAAAAGAGAAGTAATTATATTTCAATATTTCATGATACATGAGAAATTTCTAATGTCGTCATCTATAATTGATGACATAAACGTTGTTGAATAATTGTGACATTGGTATTGATTTGAATGAACGAGGTAGTTCAATGTTGACCATAGCTCAATGAGAATCACATATGTGAAAAAGGGCTTTATTTGAGATATTCCTTGAGAAAGTTAATAATTAAAGAAAAGGGAAGCATAACAGAATCGATCACTGGAGGGCTGTGCAACTATGACTTTGATGATCAGGGGTGGCCTCACATAGGCATAAAGCAGGGCTTTGCCTTGAATTGTGTTCTGGTGAGGAGTGTAGCACGAAACTGTGCCCGTGGAATAAGTGTGGAATGCATAACCCTGACTATGAAAGTTATATAGAACTAGGTGAAGGTTGAAAATAAGATATCTCATAAATGTAATAATTTGGAAAAAAAAATTATCAGTAGACATATTATCTAACATTGCATATATTCTCTATTGTATGACATAAGATATATTTGTTGTAATTGTTGCAGTCACATGTTTATGTTTTCAAGCTATAATCATTGTTTGTTATTGATGTCATGTCTCCCTCCTCGACCTTAATAAGAGCATATTATGAGGGTTGAGTTTCCAAAAGCCTTTGACACGCATGATCACTGTACAAATCCGAGTGTGGGTCTCGGATTCTTTTGAGGTTCTCATAGAACACTATTATTGTTGCACTCCGAAGGACCCACCTTCGATTTCTTCGTTGGTGCTTTGGTTGCTCAACATCCCCACGGAGCCAATGAACTGGGACGAGGTCGTGCCGAATAACATAGTAGACTAAGATGGGTGCAGATGATGGCTCGTAATTATGTTAATTTTCTTAGTAGTTAGTTTTATTTTGTTGACAAACTTAAACAGTTATAGTTTGGTGGTTATTTTGTAAGTTTCTTGGAGATATCTTGCTAAGTTTAAGTGGGCTTTTGTAAACTCACTAGCAACTTTCGTAGAAATCCTCGTAAAAGATTATAAACTTATTTCCTTGATATATAAACTGCTTTCCATTTTTATTAACGTGGTGATATTTTGAAATAAAAAAATTTCAAAAATAAAAAATTGGATTAGGTATTTATCTCTTCACATTTTGAACCCAAAAATACACATTTAACACATCTTTAAGTACCAAAAAGATAGGGATTATGAAAATTCAAAATTTAAGAATAATAAATAAAATAAAAAGACATAAATACCACTACTATTCGGGTTGGGGCGTTACAATCTCCCTTCCTTAAAAGCAATTTCATCCCCGAAATTTGTCACATCTTATTTTAAGAGTAACTACATCTACAACATAAAGTCACAATTACATTCTAAATTATCCCTTTATGAAACTTGTCTTTAAACCAACAAATTGAAAACCAATCATATTTTTGTTGTGCTCTCTGAAAACTTGTTTGAAAGACTTCAAGCTAAAACCTTATGTCCATCATCAATAGGTTATCATGGAGTCCCATAAAGCGATCAACTAGTTGTGAAATCTTTCTATTCTTGGAGATTAGATCTTTATTCCTAAGTACTGAAGCAAATCTTATATAAGTCCACCATCATTTCATATAAATGTTCCAAATTATCAAAATCTCTCTAAACTCATATGGGTCATACCTTACTAGTGATCAAGTTAAGCTCTGATTTGTCCTCATAAATATCAAAATTATGAATTTTCTTCCAATCATTTAGTCATGAGGATTGAAACTTATCTCTATAGGAATTACATCGGGAACTCCATCCAAAATCATAACTTTATTTCAATCGCTACATGACTCCAATCAATTCATAGTTTCACTTTAACTTCAAATATGATAAGAAAAAAAATATGTGCCACCTAACATATTTGATTAAAGCTTATAGTATTTCTCCATAAGTTTACCTCAAAATCTTTAACATCAAAAGACCATCAACTTGACTATAAATATTATCAATATTCTCTAAGAATAAGGCTTACCACTCTTCTGCTACATACTCTGATCATTCGACAAAATTACTTCACAATTTTTTTCTAATGACATAATTCAAGCCTAAGACCTAAACTCATCCAACATCAAGGGCTAAATCAAGATCAATATCAAAATCCAATAATATGTCTTTAAAGAACATAAAAAAACTTAGCTCCATCTCAAGGAAGACAAAGATTAAAGTCTATACCTCTTTTAAATTCCAAACATATGCACTTACTTCAATCAAAATCTTTTCAATGAGTCTATAGAATCTGGAAGAGATTCCAGAGAGGGGAAACATGCCCCGACCTTGTCCCAAAGTATGATGGCCCCTTTAAGGTCTTGAAGAAAGTGGGGTAGCCTATCGATTGAAGCTACCAGAGAGATTAAAGCTCCACCTGACCTTCCATGTGAGTTTTCTAAATCCATACAATGAGGACTTAGTAAACTGTGCAAGGATGAAGCCAAAGAAAGGTCTTTTTAATATTCGAAATGAGATCGACAATGAGGCAGAAAAGATATTGGCCCATCACGTGGAGGGCAATAGCAAGAAGAAGAGGTGGACCTATTATCTTGTGAAGTGGAAAGATCTCTTAGAGTCTAAAGTAACATGGGAGAAGGACACCATACTGTTGCAGTTCGAAAAGTTGGTCAAAGACTACATCAACTAAGCCTCAATGAGGGCATCAAGTTCTTTTAGTGGGTGTGGTCTATGACGAATTTGATTCAAATGGCATGAAAAGTGGCATTAGTGGCGCCAAGCTCTCATGCGTACTGCCAATCACTTAGACATGAAGGGAGCGGCATGTCAAGATACTTCAAGTAAGGATGCTTAAAGTGATGGGTTCACAAATTGGTGTTGGTAAGACACCAGCAAGATAGACTTCTAGAGAAGAGCTTGACAAGATGGACTTGCCAAGAACGACCTACTACTTGGGCCTTGAGTACATGCTGATGGGCATGGGGCTTGCTTGGCTTGGCCTTGGCCATGCCCCTTGGTAGGCTGTGACTGCATGGGGCCAGGTGGCCTATGAATCCAACAAGCTTGGTTAGGGACAGAGGAAGTGACTTGACAACCATACCTTGCAAGTGATGAAGCTTTATAACACGTGGCAAAGTTGTCTTGAGTGGTTGATATGGTTGACTATGTCTGGAGACACCAGAGGCATGTTAGAGAGTGTCAGACGGCTCATGATGGACGCATAAGGCTTGATGGTGGGCAAATTTGAAAAGGGCGCTGCTTGTGGGCTGAATGTGTAAATGGACCTGCTTAAGACAAGGCAGACACCCAGACAGTGTTGTAGCAGGGCCTAACAGCAAGTAACAGTGAACTAGGTACCCAGAAAGTGTTGTAGTAGGACCTGGGAACAAGCTACTACAAGGTAGGTGCCCAGAAAGACTTGCAGAGGGCTGGCACCCAAATAGACCTGTAGCAGAGCCTGATAGCAAGTAGTTGCAAGGCAGACAATTAACTTGCTGGAGGTTCTCACCTTGGTGTCTATATAAGTTTGGTTTGGACCCTTTTGAGTGGATAGTTGAAGGGTTGAGAGAGCTCATATTGTGTATATAGAAAGCAGAGTGAGTTGTAAGCTTTGTTCCCTTTGGCTAGTTGGCTCATTATGTTGGAAGAGTCATAGTCTTCCTGTACTTCTTTGCTAGTATGTAAAGAAAGTAAAGGTTGGGAGACATTTCTCTCGTAATCGCAATGTGCTATAGTGTGTATGCTTTTCTAGTAACCTCAATTATTTCTCCTTCTGGTGTTGGCTAAGACTAGAATCAATTGTCTAGTGCCATCATGAGGTTATTTTCTTTGTGAAAATTTGTCCCCATGATAACAACTACGATGGATGTATGTCGTATATCCCTTCGTCTATGAACCTACTGAAATTAATTTTTAAATTTTGACTTGCATTTAATTTTTTTGTTTTGTTTGATGGTGTATAGTGAGAAAGATGTTACACATGTATTCTAATAGTGCATCCTCTCATTTGCTTAATCCCACCACCTAACTTTGTTTATCATGTTATTTAATAGAGGCACAACTACGATAGACCTATTTAAACATAAACATGTATCTCGGTCTATAACATGTTAAGTTAAAAGGGATCCAAAAAATCGTACTACCTCGCCTTTGATTTTTAATCATTGACATAACTTCTCTGCAATATAGCCATGTAGACATTTCATGTCACATCAAAATACCCAATAATAAATATATGTAATAAATGAATAAATAAATATCCAATAAATAATCTAAATACCAATTTTCTAACACCCTTACCCATTATTTTCCTTAAGACTATCTTAATTAGCTATGTAAAGTGATTTTGTAGAGATTTTGGTTTTAATCTTGATATTTAATTTTTACTTGCTTAGGTTGGGCACTTGTATTTTATCTTATGTGATAATCTTTTTTAAAAAACCATTTTTACCCCTTTCTTGACTTAATTATCATTTATTACCCTTTTATGACAAAATTGCAAATACGAGAGAGATTATATTTTTAATTATTTTAATTAATAATTATTTTCTGTTCAATAATATAATTACCAAAATTTTATATAATTTCTTAAAGAAATTATGTGACTTTTCTTTATTTAAAATGTCTTATTTATAATTCTCTATAAATTGCCAAGTCTTGATGATAATTTTTAATTAGGGGATTAATTCCTAAATTGGATCTAGATTTGACCAAGCCTTTGACCACCTTTATTGGGCTACAATGTGGGCCCATTTGGTGAGGAAAAATTTGGAAATTGAATGGAACAAGAGGAGAAGTTTTGGATCCTTGGACAATGGACTTTAAAAAGCTCAAAATGCAAACCCATTGGGGTTAATTTGGTGGGCTAATTAGTGAGCTTTTAACCTAATTTAGGTAATGTTGGTTTTATGGGGCCAAGCAATAACCCTTTGACTCTATCATTGTACTATGGGGGATAGAGGATAGTGCTTGACAGTCCAACCTGCGGCACCCACGTGTTGCAGGCCCTCATGTCCACCTGTCGCTTAGTACGAGACTTTACGCTGCCAAGTATAAAGAAATAAGGTTGCTCCTTAGCTAACAGCTTAAACTTTTGGCTCAATAGTAACACTTGAGCCAACAATTGGTATCAAAGTGAGGTACCAGGTTCGAATATCAGTGTAGTTGTTGAGGGGGATTGTTGGCTTTATGGGAGTCAACAATAACCCTTGACTCGACCACTGTCCTATTGGAGACAGAGGACGATGCTTGACAGGTCAACCTGTGGTACTCACATGGTGCAGCCCCTCATGTCCACCTGTCGCATAGTATGAGACTTTGTGCTGTCCAGTATAAGAAAATAAGGTTGCGCCTTGGCGAACAGCTTAAACTTTTGGCTCAATGGTAACGCTTGATCTAGCAGGTGAGATAATTAAGGCTTAAAGAAACTTTTTGACACATGGCCATAAGGACATGCATGAAAGGATCTAGAGTAGTAGAAGTTTTAATTGATGAAAAATCAAGTGTTTGATGTTCTGTTTGATGTTTTGAGTGATTTTTTCCTTTGCTAATGCATTCCTTGAATAGGATGGACTATGTAAACATATTATATGACATGACTAGAGGCAAAAATGAATCATTTTAGAGTATTATAGGTCACGGCTTGCTTGGTTTTTTTAGGACCAAGTGCATGCATGGCAAAGGCATGGAAGTCAATCAAAAAAAAAATAGCTTGGTGAGTCATGAAAGGAAATGATCTTTTGGGTGGAAATGTTTCTCTTTTATGATCTGAGCTTGTTCATACATATCATAGCTTGTGTTTTCATGCATTTTAGGTCAAGTAGATATCAAATGGATAGTATTGCACGGTTTATAGTGCACGACACGCATGCATATATCATTTTGAACCCTTTTGTGATGAACTTGAGTGATGTGGGTCATTGCATGTGGTTTTTAAGCTTATTTTTGTGTAAAACTCAAAGATTATTGTTAAGATCTTCGATTTGGACGTTTGGTGAAAATATTAAGAGAAAAAAATGAAATAAAAATAAGAAGGGATGTGCAACCACTATCCTGATGGGGTCAGGAAAGTGGCCTCCCTAAGGCATGAAACACAACGTTTTGTCTCGAATTGTCCCTATGAGTGGTTTATCACGGGACTGTCCTAGTGGGAGGAATAGTGGGCTGCATCTAGACTTCAAGGGTCATACAGAGCGTGAATGGATGGATATCTCATAAAATAAGTTTATATGAAAATTAATAATTTCATTATCTGATATCGCATATACATCTCATAGCTTGGCATTGTATTTTGTTAATAATTGTCATAATTTCATGTTTTTATTTTTCTCTAAATATTACTTATTACCGCACCATGTTTCCTCTCCTTGACCTTACAGAGTCCTTAAGACTAACCCTTTCTTCTTTTCTTGTGCATGTACTATTAATTAATTATAACAAAGTATGAGGGTCCTTGAGAACTTCCAAACTCATGACCTAGACAGGCACACTTTGGTGGTGTAGATTAGGGTTCCAATATCGGATGCTTTCAAAGTGATTGTTGATCACCATCACTACTGGTTTTCGAAGGATCCACCCTTGACTATACCATTAGTGCCCTGGATGCTAGACATGTCAATGGAGCTAATTAACATAGAGGAGATGGCGCCCAATAACGGTGTGGTAGACCTAACAAGTGTAGATGATGACCTCGTAGATTTTTTATTTTATTTATGTTGATGTTATATTTTGATGACAAATATTAAATACCTTCTGGTGTTAAATATTTGTAATTAGCCGGTTAGGTAGGCTTAGGTGAGCTTTTGGAGAGCTCACAAATTTGCATATGTTAGCCACTTTTGTTAGAATCCTCTCAAAGGATTTAGAAACTTCTCGAATATCTATGTTTTTGTTTTCGAAATTGGTGCCTTAAGTCACGATTTTCTCGTATCGATATTTTAAGTTTATTTTTGTTCAAACTTTTATTTAATAAAAATTAGGAAATTTGGCATTTTAGTCCCTAAGTTTTGCACACTTTCGCAATTTGATTTTTCGATTTTAAATTTCAAATTTCGATCCCTCATCTTTCAATGTTGACCAAAACACCCTTCCGCCAGGATTCTGTCTCTTTTTTTAACGGCAGCACTTGCAATGTCAGCTTAAAATTCACATGGCTCTTAATTAAGCCATATCATTTTCTAACTTAGCTTAAACGACATCGTTCACGGACATAATTTCTTTCAAATTGTTTTGCTTGTGAAGATACTCTTGTTTTTGTTTGCGAAGATATGCTTGTGAAGTCCGGTGCAACCATGCCTGACTCGATCCTTCATCAGCTGGGGCAGAGCCAACGACAGCTTCATCGTCATATACCTCTTGGTCTTCTCTTAGAGGATCTTACCTGCGTACTTCAACACTAGATTGATTGTTATTCCCTATATCACTATTTTATTTTCTTATCTTCATTTTTTTCTTTCTTACTTTTACATTTTTTTTCCTTTATTGAACATTCCGACGAAACTCTAGTCTGCACTCTTTTCTTCTTATCTTCCGCATCCCTCTGTCCATATGTTCCACAGTTCTCAGCTTTTCTAAATACTTTCAGCAAACCTATTTTTTTGCGTCAAATACAAGTTCTTTTCCTTCTTCCAGACTGTATTCAGTAGAGTGCTAACCTATGGATATATTGCACTTAAAGCCAGATGCAGATTACGATAATGACAGAGATGGAGTAGCTTCCCGTGTTCTGCGAGGCCTACAACAGTGTCAGTGAATTGCTCCGACCAGAGTTTTTGGGTGCCATTCCACAGTATATTGATATAGACCCAAATATGGCTTCACCTTCGTTCATAAATTTACCATCGAGTTTGTCGTTCACCGACATTGCCCCAATTCAAGAACCTTCAGCACCGCCTTTCTTATCAAATGCCACCGTCGAGAGGCTCTATGGAAGGGGACTTATTAGATACAGGTGCATTTTCTTTAGTCTCATAAGCGAAATTCAATGGTGGCAATGAGGGAGATGATCTTCTGAATAGCTGCAATGCAAAGACTCGTCGATGGAGGTACGAAAATGGACACTGGTTCCATGTTGGATGAAGCAATTCACTAATGTGGACACTGCTTCCATGTTGGACGACGCCGTTTGCCATGGACGCAGCTTAGTTGGAGCTGAATCAGTTGACATGACTTAAGTTCAATTCCATGTGGACCTCAAACTGACGTGTCAAGTATTGCCGTTAAGAAGATAGACAAATCTTAATAGAAGGGTATTTTCATCGAGCATTGAAAAGTGAAGGATTGAAATTTTGAAGTTTAAAATCAAAGGGCCAAACTGAAAAAGGATGCAAAACTTAGGGACTAAAATGATGCATGATTCACCGTAAATAAATCGGACTTGAAGAGCTAACTATTCTTAAAGTATTTGGTCATTTTCCACGTCGTGGCGAGGCCTACACAGTGTCAGTGAATTGCTCCGACCAGAGTTTTTTTGCCATTCCACAGTATATTGATGACCCAAATATGGGTTCATTTTAATTTTGTTCAAGAAAGCATTATCTGCCACCGTCGAGAGGCTCTATGGAAGGGGACTTATTAGATCAGGTCATTTTCTTTAGTCTCATAAGCGAAATTCAAAATGAGGGAGATGATCTTCTGAATAGCTGCAATGCAAAGACTCGTCGATTTGGACACTGGTTCATGTTGGATGAAGATGTGGACACTGCTTCCATGTTGGACGACCATGGACGCAGCCTCAGTTGGACTTAAGTTCAATTCATGTGACCTCAAACTGACGTGTCAAGTATTGCCCAAATCTTAATAGAAGGGTATTTTCATCGGCTGAAGTTTAAAATTGAAAAAGGATGCAAAACTAGGGGTCAAATTTCCTAAAAATTATCTTGTAACTAATAATATGACTTATTAAAAAAAATTTAATTCTTCACCTTTTATATAAAGTAAATAATGTCTATCGGCACTTGAAGTCATTAATATTTCTATATGGCTAACTAGCCTGTTTTTCTTAAATCTTTCGTTGTACTTTTAAGAGGGCAATTTGGTCATTTGAGCATCTAGGAGGATTTCACGTCGTAATGTCACTATATTAAGCATTTTATTACTATAAAGAGAAGAGGTTAATACAGGTACACGGTGTGACAGATGGTATTAGAGCATAGTTAGTGTTGTTTCTTAATGTCATTTGGATGATTAGACTTTGCTATCTTTTCTATGGTTTTAATGGTGTTGTGTCTTTCAGGATCATCATGGCTTCAAATAATGGGAATGAGAGTTTGAATCGAGAGTAGGAACAACCTAACTCGGGCTTTAATGCTAAAGGAATGTTTCGAAATTTGGCTGAATTTACGGCCCAAGAGATAAATGAGGCCAATAATAGGAGAGATACGAGGACACAACCCCATTAATACTCTAAAGCTCTCTAGACACATTCTACACTTTCAAGCTTCGTTTTAGTGTGAGCAATGGAGATAGTAACATCGAATCATCTATTCTTCAAAATAGTTTCTTGTTGGTGTTATCAATATCTACAAAATGTAAAGGAAGAGTGTGTGCACTCTTGTGACCTTGGTGTGGGTATATAACTAAAGGGATTGAAACTTAGGTGTTCTTTAACTTTGTGTAAAAGTTATTCCCTTGGCTAGAAGGGTTAATAATGGAAAGTCTCAAGGTTTGGTAAAAGAGCTTAAGAGGTAGACATAGACAAGGTTGCGAAACCACCTAAGAAATCCAAGCGTTTGATATTTTCAACCCTAATAATCTCTTTACTTATTGCTTATTTGGTTGAGATATTGAATTTTTTAGTCAGGTTTTCAAAAAAATTTTAAAACTCAATTCGCTTCCTTTTGGGTTTCTTTAATTGTTATATTTCATAGATTATCTTTTTGATCAATTGAAAGGAGTGAAAGTATTCTCAAAATAGATTTGCGATCTAAAAATTTATTAGAATTTGTGAAAAATGTGTTAAAATTGTAAAATATATATTGAAGTCTGTCAAAAATTGTTAAACTTTATAAAAAGAAAAATGATGTTAGAGTTGTGAAAAAATATTGGAAATTTGTGAAAAGTCTGAAAATTTTCTGCTTTCACCTATCCGTACTGGCAAAAGTAAAGTTCTGTAGAAAATTAGAAAGAAAGTGAAGATGCAAGACGAAATAAAGAAACCTAAAGATAAAAGGCAAAGAATAAAATGATGCCGGGCCGGCGGCGGGCCCGGTGGGGTGGGGCCTAAAGTAAATGGCAAAATGGTCAAATTGGTATTCACTGAATTGGGGGAAAGGGATTACGTGCGGATGAGAGAGAATCGGATTCTCCTTGGCCCTTGCTGTTGGATAGTCTCGGGCTCTCGGCCTTTATATATAGCTTAACGGCACTCCACGATTGCCACATCAGGGTCTCGGACGGATCCGCGTTTTTCATTTCTTCCCTCTTCTTGGTTTCTTTCGCTGATTTTCTCGCTACAGATTCCTGAAAAAAATGGCGGATCAACTCACCGACGACCAGATCTCCGAGTTCAAGGAGGCCTTCAGCCTCTTCGACAAGGACGGCGATGGTCTCTTTTCTTAGATCCTCTCTTTCTCTCCCTTCTATCATGGCTTTCGTTTCTTTGTTTCTTTTTCTGTTGGACATTTTGATATCAGATCTGGTATTTGTACTCATTATGAATAGACAGATGGTTGTTTCCGTTTGCGTTCTGTGTGGATGATCTAGGGTCTCCGTTTGGTTTTGGTTGCGTTTGATTGATATGCGTAGTCGGTATTTTTTGATTGATTTATACATGAGAGATTCTTCAGTCCTTTTTCTTGGGGGAGTTGTGATTTTGTAGCTTGCTCTGCGTGTTAGGATCGTTCGTGATCTTTTCGATCTTTCCAGATCTACTCTTTCTTTAGCGGCTCGGGTTATTTTCAGTTGATATTTATCATATTGTACTGTTTGTTGAGACGAGACGGATTTGCTGAATGGCCATTAGATGTTTTTTGACAATTGGCGGATATGGGTTCTGGAAATCATCGAATCCTTAATTTTGAAAATAATTCTCAACTTGCAAAGCTGTTTTATTTTGTCTAGTGTTGGGAGAGGAAATACATGCTGAGTCGCTTAGAGAAAAATGTTTGGGCTTCTATGGGAGAATTTGGTATGCATTCTTGCTACTCTGTTGCATTGGCATAGGAATTACTTTCCTGTGGCTCCAAGCTGTAGGAAGGATAATTCTACGTTGTTCTCAAAATATTGGTTTGCCTGCCGGTGTCCCTACATAAATGATCGCCGGCATTTTATTTTTGGTTCTTTTTGCGCTTCAATTGGATCAGAAGTTTTTATTAGTGACTGTAACCTTTAGAAGCTTTAGTATATGTGCGTGACTCAAGAGTTTATGAGTTCAAAAATTATCCATGTATCCATCTTTGACTCTTTGTTTTCATTTTTAAGAATCATGAATGGCAGAATGATTATTGATCAGTTTCTTGAGAAAATGCAGTCACAAAATTTTGCTCTTTCAGTTAATGGGACGAGTGCTGGATTCAGGTCGAGACTAATTCTCTTGCAAGTGCCTGTCACACCAATCCAATATTCAACAGAACTTTCTGAAAAACTATCTTTGATTTAGAAAAGAATAAGTTGTATTGGCTAGCATTCTTGAGAGGCAGAATATGCTTTCTTTGGAAGTGGGTCTGGAGCTATTACAATATATTAGTTTTGTTTTGAACCTGGTATTGTTTTTCCTTTGGTTAGCACTTTTTCTATACAGACCAACATAATTGTTCTTCTTCTTAACTTGGGATCTTATCCTAGCTTCCATGTGTCTGTGTTTGGTCTTGGGTATGTTTAGTGGTTTGTGATGTAATTACACTTTAGAGTTTTATAGGTGATTGTTCTCTCTACTTTTTTCTGTCTTAGTAAAGGGAGAATTATGTTTCAAGGAAGTCTGAGAGTACAGAAAATTGGAAGTAGGGTAGCGATTGGACAGCTAATTCTTCTTGTTTATGTTTGTATGGGGAAATGAATCTCTGTTAAGGTTCACAATATCTGCTAGTTAAATGTATTGCTCTTAATTCTTTTGATATCATCTCAAATATTTGCCTAACTTTTGTTGCAGGCTGTATCACTACCAAAGAGCTTGGGACAGTAATGCGGTCTCTGGGTCAGAACCCAACAGAAGCAGAGCTGCAAGACATGATTAATGAGGTTGATGCTGATGGGAATGGTACCATTGATTTCCCAGAATTCCTTAACCTGATGGCCCGTAAGATGAAGGACACCGATTCAGAGGAGGAGCTAAAGGAGGCTTTCCGTGTGTTTGACAAGGACCAAAATGGCTTCATTTCTGCAGCTGAGCTCCGCCATGTTATGACAAATCTTGGTGAGAAGCTGACAGATGAGGAAGTTGATGAGATGATTCGTGAAGCTGATGTGGATGGTGATGGGCAGATCAACTATGAGGAGTTTGTCAAAGTCATGATGGCCAAGTGAGGACCAATCAACCAAAACTAAAAATTTGGAAACATAAGAGGGAACAGGGCAGATAAGTTTGATGAAATCTTTATTTATGTTAGGACATCTCCTCTTGGTATTATTAGCTTCGTATGTTGGGTTACCTCTTCTTGTTTGCATTAATTTGCGGCACTCTTCTCTAGTGTCTAATTGTTTGCTTTGTCAGTTGTTTTATTAGCTTGGGTTGGTAGTGTCTTTTTGCTTTACATTTGGTAATTTTTGTTTGGTCTTTGGTGTCATGAACCTAGAACAATTGGATGAATTTGGTGGTTTTGTCTATGATGTTTAATTTTGTTACCTCTCCAGGTTGTTTTTCTTCCCTTTTTTGTGAGCTATGTCTTTGTGAAGGTTGCATCAGTTTACTGTCATGTAAAATTTATCGGCAGTTAGTCTGATGCATATCAAACCATTTCACAACTGCTGAAGAATCGAGGTTGTCAAGTTTAATTGTTTTGGTTGCCCAGCTCATGTAAATCCCTTGTTAACTCAGCCTCCCTCTCACATGGTGCACATACTCACCCACACAGAACTTGAGATGTTGAATTTCTCTCTCTTCTAAGAGGGTTAGAAGGCCTTTCTCTTCGAAGAGTGTTAGATGAGTATAGTGAGAGCTGCTCGGTTCAGCCATGGTAGTGAAAGTCCTTGTATATTCTTGGTGATTGGAGCTCTGTATTTTGCTGGCATGAGATTGCAGGTAGACTCGGCAGGGCCTCCAAATCTTTCGCGAATATTATGGGGTGTCAGAAATTGTTTCATATGATGGTATCTTTCCTTTCTGCGTATGTTTGAAGAGGTTTTCTTTTCTGTATTGCGCTTGAGTAAAGGCTTTCTTGACGAATCATTTGGAAGGATTTAGTGGGCATCATTGGAATGGAAAGTTTGACCATCCTAGAATGAAAGGTTACGCGGGGGGGAAATCCTGATAGGTGGAAAGAAAGAATTTTGCTTTCAGCGTTTGGATAAGCATCTTGTTCGTTTTGTTATGCAAATCTTATTGGTGATGCTTTTTCGATTTGGGGTATATCTCTGGTTCTGAATACGATTTAGGAGTGGGAATATCATCGGTATGGGATCTCTGATTCTCTGGCTCTGAATACGATTTAGGGTTGGGATTTGATTCCGCTTACGGGAGGCGTTAGAGCCAGAATAACTTACGGTGTAGATCAACGGAATATTTACTTTTTGGGGTTCAAATGAAAGGGATGATTACCAAATAAGCATCTGTTGGGCAGACATGAAGAACAAATCCTAGCTTTTGGAAATATTGGCCAAGTCCGGATCCAAGTAGGTTTATTTTCCTCCAAAATTACTCTCATTTACAGTTTGCTCCCAAATATTATTTTGGTGAAGATCTCTAATGGTGCAAACTTCTATTTTCGGAAATATTAACCCCTTTGGTGAAGATCTAACTTTTAAAGGTAAAGGAACTTTACAGGTAGACTGCTACTTGTGGTGAAGTATAATTAGAATACAAACAAACAAAAATTGAAGACCTCAGTTGCCCAAAAAGGAAATTGAAGACTTCTCTTTGTCCACTCTCAGAGAAACAAACCGACCGAAAAAAAAAAGAAACACGGTGCGTTGTTTTCCCCAAACAATTTTTCATCTCTGCCTATTCTAAAACTTTCGAAAAATCATATGAAAATATAAATCTCGAAAAGAAATTTTGGTAAAACATTGAAAACTAATCCTATGTTTGTATGCGTTTTCGAAAAAAAAAAATTGTAATGATTAAGAAGATTTTTTCAGACTTTTTTTTTTTTTAGTGTTCTAAGAGAGGTGGAGCTCATATTTGGAAAGATAGTATTTTTGAAATATATTATATTAGAAAATGTCTCACTAATGTTGGGAAAGAAATTTTTGTTAAGAGTTTTTATGGGGTTTTGTAAAAATTGTTTTGGTTCTTATGTTGTTTTTTCACACAAAATTTAGGTCAATAATTAGATAGAAAATTTTATTGAAGATTACAAAATAATTATAGTGTAAAAAAAAATCATATTTGAATTAAAAAATATTTTTTCATTTGAAAATACGTTTTCAAAGAGAAAGTGAAAACCAAATATATCTCACGAGCATGTGAAAGCTTACATTTTTTTTTACCTCTAAGAATCGGAAAATGTCTGATCTTTTCACTCTTGTCTCTTCATATTCAATAATCACTCTTTTCTTCATCTATCAGATATGGCCACGATATATTATAGTACTTGATTTTTATTTTTTTGTCTAAGTGAAATCGTGTGCATGGCACGTGGTCTAGACTGATTCTATATTTCTACCCCGGATTGGACACCCGAAATTGCCATTTCGGTCACCTACTTTGAACAAGTGCAGATCCTCTAAGCTGTCTTCTCCTTCTACTCAATCGATCGAACTTTCGGTCCTTTGCACGCAGCTCGATCATTGTATAGGGCCCCACACCACACACATTGTTTGGTAGCTATGATAATCTTGGATTATTTTCCTTCATTTAAATATTCGTGAGTTCTTGACTTTGCACGTAAAAGCGTTATGTTTGGAAACCATCACTTTCCTTTTTCAGTGGAGCAGCAGCTCTCAATATAAACTAGTGATTCTTTTTTGAGATATGTGTTGACTGAGATTGTATGTCTCACATGGTTTGTTAATTGTTATACTTTATTATGCAAATAAATTACGACGTTTTAAGACAGATGCCGTGGTGGGGTAGATTTGGTATTTCATGTCTCTACTATTAACTTTATTTGATAATTCCAGAAAAAAACAGAAGAGAATTGAGGAGAAGAGATCTACTACTAAACAATCCTCGGTGGAAGACAAGGTCAACAACAAGAAACGTCGTCGTAGTTGCTGGATTCTATGATTTACGAGCAAACTACATAATGCAGGGGACCATGATGATCTTGTGGTCCAAAATAATTTCACTATTTCTCTTGTCGAAGAATCTATGAGACTGGATCACGTGTAACCCATTTTCCTGTTACATTTCTTAAGTTCCCTATTGTAACGGATGTATTGTGTTTCTTGGGTCCCCAGTCACACCTTCTGTATTTTTTTATTCTTCTTACCCAAACAACAATGAATGGAAAGCTTGGGAAATAATTCATTCCCCTGCCACCTGTTCCATAACACAGCCATCCATACTCACTCCGTCATTTGGTTAAAACTTAAACTATCCAAGGTTTTATATTACTAGTCCAAAAAAAAGCTTCTTTATGTAGCAATTCAGGAAAAATATACTCTGCACTAGGTAACTATCACTTATTTTATAATATGCACCTCAAACTACCAAACTTGATACATTAGACCCTAAACTACCAATTGATTTACACTTTACCCCACACAATACAACGGCTAAGATTGTGCCACACGTCCTATTTTTCAGGAATGTGGTTTGAGGTGTGATGTGTTAAGTTTGATAATTTAGAGTGTGAATTACAAATTATATAGTAATTTGAAGGTCCAAAGTATAATTTATTTATTATGTCTTTCAATGATACGACGATAAAGATCTCTATGACTGCAACAAAGGTGGGTTCACAGAAGCTGGAAGGATATACTTTCAGTGCTTTACAAAGGTGTGACTACGAATTATTTATTATGTCTTTCAATGATACGACGATAAAGATCTCTATGACTGCAACAATGGTGGGTTCACAGAAGCTGGAAGGATATACTTTCAGTGCTTTACAAAGGTGTGACTACGAATTTGTGTAATGGACTTACTTAGGCTTGGATATTCACACAGTAGAAAACCGGCTTACCAAGTGGAGGTACCTCTAAGTTTATATAAAGCAATTCCACGTGTTTCCTAACCAATGTGGGACTATTACAATTTGATTAGTAAATCCTCATATATTGCTTTGACAAAGGGGGTTTCTAAGCCAAGACGTCTACTGGTTTCAACGAGAGTATAAGGTTTTTATGCAGCAACCACAACTGAGTTATTAAGCTGCTTCGTTCTAATGGGAGAAAATCCTACTACCAATCAAAATAACGGAAGAAAATTTAGAACAAATATTTTAAACTAATGATCATTCTATCAACTGGAAGAGGTACGATGTGGAACATAGCAGACCTTGAAAAGGGAGACATTGATGCCTTACCTTATCGAACTCGATGATGCATTACATGTACAATATGCTGGACGAAGCTTACAGTGAAAGGAAAAGAGAGGCTATCAAACGTGAAGGAAATAAAACCATCCCAAGTCACTGAGCGGTGACCGTCCTTTCCATCCGCAGGGACAACAGAAGCCCACCTCCCCCCCAACTGGGCACGAAATTGGACGCACACAATTAAAACACTTCACTTCCTCTGCTTTTTGGAAACAGGCTCCAATTGGGTCTCAGCCTGCCAAATAAGTCGTATCATTAAAACACAATAAATCTTAATGTCATCATTAAAGATAAAAGACAATTACCTAGTAGACAGAAATGAGGAACACGTCTATAGGATTTTGACTGCTATAAAACTACGTAGAAACTACTTTATGCTTCAGATGGAGTTACAGAGGATCCACAGATGATTCAGCTGAATGAAGCTAATTTGGCCACTTTTATAAGTTGCCCAGAACACAACCGACTTCCACAAGCCTCCAGATTGCAGAAACATACTAGTTGACAGCCAATTTTAAGTAGCTGTGCATGATCTTCATATACAAAACCGAAAAGAAAAAAGTGTCTTTCCTTTCATCAGTGAGGGAAGTTCCTGATGTTGAAAGTTAAAAAGCCCACATACTCGAATCCAGTGGACAAAACTATCATACCTCCCATTTTGCTTGCACCACGTGAAAGAAGTCAGTTCAACAGTATATTATAATAATCCACTGACATCAAGCAGGGTGCCTCGTGTAATCTTGGTTGATTTTGTACGATGATTTGTTCATTTTTGTATGATATTGTCGGTTTCTGTGTGATTATTTGCTTAATTCTTATTCAATTTTTTGACTATTTTATTAATCTCGTAACTACTAGTTGATGCACTTTAGATGCATTTCTAGGTTAGGACCTAGGAATTTCAGAGAATTCCTCTCCAATCTGGCACCTATTTCCAGGCTTCCTGCTATTTTTCTTCTCTCTCTACAAGACGAACTCTACTCCCCTGATTTAGTTTCTCTCCATTTCCTCAAATCTGCCACTGGATCAAAAGCAAGAAATCAGATCTGCTTGTTTTCTTTCCACCAAAAAGACAACCGTAAATCTGCTGCCAGTTTAGAGCACAGGATATTAAAATTTTGAGCTTCTTCCTCTCCTTTTGCCAAGTCCATCAACCGAAATGTCATTCGTCTTCCTTATAGTGCTGACCCTAGCATATTGATTTCAAAATTTAAACAAAATGGTTCAAGTCTGCCCTCCCTTCCAGCTCACAAACTTCGATAAACACTCAGCAAGATTCCTCCTGCGCTCACTCCTACAAGTTATGACGCCCTTGAGACTTTGGTATTTTGCGTCAAGCTTTCATATGATTTCCATCTCAACCACTCATTATAAATTTAGGGATCCAGTTAATAATCTCTGATTTTGACTTGTATTTAAGATCAATCCTACTACCCAGCATCATTGGATCTTCTGTTAAGATTTCAAATAAGGGGTCAACTATACTTGTAATTTGACATTTTATCATATCTAGTGTAAATTTATGTTGTCACCGAAAGAAGGATGTAGAACTCTAGTGGGTGCTGTTTGAACATTCTTCACAAACTTACGATTATGTTTGTAATAAGATTATGTTTTACAGACCTAAAGAAAATCTCCAGCTCTCAGAGTGCAAAATTTACATATAAACAAGAACACAAATAAACAGACATTGTATGGTAGGTTAAAGATCATGCATTTTTTCACAGTTATAATTCGTTTCCAAAGCAATAAAAACAATGGTTCGAAAGCATTTATGAGAAAGAATCAGATTTTATCTTTGATGGAAAGTTGCTTTATTGAGATTAAATGATGGAAATAGGAACATTATGAAATTGGATTGAATGAAATTGCTAATTCAAGTTTTTGAAGCAAAGGAATGAGGTAAGTAGATATGACAAGCATTTGTCATTTCAAATGATCAGATTATCATAAATTGAAATAGCCGTTACCACTTATCTCTCTTTCTCAACATTTTTTTTAAGTTCCACAATTTTCACCTCAAACCACTTCTTCTGGCTTCTACAAAAAAGGTCCTTTCTACCCTCAGCCTTTATGTATCCTCATCATGCCTTTTTATTTTTCTCTCTTCTATCTTATCAGCAGGTGTCACACTCCCCCCCCCCTCCCTTACCCTCTTTCCACCCTATTTTTCAAATTTATTTCTTCGCACTTTAATGTGGGCTAATTTTCCTCAGGAGAACTTCAGGCATAAACGAAGGCTTCTTAATTTAACATCCACAGACAAATGATGCCACATATGCTTTCATCCAATGCAAATGCCTTGTCCTAAAATATTTATTACTGGTCTCTTGATTGATCTTCAGGTTGCAAAATCAAAGACCACATGTTGAATATATTGTTTAAGGAGTGTTGGACAGATTGCAGATGAAGTTTCAACGAACAGTATGACTGGAACATTATGCAGTTAAAGGGGTTTTCCTGGTGAATATTTTTGGACCTGAGATTTCCTAGAGGTATTCTATCAGAACTCACTTAAGGTGGGATTGAATCAAACACAACTTGAATCCCAGTCAGGTCTCCATGTAAGATGCATATGTGCAACAAAAAACAACGATTAAGAAAAATCTAGCATCCTACTTTGCAACCCATTCCTTGGAAGAACATTCTTGGAAATTGTATGTTGAAGGTAATCTAAGATCCCACAAATCAAAAAGGTAAATGCAAGCGTATAGGTAGCATGAATATAGTTGGTAAATCCTCGCCGCCTATAACGATGTTTTCAAGCACCTAAAGGTGGAATGGCCTTTTGATGCAGAAGAATCTAGAGCAAGTACTCCACATGGCTTTTTTTGGGTAACAACTCCACAGGGCTTTTTATCCACAGAATCGTCAGAAATAATGCTTATCGAATTAACATAGATGCATGAAACAATTTATTTAATCCTTTGAAATAATCCTAAGATTTTTCCAATTCTGACACTTATTTGGCCTCTATTAGTAAGTTACAATAAGCTCTAACCAAAATGTTTCCAAACCTTCAAATGAGGGTCAGTTACTGGTCATTCAAAAAAATTTGTAAAGAAATATATCCTGGTGTAATTACCTCATAATCATGTAATTACGATAACAAATAAGCAATTCCAAATCCTTTTCCTATGTATTTGAAATTAAATATCCTTTGCATCTTTAATTTTTTTTTTTTAATTATGTTAAGGTCTCTTGCATATAAAAGAAATTAAAGTAATTAAAATTAAGTCCTTGTGACAAATATGTCTGAATTGTTAGACTATATGAGCCCAGACACACGCAATCTACTGGTTTGATGTTTCAGTGTTTTGCAATTCATTAACATATTCAGTTATTATACTGCAAATATTTTCTAATCACTAAGTCAATGGTAGGAAGAGTTCCCAGCAAGTGTGTGAAAGCGTCACGTGGTTATTTCATCATTTACAGATATGCTAGGCCGTCAAACTATAATGTCCGTCAAAATGCAAACTTCTTCTGAGTGGCAATACCTTGATTGTGAGAAATTACCATTGATTGTAAGAAATTACCAGGGCCATCAGCAACACATGTACTGGTTTGTAAAACTACAATGGCACTGCATATGCTGGATCTAACTTCTTGTGCTATGATCATGAAATTTTTGCTTACAATTGGAAAATAATTTTTAAAGAAATCTTCAGAAGAGAAATATGAGTTCCTTCAAAGGGAAGACATTTTATCCTTTTTGTTTAACCAAAAAGTTCGTAATCTGCGCACAAGAAGGATTATTGTCACCATAAGAGTAGGTAAAGAAGCTTACAGGATTTGAAAGCTGCTCACGTATGTACGCCATTGATCTTAGCATGGCACCTAATGTATCCCTGGACACCTGAAATTTAACCTCCGACTCTCCTGACGTTGTCTCGGTATCTTGAAGCTGCAGTTATAGAGATAAGAAAACATATTCATCAACTGGCGGAGTAAAAAGGCGAAATGTGCATCCAAAGTAGTCTGACAAATACTCAGGACACCGATTGTAAAATTAAAAAAAGAGAGAGGGAGGCCGTGAAACCAGTTTTAAGGTTAAAAAAACACTCCTCCAAACTTAAAACCTGCATCACCTATTATCCCCAAATACTTCGTTGTAGATATATGAGGATGCAGTGAGCTGGCCAGAGACAGAGAAGTTAACATGCAACACAAATGATCTTCCAGATCTACCAGTCGATCTTAAAAGTCAATCTCGAATGCAGCTCTCATATTAACATAGAGACTTTTAGTTTTTTTTTTGGTTGTTTGGGGGGGGGGGGGGTCCATACAAAACCTTTTCAGAATCAATATACTGATCCAGCAAAGTGGCTCATGAAACAGATCGGACAGCTTTAAGCAGAATAGATATATGGTTCAAATCCACATACCTTCAAATTTATGACAGCAACCTTATTAGCTGGCGTTGATAGCTGTTCACTTATGTAGGCCATAGACCTCAACATTGGTTCAAGGGATACCCTTGAGAGCTGAAACTTAACCTCTGATTCTGCTGAAGGAGTTCTCATATAATCTTGCAACTGCATTGGTTAAGACGTAAATGCAAAATTCTTGATCAGATGAAACAAAATACATGAGAATCAGAGAAACATTCCTCTCACGCACTTAATAAAATCCAATAGTACCGAAAACAAAAAATATAGATACAGCAAAACCACCTACACAGAATCAAAATTTTTTTTTTTCCATAAATTTAAGCAGTGATCTCCAAGCAGTTAATCATCAGATGAAACCTTTCCCAACCTGAGCAATTTGTTGACATGAAAGTTCCAAGTTATAGCTTTTGCTTCATCAGATACATACCTTCAGATTAATCACAGCTACTCTATTCCCAGGTGTAGAATTCTTATTCTCCATAACCCAAGTCATTGACTTTAGACAAGGAAGTGCAACCTATAAAATAAGACCGAAAAAGGGCCAGATCAGTCTCATGCTCTCATTCTTAAAACAAAAGGACTTGTAATTGAAAATGAATGGAAGTGAACAAATGAATAAATGAGCTGATAAACCACAAAGCAAAGCTGGATTTTTTTTTCTTCATACCATGTTTTCAGGAGGACCATCATCTCGGTGAAGAGACACAGGAGCCATGCGAGGCAAATTCAAATCAGCAACCGATTGAGCAGGAGCACCAGTATCATTTAGATTAAATCTCCGTGTCATCTCTTCTTGGCGTGGCCACAACAGAGGGGTCATATCTGAATTTGATGTAGAGGTCTTCCGGTCATCATAGCTAATCCCACTAATCTGAGAGCTAGGAGGACCAACTTTGGCAACATTTTTCTTCACCAAAGCAACCTTCTTTCCTCCTTCTTTAAGAGCAACCATTGCCACGTTATAAGTTTCTACAGCTATTGCCCCATCTTCAGCATACTTGATTGCCTCCCGGCAGAGATTGTTGTAACGCAATGTCAGAGACTCTTGGCCTTGTAATTCACCACCACGCTCGTCTAATCCAGCTCCACTTTTTGCATTTCTAGTCCATCGGTTCAATATGTAATGGGATGGCAACGTAAGCACATTTGTCACAGTGAAGACAGTCAAAACATGTCTACAAAGAATGCCAGAATACTCAAACATTTGGCAACTGCAGTTAGCTCTCATCTCAGGATAGTTCAATGTGACATTGTATGCCCTTTGATCATCCTCAAACTTCGCAACCCTAAATGTGCTAATAGCTCCATCACCTTCAATTCTATTTGCAGTATATACAAACGTTTCAACTAGCTCTTCCTGGAATTTTGCAAAGATTTTCCTCGTATAAAGATTTGCTGCCTGTTTTTCCATTGGTGATGGGGTCCTCAGTACTGGTGTGGTGCAAATTGTATCAAAATCTGCTTCTACTTCCTTTTCAAATGCAGTCTCTAAAGCTCTTTCATATTGCCTAAAGAACATTGGTAATGTGGTCTGCTGATTCACGTAACCATCAAAAAATGAACCATCAAATCCTTGATTAGGAGATAGAATAGCAAAAAATGAATCCCGAAAATATACAGGAACCCATTGAGTGCGAGCATTATATAATGATTGAAGCCAATCATTTCTACTGAGATCATATTTATCAAGGACAGAATTCCAAGATAATTCAAACTCCTCAATAGTTTCGGTCAGATTGATACAATTATAAAGCTCCACCTGCAAATTTGGATGTATATGACATACATGAGCCAGTTTTTCCTGGCCTTCTCTCAAGACATGCCACCTGCTAATACAATGGCGGGCTTCTGGAAAAACCTGAGAGACAGCAGTATGTATTGCTCTGTCTTGATCAGTGACTATAGAGACAGGTGGGCGATCATTCATTGCAGTAAGAAATGTCTTGAAAAGCCAGACAAAAGAAGCCTCCGAATCATCTAGAAGTAATGCACAACCAAACAAAACCGTCTGACCATGATGGTTCACCCCGGTAAAGGGAGCAAATGGCACTCTGTATTGATTCACTCTATACATAGTGTCCAGCGTTACTGCATCACCAAAATGACTATAAGCTGTCCTTGATCTTGCATCCGCCCAAAATACGTTACCCATGCGGTTATCCTCATCAAGTTGTATTGCATAAAAGAATCCAGGGTTCTCAGCCTGCATTTTTTTGAAATATTCCAGTAAATTCTGTGCATCCCTCCCAAGTGTCCTCTTCCGATTACAAGGCCTAACAACATAATTCATTGCCCCAGCATTTTTTCCCAGGCGATTTGCTTCAGCAGGAGGGGTTTTTCTAACTCCATGATTTGCCTCTACTGGAACCTGGTTTCCATCCATGGAGAGATACATAACACCACTTGGAACAATTCCCAAACCCTGATAACTTTCCGTCATGGTCTTTGAAGCGCCAGCAAAATGTCTCCGAGGCCGAAGGTAATGCACCTTACTTGGACTCACAAGGGAATGGCTGTGGTCCTTTACAAATTTAGTCACAACCCATTTGTCTTCAGCCTTCAACTCTATCTTGAGCATTGCGTCACAGCTATCAGCATGCCTTCTTTTCAAACCCTCTCTGCCACATACAAAATCCCGAGTAATGATTGTCCCATCAGATTGAGAGCGACTAGATTGACCAACTTTGGAGCTAAAACCTATACGCCTAGCATACTCATCGTAGAAAGTCTTAGCAGCATTTTCAGAATCAAACTCCATACCAACATACGGCTCAGCAACTCCATCGTCTTCATGAGCTGTGGAATTCTCGCCAGCATTTGGTTCACCTTCATTGAGTTCAGCAGCTCCATCATCTGCTGCACCACGATGACCCACCCCTTCTTCCACGTCAATCACTTGAACATCCATACTTCTCTACCATTACAAAGCTAAATTATTGTGTGTTTAATTTGCGCACCAATTACATTGCAAAGCACCACATGCTTTCAGAGCCAAAGTAGAATCGAGCTGCACTAAATCTTCAAACATACAAACAGATTTATTATCTAATAATGCAAAGAATACTCCAAAGAACTGAACGAACAACAGATACAATACTAAGCAACCAGCCTTCATTCAATTTCCAAAGAAACTGCACTTAAGCTTATCCTACTATGAAAGTTGCAAATAAAAGTAATAAAAAACGACTGATAATCATGAATAGTTTATATTTCTTGACAAACTTAAACTACTATAGAAAACTATAATCAATTCAATCAAAGAACTGATATCATTCTTTGAGAGCAAGCACTTTCACCTACGAATTGTCCGAAGCCAGAAAAACAACGTGGATAGACTACCAGTTTTCATATCAAAGAACTCTCGCGTATACATAAGTGCATAAATAAGCATGGACTATCATATATACATACATAAAAGTACTTCATACATAGCAGGGCAAAAAGCAAGAGGAAGAGAGTTTGAGAAACCCTAGGATTCAGACTATGCAGGGGCCTCGAATGGGAATTACATGGGGAAATTTCAAAGGAAAGTAACAGAGAAAGTAATTAGAGGTATTACATAAAGCGGAAGGTTAGAAAACGACTGTGTTTCGTGGTCTCCCTAGGGTTCCTCCACCACCGGACGCTTGCAGAGTCGGCGCGAGACGGAGAAAGGCAGAGAGGGAGTGCGTGTCGCATAGATGGGATGACATAAGTAGACGCGCGAAGTATAAGCCGTCCAATTTCGATCATACGGCTAATGTGCATTCATAACAAACACATTGTACTTAATCAGATTAGTACGAAGTCAGTGAGAGCTGTGGGTCCCGTGCATTGTAGTGTCTGATGCCAGACCGTATCAATTTTTTTTCTTGTTCTCGTTTCTCTTTTTGTCAAATCCACAATTATTTCTTAATGCGGACCAATTAACATGCACATTCCTATAGTTTTTATACTACAATTAAAGTCCAAAGATTTTTAAATGTCTCTTGTCGTACATAATGCAGCCCGATGAACCTATACTCATTGATATCAGGAATATTTTTATATTTAGAGATATTCTTAGTAACAGTGTGTAAAGTTCATATTTTTATATATATAAAAATCTTTTGTTTGACGCATTATCAACTAAGTTATTTTGAATGCCTTTCTGCATAGGAAGGTGCATATTGCTTAAATTGCCTTATGTAAAAGATTTCAATGAAAACAATATTCCAACAAAAGCCGTCCTATACAGATGAGGCTTTGAAATAATGAAAATATTGCAAAAATTAAATTCAAGACTTGTTAAGTAAAAAGATTATTAGAAAAAGACTGCCTCGTAATGTTTCAGCCTTTTGATATCTAGAAAAGTATTGAATTACAAATAGGTGCATTAAGATTAGTCATTAACTATATAAACCATTAAACAAAGTTTTGAAATCATCTATACACTACACAATTCCAAATAAAACTACGTCATAAATAGATTGGCCTTATGGTTAGTGAGTCAGTTAGTCTCTTGTTGTGACGTTGAATTCAACCTATACGAGTACTCAGTGGCGGAAGGAGAGGGTAGCGAACCAGGGCGGTCGCTACCCATTCCCCCGCCCAAAAAAAAATTTTGCATATAATTTTTTTTTTTCATTACTTGGCCTGGGCCCCGATACCCATTGGGCCCAGGCCTAGTAGAGTTTATGTTGGGGGCTGGGCCCCGATACCCATTAGGCCCGGGCCCCCAGCCCGTTTTTATTTTTTTTTAAAGCAGAGGGTGAAATGACGCCGTTTCACCCTCTGCGTTAAAAAAAAAAAAAAAAAAAAACAGGGGTGAAACCCCTGCTTTGAAAGTCCCCCTCTCTCACAATTTCTAATCTCTCTCTCTGCCCTCTGCCGTTGCCCAGGCCCCAGCCGTCATTGCCCGTTGCCGACTTGCCGTCCGTTGGTCGTTGCCCCACCGGCCACCCGCCACCGCCGCACCGTCGCACGACTCACACCAGCCACTGCCAGCTACAGCCTACAGGTATAAGTTATATCTATAAACATTAACCTCTCTCTCTGTGTGCGTCTCTGGCTGGCTGCTGCAGTGCTGCTGCTCTCTTCGATTTCTTTTCTAATTTTCCAATTTGATTTGCAGTCGAAGATAGTCTCTCAATCTCGGATTGGATCATTGCCTCATTGGTGAGTTTTCATTCCCTTTTTTTTCGGTTATTTTGTTTTAGTAGTTTAGGATTTTAGGCAATGAATGAATGAGGTAAATTTCTTTATTTGAGCTCTATGTGAAATAGATTTTCAATCATTTTTATTGGGTTATTGGTTGGATTATTTTATGGTTGGATTATTGGTTAATTGGATTATTGGATTTTTTTGGCAAATATATTGTTTTGCTGTGAATTTTTCCACTAGAAGTTTTCTTCGTGAGTTGGTTTTTTTTTTTTCATATTGCCTAATGCCTATGCTAGCTCATCTTTGTTAAATTTATCAGTTTCTCCCATTTGTTAAATCTACATTCCATGTTCAAATTGGACACAGTAATCTACCAACTTATTGCAACTACATGTTTATTTGCTAAATGATTATTGATTGCATTTCTTTATTTTATTAATGCAGATTATTGATTAATGTTGTTTAATTTGCTGAGTGATTATTAATTAATTTTCATTTTTGTTTTGTTTAGATAAATAAGTTTGTGATAAGAAAGCCACGTAGTGTGGAGTCGTCTAATACTCCTAACGTGGCTACTAATTCTGAAGTGGAAAGTAGTTCAAAAAAACCTCGCATTATATTTAGTTCGGATGATATCGTTGCTGACCCAGGGTTACGTAAACCCATTGAAGAATATGATCTTGGGATTAGGGATCAAGTTCGTAGGGAGTACTTAATAAAAGGTCCTTTTCAACCGCATGGCCACAATTTTCCCAAGAAGGAATACGGGCAAGAAATGAAGGGTTTTAGGGAGACATGGTTTAAAGATTTTAATTGGTTGGAATATAGTGTATCAAAGGATGAGGCGTATTGCTTGTGGTGTTATCTGTTTAGGCGACCTAGAGGAGGGAAGTCTGGGGGAGATAAGTTTACATCTACGGGTTTTAGCCACTGGAAAAAGGCAGTGGGGGTTTTTGTTGAACATGTTGGTGCACATGATAGTGCTCACAATGAAGCTAGAAGACTATGTGAAGCACTTGAAAATCAGCGACAAAGTGTGTCGCACATGTTATCCGCACATGGGCACGATCAAGAGAATGCTTATCGCATTCGTTTAACAGCGGTTTTAGATGCTATTCGTTATCTTTTGGGGCAAGGATTAGCTTTTCGTGGTCATGATGAGTCCGAGAGTTCAATAAGGAAGGGCAATTTTCTCGAGCTTTTGAATGTGTTTTGCCAACGTGATGAAAAGGTTGCTAAGACACTTAACACTAATGCTCCTGGAAACAACCAAATGACTTCTCCAAAAGTGCAGAAGGAAATGGTGAGTGCTTGTGCAGCTAAAACCACACTTGCCATTATTAAAGAAATTGGGGATGGATTTTATTCTCTTATGGTTGATGAGTCTCGAGATAATTCAGTGAAGGAGCAAATGGCAGTGGTTTTGAGATATGTAAACATACGTGGACATGTGATTGAAAGGTTTCTTGGTGTGGAACATGTTCCTGATACTTGCTCTGAATCTTTGAAAAAAGCTATAGATAAATTGTTTGCAAGCATGGATTGTCAATATCCAGATTGAGAGGTCAAGGGTATGATGGGGCATCAAACATGCGAGGCGAGTTCAATGGGTTGAAGTCACTCATTTTGAGGGACAATCCTTCTGCTACGTATATCCATTGTTTTGCTCACCAACTTCAATTGGTTATTGTGGTATTGCAAAGAATAACTTGCAAGTTGGTGATTTTTTTAATTATACTTCCAAGATTGTGAATATGGTCGGAGCTTCATGTAAAAGGAAAGATGCTCTTCGGCAAAGTTGTCATGAAAAGATAGTGGAACGGTTGGACAAGGGAGAGATTTCTAGTGGAAGGGGCAAAAATCAAGAAACAGTCTCGCACGACCAGGTAATTATTATATTTCATTACAATATTAATAGTTTTTTTTTTATTTGTTTATAGTTTTGTAATTCCTATAATATTGTAGGTGACACTCGTTGGGGTTCATACCACCTTACAATAATCCGTCTCTTTACTATGTGGTCATCAATATTGGAAGTGCTTGAACACATAAAAGATGATGGTACTCTATCAGAACAAAGATCTCTGGCTATGAGTTTGATGGATAAGATGGAAAGTTTTGAGTTTGTATTCACTATGCATTTGTTGAGGAATATAATGGGAATTACAAACGAATTGTCACAAGCCTTACAACGAAAAGATCAAGACATTGTTAATGCTATGGGTTTGGTTGGAGTTGTGAAGGAACAGTTGCAAGAATGAGAGAGATAGAATGGATGAATTTTTGGAAGAAGTCAAAACTTTTTGTGTTGATAACTCTATTAGTGTGCCGAATATGGAAGACATTATACCAACTCGTAGTCGTTCGAGGCGTGGAGGGCAATTTATTACTTATTTCCATCATTTTCGTGTGGAAGTGTTTTGCCAAGTTATTGATTTGATCATCAGGAGATGGATAATCGGTTCACAGAAGCAAGTACGGAATTACTTCTTTGCATAGCATGTCTTGATCCAAAAAACTCATTCTCAGTGTTTGATCATGCTAAGTTACGTCGTCTTGCTGAGCTTTATCCAGAAGATTTTACAGTAGATGATCATTTGATACTTAAAAATCAGCTTAATACCTATATTAGAGATGTTAGAAGAAATGATGTTTTTTCTAGACTTCAAGATATTGGAGATCTTGCTGTGAAGATGGTTGAGACAAAAAGAATACTCTGTTTCCATTGTTTATCAACTTATTGAGTTGACATTGGTCTTACCAGTTGCGACTGCAACCGTTGAAAGAGTGTTTTCTGCAATGAAGATCATCAAAAGTGATTTGCGTAATAGGATGGGGGATGATTGATGAATGATTGTATGATAGTGTACATCGAGCAAGAAGTTTTTAAAACTATTGAGAACGAAGACATTTTGCAACATTTTCAGAAGATGCAAAATCGTAGGATTCAATTATCACCTTTTAGTTGCAATACATAGTACGGTACGTGTATTCTAATATTTTTAATGCTTTTAGTCCTTAATTTTCGACATTGTAACTTTAAGACAATTTTTTGTATTACGAAAGAAATTTTTTTCTTATCATTTCGCCTTTAAAGTTCGACACCCATAGATTTCAATCCTGGTTCTGCCACTGGTTTGAGAGCGATTGTCTTTCTGCTATTACGGGTATTGGTGACCCGTCTTCGTTATACGATGAGGAAGTTGATAGCTGGTTTGAAGCCATTCGTGATATGGCGGCTGAGTACCCATCGTGGAGCTTTGTTAAAGTTTCATGCCAAGAGAACGCTTTTGCGGATCATTTGGCCAAATGGGACTTGAATGTAAGGTGTTTTGAGAGAAACGTTTCTGTATGTATATCTTTGAATGAAATAACTCTATACCTCATATTTCTAACTGGGCAAGAGAGTCGAAAAGATGTACTTAATATTTCTATCTAGGAAAGAGAGTCCGTAAGAGATTTAATTACTAGACATTTCTTTCTTCCGCTGTGCTCTGTTTCTGTCTTCTTTTTCCTGTGTTTATTCAGGCGATTTTGGTAATGGGAATGTTCAGCTCGTCCAAAAGTACTGTTCCAAATCTTGAATTTGCTAAAGCAGTTATTTTGGGAACCATGATAGATACCTGTTTCTTCTATTGCCCTGCATTCAGAAAATTTTTTTTGGGTTAGACTAGCATACGATCATCAGAAGACTTCAGTAATCAGTGTCATGTTCTCTAGACAGCTTCTCTTACTATTAAATTTCCGTAAAATTTTCTGGCCTAATGTTGTTCTTGCTGCTCTATTGTAAAGAAATATAACGAGTTATTGTAAACCATTCAAGCTGTTCTCTCTCCCTCTCTCCCTTTTACGCTTTATGTGATTTAATCTGAGTTGTGATATGCAGTCCCTAATATAAACAGCTTAATTTCTTCCTTATTTTGAATATCAAGGGGAAGTATAGAGTTCAACTTTGGCTTCTTCTTTTTTTCACGAAGGAGGACAATACCTCTAAATTTTATTCATAATCCTCAGTTATGGTGAGGAATACTGTGGTTACATCCAAAAACAAAGAACTCTAAAAAAAAAAACAAACAGATGCGTGAATGGTCCCATATGTATCTTATGTCTTATTCTCTCTGCTTTTGTATTTAGTCATTTGATATCTCCATTCTACATTGTATATATCTTATGGATGAAAATTTTCCCCAGCCCTTCTTACCACATCATAATTGGTCTTTCAGAATTTTTTTTTCTTCTTTTTTTTTTCTTTTTGATTGACATGTTGGAGGATAAGAATTCCCACATGATAGAAGGTACTTTTTTTCTGTGTTGGTCAGTGGTCACGATATTGACTTTATTATAGATGCTTGATTACTCCTGAATCGCCAACTTTGCTTGAGCAAGCCAGATTTTTGTCATCCCTTAAACTTCTCTGCAGAATGATTGCTTTCCAAAGCATCCCAGTTACTGAGAGAAACGAAAGTAGGGGACATAGGACATACTAAATTAATCCTGGCTATACCAGAGAAAGGAAAAGATTATTCATATCGTTGAGAATATTGTGTTGCGTGTAAAAAGTAGGCTGAGTACCCTTGGGCACGTCACTTGCAGCCAATCTAACTCCCACATTGCTGCAAGATCATCAGGCATGTAATTAATTGAATTGGGCTTTGACTGCTTTGTAGTTCCTGGTTAGTTCTACAGTTTTTATCTCTGGGGTGAAATAGCTGCATGTAGATCACGTGGTTTTGTTGAAATTTGATGTTCTGTAGCTGGGATTCTGTGGACTCTGTACTCTGAACCTTATGGGAGCTACTCCCTTCCTGTTCGTTTGTCTTTGAATATATATCTTTTTTTTAGGTAAGTGGTAAGTGTATTAAAGAACCCAAAAACAAATAACCAAGCCCTCAAAGAGACACAAATCAAATATCTCATATTATAGCCAAAATTAACAGAAGACAAGAGGGAGCATACTACACTATCTATGAATCCAAAAGGACAGCAACTCCATATCAGGATGGGCACCCAGCTCCATGGTGCTAAGCTTAGTTCTAACATTAAGAACAATCTCCTCAAAGACCTCAACAACTCTCTTAGACTTACCTGCGTGAATGCGCGCATTTCTCTCACGCCAAATGTGGTAAACATCAGCTCCAAGCACTAGCTTCCTAACCAAGAAAGACAACCGGTTTCCCTTAAGCACAAAGGCAGCCCACTCCAAAAAACCAGACCAAGAACATTGGGTCCTTGGGAGATTGCACTTGTTAGAGAGTAGGAACCAAATCTTTTGCGTATAAGAGCAAAAAAATAAGAGATGGTCAATATTTTCATTCTCAGCATTGCAGAGGCAGCACCTCGCATTTTGGAGTATACCCATGATGAGCAGCTTGTCCTTCGTTTGGAGTAGTTCCTAGCAGCCAGCCACAAAATGAAAGAGTGTCGAGGGATTCTACCCTTGAACCAAACCAAGCTCCTCCAACCAACAAGAGGTCTAGCTCCTTGAAGAGATAGTAAGCACTTTTCACAAAAAAAGATTTTATAGCCCCAAGGTTCCAAAGAATGAAATCCTCAACTCCAGGCATGGGTCTTAATTGGAAAGAAAAATCCCGATTAATAGATTCCCAAAACTCCTCCAGACCTCCTCCTTGCCAATTCCAATGGTCACCCACAATGATGCTGCTGACCTTGGCTGAAAAGTCTAGGATCAGCTCCCTATTAACCAAATGAATGAGAGGGCCTCCTGGGTGCCAATTGTCAAACCAGAGGAAAGTAGTTTCCTCATTTCCAATCCTATGTTTAAAATACTTCCACACAAAAGAACGCAACCCCAACAGTTTCCTCCATGTCCAAGAGCTGTCAACAGCAGGTTTGATAGCCCAAACACATCTATTTTTAAGGAGGTGGACTCTCACCCAACTTGACCACAAGGATTGGCTTTTGTCAACAAAAAGGTTCCATAGGTGCTTAATCATAGCAGCCTTGTTCCAACCACCCTGTCACTCCCAAGCCACCCTCCTCATAGGAGCAACAAATATTATTCCAAGGACACTTTAGCTCCTCCAGGACCCAAATTACTCCCCTTCCAAAGGAAAGATTTAAAACACTTTTTGGAATTTTGAAAATCATAGACCAATAGGATTGCATGGCGACTAAAATAGATTTAACTAGTTGGAGTCTACCTGCAAATGAGAGGAACTTGGTTGTCCAGCTCTTTGCCCTTGCAGTATGCGGTCCACTAGGTCCTTATAGTCAACCTTTGCTGAGTTTAGAGGAGATTAGAGGGACCCTAGGTATCTGATAGGGAGATAACCTTCACTAAAATCCATGGCATTCAAAATCAAGGCTTTGGTGTCACTAGGGACACCACAAGTGAAGATCAAACTCTTGAGAGGATTCGGCAAGAGGCCCGAGATAGCTTGGAACCTAAAGAGGCACTCTTTAAGTACAAGGACAAAGGAAACATTACCTTTGCAAAACAAGAGGAGATCGTCAACAAAAGATAAGTGGGAGATCTTCAAGTTTTGTGCCAGTGGTAACGAAAATCATTATGGCAGCCAATGGTATTGAGAAGGATACCAGACAAGGCTTCCATAGCCAAAGAAAAAAGGTAGGGGGAGATGGGGTCCCCCTACCTCAGTCCACGCTCAGCATGAAAAAAACCACAAAATTCTCCATTGATATTCAACGAGAAACTGGATGTGGAAATACTCTAATTGATCCACTGGATGACTGGCGAGGGAAAGCACAAGCTACTTAGCACACTCTGCAGAAAATTCCAACCAACTATGTCATAGACCTTCATTATGTCAACTTTCATTGCACAACGAGGAGAACCTTTATCCCGGTGGTAATTACGAAAAAGTTCTTGAGCAAGAAGGAAATTATCACCAATACGCCTACCTTCAACAAAAGCAGTTTGTTGGGGTCCTACTAAGTGCGGCATCACTAATTTCATCCTTCGAGCAATGATTTTCAAGATGCATTTGTAGACAGTATTACAGTAAGCTATGGGTCTAAAGTCACCAACCCCAGAGGGGTTAGGCACCTTGGGGACCAATGTAACAGAAGTGTGGTTGATTTCCTTGAGGATACTGCTCGAGCAAAAGAAAGACTTGACAGCTTTGATCACAAGGCACCCAACAATGGTCCGAGAGGCTTTAAAAAATTTGGCGTTTAAGCCATCAGGGTCTGGTGCTTTGTTATCCTTAATGGAGAACAACGCCTCTTTAATCTCCTCTACAGATACTTCAACTAACAAGGCACTTTGCTACTCAAGATTGAGTTTTTTCTGAAAAAATCCATCCATTTCAACCAGGTCTACATGGAGGCAGGTGCCAGACTTTTCCTACAACCTTTTGTAGAAATTAATGAACTTAGCACTAACCGCATCCTTATCGGTAATTAGAGAACCATCATCCCGGTTTATAGAATTAATCCGGGTCTTGATCTGCTGGTTCTTCACAGATTTGAAAAAATATTTAGAATTAGAATTGCCTAGTTGTAGCCATTGGACTCTAGATTTTTATTTGAAGAAGCTCTCCTCATCACGTCGAAGGTTGGCATAGTTACCATCATTTCAAGTTCAAGCTGAAGTAAGGTAGGAGTGAGAACCTGAGATTGGATTTTGCTTTGGATATCTTCCAAATCAGATCTTGCTTTTGCAACTCTCCTGGAGATGTCTGAGAAAGCATCTTTGTTAAGCTTCTTGAGTGCTCTCTTCACTAGCTTCAATTTGGTACACAGTTGGAACAAAGGGGACCCATGGACAGGTTGTTGCCAAATCTCAGAGATAATATCCAGGAACTTTGGGTGGTTGACCCACATGTCAAAAAATCTGAAAGGTTTCTTGACTTGCACAGGCTTGGAGATGAAGAGCACCATTGATGAGTGATCCGAAAGCCCTAGAGACCCAAAATTAGCCCAAGAGGCAGGGAAGAGCTCAACCCATTTAGGATTAACAAGGACCTGATTAATTTCTCAAGATGGGGCAATCAGTTTGTTTGTTGAACCAGGTGAGGTGCTGCCTTGTTGCCCATAAATCCTGCAAATTCGCTTCAAAAAGGCAGCTGTCAGCTCATCTTTCCAACCCAGCCAGGATTGAGATCCTCCCAAAGCTCTAGACCGGAATCTAATTGCATTAAAGTCTCCAAGGGCAACCCAAGGAGCGTTAGAACAAGAGGCTTGAAGGTTGGAGAGATCCTTTCAAAGGCCCTTTCTCTGATCATAGTTGTTAGACCCATAGATGCGAGAAACATAACAACCCCACTTATCTGAAACATCAGCAGCCCAAAGGTGGAGAATTTGATCTGAGTAGTGGAGTAATCTGATCTTAGTAATAGTGGGGTCCCAACCAACCCAAATTCTATCATTAGGTGCATCAAAATAGTTGTCGAGGAATTGCCAATCCGATTTCAACACACTAACCACTTTACGTTTATTATAAGCCTTGACTCGAGTTTCAAGGAGGCTAATAAGATTAAAATGGTGCTCTTTAATAAAACTTCTTACTTCTGCTTGTTTAAAAGGGTCATTCAAACCTTTAATATTCCAACAACCAATTTGTATCATCAAAAAGATGGGAACAACACACTTACTTTTTCCTTCCTCTCAAGGAGGAGACTGGTTCTTGTGGCGACCTTTCGCCTTATTCTTCGAAGCAAAATTCTTATCACAAGAGTCTTTAACAAGAGTCCCAACAAGGCTAATCTCAGGTGAAGGGCTGCCCAAGGGTTGACTAGTAAACTCCACAAGAGCTTTGCAAGGAGTACCTTCCTCATGGCAAAGCCCCCCTCCTACCACTCCTAGAGAAATATCCTTCAAAGCAAGAGGGAGCTCTAAAAGGGGGGGGATCCAAAGCACCAAGGTTAGTTGGAACCTTCAAAGGAGTAACGTCTAGAACCATCGTATCCTTACCCTTAGCTTTCCTTTCGATCAATTTCCATTCTGTAGTAGCCGGCATCGGGTCAAGAGAGGTGTGAGCCACATGGGAGGGGGCTGGCTGCTTATTTAGACACACCACCAAAGAATGACCAAAACAATGACAAGTATCACAAATTTCAGGGGCCTAGTGAAAATCAACAAAAACTGTAAATCTCCTACCTTTCTCAGTTACCACCTCAATCTCATTAACTAAACCTTCAGAGGCATCAACTTTAAAACACACTCTAGCATACCCAATCCAACTCTTCATAGCAGTGGGTCTATCGAAATATAAAGACACACCGACACCACTTGCAATAAAGCTCAGCCTCCTCTCGAACCAAAATTTGAGAGGGATGCCCTTCAATTTCACCCACAAAGGTAATATGCCAACTTCCTCTTTAAGGAGAGAGAGATTAGGTCTCCATTTCTTGAGAAAAATGGGCCAACTAGCCATATGCCAAGGTCCCCCTTCCAACACCCTATCCACCGCATCTTCACAGTCAAATTTAAAGAAGAAGAAACCATTATCTATAGATAAAACCTCTATCAAACCCCCTCTGCCCCATAGCCGATGGCAATGCTAGCCACAATGGAATAACCAAGCTTTTGGCCCACGAAATGACCAACAAGCATAGTTTCCTAATCCACACATCCTTCCTTTGCTATTCCAGCCGGAGGTTTTGCCACTACCCTTCCATCAACAATTTTAGGACTATAGTATTGCAATTTGAAAGTGTTACCTCAGGGGGCTTTAGGCTCCATAGAATGCTTTCCACGAACCACACTAGCAAATGAGATAGGTTGCGTTGGTTGCTTTGGTACAACAATAGTGTGCTTTCCAATCACAGGATGAGTTCTAGTCTCCCTCCCAAGAGCAACGCTTCTACTAGAAGATCTGGGTCCAGGGCCTCTAGAAGAAGCTCTTCGCAAATTGGCTGGTCGACTGATAGAGTGACAGAGTGCCTTTCGACATGAGTTCCATCTATTGCGCCTGAAATGGCTGGAGTTCATCTCCCGTTTGAGCTCTGCCAATTCAATTCTCAAGCGAATAGTTTCCTTCATGAGATCTGTCATCGGAATCAGCAGTTCTTCACTCTGCAACCCATTCGGTTCTTCACTCTGTAACCCATTCTCCACCACTTGGAAGAGCTTAATACTCCCATCCACACTCACTCCCTACTGCGAATCAACCACCTTCGAACCCACGAATGTCGTTTCAAGAGAATCAGCATCACACCTCTCCCTCGCTGGATCAACTCCGAGAGGGATAACATTGCCCAAATCAATCACGATCTACCCAGGGGCAGATATACTCCCACTCACAATAGGAGCACTAACAGGGGAGGCCATCAGGAAAAAGGGCAGGGGAAAAGCAAGGGGAACGATGCTGCCACGCGCCTAGACGTGCAGGCAACATAGGGAAAGGGAAAGGGGACGAAGGGCTTTGAATATATTACTTACAGCCAATTACCCAAAAAAAAAAAAAACTTTATGAAATCTGTTAAATATATATATATAGTTTTACTTACACCTGCTTGGTTCAAGTTGTTAGGTTCAATTTAAGACAATTGGACAATCCAATGTGCATGCTCCTAATCTATTAACTAACATGCTTATGTTTTTGTTATTCGATCTCAACCGCTTTGTGGCATGTTCAAACACATCATGAGTACGTACATCAACCACAGATTTTTCGTGATTTAAATAAGTAATCAAATGGTAGGAGCAGTTAATAATTGGATATTTAACTTCTTGTAGGCCAAGGAAAGGGTACCCTATATACAGGTACACCTTTATTCTAGATTCTCAAAGCTTCCAAATAATATCTCATATATAGATCAGGAGCATCAAAAAATAAGAAAAATGAAAGGTAAAAGAGCATTCATCACTCTATATATTTTTCTGGAGTCGCATTAGAAAATAGAGTGTCACATTTCTAAGCAGTCGAATTCAATACCTCCTAATTACAACTAATTTGAAATTGAAACAAAACTTTTCTTTTTTAAGAAAGGACCACAGTACATTCGAATTTTATTAAAAAACCTTCACATGTGGCAGAGGTATATATACCGTGGTAACAATAAAAACTTCTCCGGGTACAATCAAACACCAAAAGTTAAGCTAAAATCTACAAAGACTTAAGCAACTCAATAATATAAAATCATGTATTAAATATACCATAACAGAAAATGATTAAAAGCAAAGGAAAACACGCAAACTAGAAAGGAACTAAGAAATCATTCACAAATAAGGCAAAGTTTTGTGCTTGTCAGTTCGAAGTAATTAGTCACGTAATTTCATTGGACATCTGCCATGTGAGTCCAAGTTTTGCTAGAAATTCAAGAAATAAATAGATTAATGAAATAGAGTTTTAATATTTTTATTTAAAAATTATTAATTTTTATTTATATAACATTTTACTTTTAGATGAATTTTTCTAATATCTTTAGTACTTTTGTTGTGGAGGGGCGTTTCGATAATTTTACATGTGGTTTACGGCCAAATCAAATAGAAGGCAAGGATTGATGATTTTGGAAACATATGAGACCTAATAAAATATTTTGAAAATTGAAAGGGACTTATTGATTTTTGCCCACAGATATTGAGCGTACTATGATACTAGATTAACGACCAAAAAAGATTATCTACGCCTCATAATGTCAATTTATTATCTAAAATTTATTTATTACTATCAATTAGGTAGCTCCATATATAATTAAAGTATCATGTGCTTATTAACAAGTCGACAACTTTAAGTTGATTTGCTGGCTTTGTATAATTTTTAACCCTTTTTTCTTGTTCTTAGGTAAAAGATATTCTTAACCGGAAAAGAATTCTCATGACGAGGTCAATCTTTCCCACCTTGAAAAGGATTCAAGGTAGAAATAAGAACATATTCACTCTATGTGACCCTTTGGTAGAGAAAGTAGTATGTCAAAAAGTTGAGATTGCTATGAAGGATTAATTAAGTATAAGATTTTTTGGTCTTTAACCCATATTTCGTACGTACGCTGGTTACTTACTAACTTTCTTCACTAACTGTGTAGATAGTGTTTAATCAACTTTTTTCCTGGGCTTATACAGTATTGGGATTTAGCTCTGAACAGGAAGACCCATCGCTCGTCTAATTAATAAAGCCCAATCCCAACGACTTTGTTGTAGTATGCAATCGATTCCTAGGCTAATCCACTATTTGTTTTACATGGGAAAGAAGTGGATTAGCCAGGTGTGCGTCGTTCATTCAATAGGGCCTCAAGTCTTTTGGGTGTACATGAGCTGCTCGAAACTGCCCATATACGGTCAGCCCATATGCGGGCTCGAGCGAATGCGGGCCCAAAATGTATGAGACTGAATCAAGTCGGTCGAGCCTCAAGATATATAGCAGGCACATAACCCGTCAGTTTGGTGTGAGCCCGATCCAACCGCTCGAAATGAATTCGCATACAATGAGTTGGGCCCTGATAATCCTTGGGCTTTATTACTGAATAGAAAGCCCCATTGATGGACTCGTCCAACCAATTAATAACTACGTACCTTGTTAATGTTGTATCATGTAATTTTTTAGGTTAAATACACTTTGCACCTCTCTAACTTTATGGGTCTTGATACTTTGTACCCTAATTTATTATTTTTATCACATTGCACCCACTAATTATTAATTTCAGACACTTTGCACTTCCCTGTTAAAATTTTTCGTCAATTTGGATAGAAATTTAATTTTTGATCTTAAAAATTATAATTTTACTCTTGTAAAGTGGTCACTGCCAAAAAAAATATGGAACAAAATTTTCATTTCACACATCAAAAAATCATTTTTTGTCTAAATTAATCGAAAATTTTGAGGGAGAGTGCAAAGTGTTTGAAAACAATTTTTGGTGGATGCAATGTGACAAAAATAATAAAACGGGGTGCAAAGTATCAAGACCCATAAAGTTAGAGAGTGCAAAGTGTATTTAACCTAAAAAATTACATGATACAACATTAACAAGGTACGTAGTTATTAATTGGTTGGACGAGTCCATCAATGGGGCTTTCTATTCAGTAATAAAGCCCAAGGATTATCAGGGCCCAACTCATTGTATGCGAATTCATTTCGAGCGGTTGGATCGGGCTCACACCAAACTGACGGGTTATGTGCCTGCTATATATCTTGAGGCTCGACCGACTTGATTCAGTCTCATACATTTTGGGCCCGCATTCGCTCGAGCCCGCATATGGGCTGACCGTATATGGGCAGTTTCGAGCAGCTCATGTACACCCAAAAGACTTGAGGCCCTATTGAATGAACGACGCACACCTGGCTAATCCACTTCTTTCCCATGTAAAACAAATAGTGGATTAGCCTAGGAATCGATTGCATACTACAACAAAGTCGTTGGGATTGGGCTTTATTAATTAGACGAGCGATGGGTCTTCCTGTTCAGAGCTAAATCCCAATACTGTATAAGCCCAGGAAAAAAGTTGATTAAACACTATCTACACAGTTAGTGAAGAAAGTTAGTAAGTAACCAGCGTACGTACGAAATATGGGTTAAAGACCAAAAAATCTTATACTTAATTAATCCTTCATAGCAATCTCAACTTTTTGACATACTACTTTCTCTACCAAAGGGTCACATAGAGTGAATATGTTCTTATTTCTACCTTGAATCCTTTTCAAGGTGGGAAAGATTGACCTCGTCATGAGAATTCTTTTCCGGTTAAGAATATCTTTTACCTAAGAACAAAAAAAGGGTTAAAAATTATACAAAGCCAGCAAATCAACTTAAAGTTGTCGACTTGTTAATAAGCACATGATACTTTAATTATATATGGAGCTACCTAATTGATAGTAATAAATAAATTTTAGATAATAAATTGACATTATGAGGCGTAGATAATCTTTTTTGGTCGTTAATCTAGTATCATAGTACGCTCAATATCTGTGGGCAAAAATCAATAAGTCCCTTTCAATTTTCAAAATATTTTATTAGGTCTCATATGTTTCCAAAATCATCAATCCTTGCCTTCTATTTGATTTGGCCGTAAACCACATGTAAAATTATCGAAACGCCCCTCCACAACAAAAGTACTAAAGATATTAGAAAAATTCATCTAAAAGTAAAATGTTATATAAATAAAAATTAATAATTTTTAAATAAAAATATTAAAACTCTATTTCATTAATCTATTTATTTCTTGAATTTCTAGCAAAACTTGGACTCACATGGCAGATGTCCAATGAAATTACGTGACTAATTACTTCGAACTGACAAGCACAAAACTTTGCCTTATTTGTGAATGATTTCTTAGTTCCTTTCTAGTTTGCGTGTTTTCCTTTGCTTTTAATCATTTTCTGTTATGGTATATTTAATACATGATTTTATATTATTGAGTTGCTTAAGTCTTTGTAGATTTTAGCTTAACTTTTGGTGTTTGATTGTACCCGGAGAAGTTTTTATTGTTACCACGGTATATATACCTCTGCCACATGTGAAGGTTTTTTAATAAAATTCGAATGTACTGTGGTCCTTTCTTAAAAAAGAAAAGTTTTGTTTCAATTTCAAATTAGTTGTAATTAGGAGGTATTGAATTCGACTGCTTAGAAATGTGACACTCTATTTTCTAATGCGACTCCAGAAAAATATATAGAGTGATGAATGCTCTTTTACCTTTCATTTTTCTTATTTTTTGATGCTCCTGATCTATATATGAGATATTATTTGGAAGCTTTGAGAATCTAGAATAAAGGTGTACCTGTATATAGGGTACCCTTTCCTTGGCCTACAAGAAGTTAAATATCCAATTATTAACTGCTCCTACCATTTGATTACTTATTTAAATCACGAAAAATCTGTGGTTGATGTACGTACTCATGATGTGTTTGAACATGCCACAAAGCGGTTGAGATCGAATAACAAAAACATAAGCATGTTAGTTAATAGATTAGGAGCATGCACATTGGATTGTCCAATTGTCTTAAATTGAACCTAACAACTTGAACCAAGCAGGTGTAAGTAAAACTATATATATATATTTAACAGATTTCATAAAGTTTTTTTTTTTTTGGGTAATGGCTGTAAGTAATATATTCAAAGCCCTTCGTCCCCTTTCCCTTTCCCTATGTTGCCTGCACGTCTAGGCGCGTGGCAGCATCGTTCCCCTTGCTTTTCCCCTGCCCTTTTTCCTGATGGCCTCCCCTGTTAGTGCTCCTATTGTGAGTGGGAGTATATCTGCCCCTGGGTAGATCGTGATTGATTTGGGCAATGTTATCCCTCTCGGAGTTGATCCAGCGAGGGAGAGGTGTGATGCTGATTCTCTTGAAACGACATTCGTGGGTTCGAAGGTGGTTGATTCGCAGTAGGGAGTGAGTGTGGATGGGAGTATTAAGCTCTTCCAAGTGGTGGAGAATGGGTTACAGAGTGAAGAACCGAATGGGTTGCAGAGTGAAGAACTGCTGATTCCGATGACAGATCTCATGAAGGAAACTATTCGCTTGAGAATTGAATTGGCAGAGCTCAAACGGGAGATGAACTCCAGCCATTTCAGGCGCAATAGATGGAACTCATGTCGAAAGGCACTCTGTCACTCTATCAGTCGACCAGCCAATTTGCGAAGAGCTTCTTCTAGAGGCCCTGGACCCAGATCTTCTAGTAGAAGCGTTGCTCTTGGGAGGGAGACTAGAACTCATCCTGTGATTGGAAAGCACACTATTGTTGTACCAAAGCAACCAACGCAACCTATCTCATTTGCTAGTGTGGTTCGTGGAAAGCATTCTATGGAGCCTAAAGCCCCCTGAGGTAACACTTTCAAATTGCAATACTATAGTCCTAAAATTGTTGATGGAAGGGTAGTGGCAAAACCTCCGGCTGGAATAGCAAAGGAAGGATGTGTGGATTAGGAAACTATGCTTGTTGGTCATTTCGTGGGCCAAAAGCTTGGTTATTCCATTGTGGCTAGCATTGCCATCGGCTATGGGGCAGAGGGGGTTTGATAGAGGTTTTATCTATAGATAATGGTTTCTTCTTCTTTAAATTTGACTGTGAAGATGCGGTGGATAGGGTGTTGGAAGGGGGACCTTGGCATATGGCTAGTTGGCCCATTTTTCTCAAGAAATGGAGACCTAATCTCTCTCTCCTTAAAGAGGAAGTTGGCATATTACCTTTGTGGGTGAAATTGAAGGGCATCCCTCTCAAATTTTGGTTCGAGAGGAGGCTGAGCTTTATTGCAAGTGGTGTCGGTGTGTCTTTATATTTCGATAGACCCACTGCTATGAAGAGTTGGATTGGGTATGCTAGAGTGTGTTTTAAAGTTGATGCCTCTGAAGGTTTAGTTAATGAGATTGAGGTGGTAACTGAGAAAGGTAGGAGATTTACAGTTTTTGTTGATTTTCACTAGGCCCCTGAAATTTGTGATACTTGTCATTGTTTTGGTCATTCTTTGGTGGTGTGTCTAAATAAGCAGCCAGCCCCCTCCCATGTGGCTCACACCTCTCTTGACCCGATGCCGGCTACTACAGAATGGAAATTGATCGAAAGGAAAGCTAAGGGTAAGGATACGATGGTTCTAGACGTTACTCCTTTGAAGGTTCCAACTAACCTTGGTGCTTTGGATCCCCCCCCTTTTAGAGCTCCCTCTTGCTTTGAAGGATATTTCTCTAGGAGTGGTAGGAGGGGGGCTTTGCCATGAGGAAGGTACTCCTTGCAAAGCTCTTGTGGAGTTTACTAGTCAACCCTTGGGCAGCCCTTCACCTGAGATTAGCCTTGTTGGGACTCTTGTTAAAGACTCTTGTGATAAGAATTTTGCTTCGAAGAATAAGGCGAAAGGTCGCCACAAGAACCAGTCTTCCTCCTTGAGAGGAAGGAAAAAGTAAGTGTGTTGTTCCCATCTTTTTGATGATACAAATTGGTTGTTGGAATATTAAAGGTTTGAATGACCCTTTTAAACAAGCAGAAGTAAGAAGTTTTATTAAAGAGCACCATTTTAATCTTATTAGCCTCCTTGAAACTCGAGTCAAGGCTTATAATAAACGTAAAGTGGTTAGTGTGTTGAAATCGGATTGGCAATTCCTCGACAACTATTTTGATGCACCTAATGATAGAATTTGGGTTGGTTGGGACCCCACTATTACTAAGATCAGATTACTCCACTACTCAGATCAAATTCTCCACCTTTGGGCTGCTGATGTTTCAGATAAGTGGGGTTGTTATGTTTCTCGCATCTATGGGTCTAACAACTATGATCAGAGAAAGGGCCTTTGAAAGGATCTCTCCAACCTTCAAGCCTCTTGTTCTAACGCTCCTTGGGTTGCCCTTGGAGACTTTAATGCAATTAGATTCCGGTCTAGAGCTTTGGGAGGATCTCAATCCTGGCTGGGTTGGAAAGATGAGCTGGACAGCTGCCTTTTTGAAGCGAATTTGCAGGATTTATGGGCAACAAGGCAGCACCTCACCTGGTTCAACAAACAAACTGATTGCCCCATCTTGAGAAATTAGATCAGGTCCTTGTTAATCCTAAATGGGTTGAGCTCTTCCCTGCCTCTTGGGCTAATTTTGGGTCTCTAGGGCTTTCGGATCACTCATCAATGGTGCTCTTCATCTCCAAGCCTGTGCAAGTCAAGAAACCTTTCAGATTTTTTGACATGTGGGTCAACCACCCAAAGTTCCTGGATATTATCTCTGAGATTTGGCAACAACCTGTCCATGGGTCCCCTTTGTTCCAACTGTGTACCAAATTGAAGCTAGTGAAGAGAGCACTCAAGAAGCTTAACAAAGATGCTTTCTCAGACATCTCCAGGAGAGTTGCAAAAGCAAGATCTGATTTGGCAGATATCCAAAGCAAAATCCAATCTCAGGCTCTCACTCCTACCTTACTTCAGCTTGAACTTGAAATGATGGTAACTATGCCAACCTTCGACGTGATGAGGAGAGCTTCTTCAAATAAAAATCTAGAGTCCAATGGCTACAACTGGGCAATTCTAATTCTAAATACTTTTTCAAATCTGTGAAGAACCAGCAGATCAAGACCCGGATTAATTCTATAAACCGGGATGATGGTTCTCTAATTACCGATAAGGATGCGGTTAGTTGCTGAGTTCATTAATTTCTACAAAAGGTTGTAGGAAAAGTCTGGCACCTGCCTCCATGTAGACCTGGTTGAAATGGATGGATTTTTTCAGAAAAAACTCAATCTTGAGTAGCAAAGTGCCTTGTTAGTTGAAGTATCTGTAGAGGAGATTAAAGAGGCGTTGTTCTCCATTAAGGATAACAAAGCACCAGACCCTGATGGCTTAAACGCCAAATTTTTTAAAGCCTCTCGGACCATTGTTGGGTGCCTTGTGATCAAAGCTGTCAAGTCTTTCTTTTGCTCGAGCAGTATCCTCAAGGAAATCAACCACACTTCTGTTACATTGGTCCCCAAGGTGCCTAACCCCTCTGGGGTTGGTGACTTTAGACCCATAGCTTACTGTAATACTGTCTACAAATGCATCTTGAAAATCATTGCTCGAAGGATGAAATTAGTGATGCCGCACTTAGTAGGACCCCAACAAACTGCTTTTGTTGAAGGTAGGCGTATTGGTGATAATTTCCTTCTTGCTCAAGAACTTTTTCGTAATTACCACCGGGATAAAGGTTCTCCTCGTTGTGCAATGAAAGTTGACATAATGAAGGTCTATGACATAGTTGGTTGGAATTTTCTGCAGAGTGTGCTAAGTAGCTTGTGCTTTCCCTCGCCAGTCATCCAGTGGATCAATTAGAGTATTTCCACATCCAGTTTCTCGTTGAATATCAATGGAGAATTTTGTGGTTTTTTTCATGCTGAGCGTGGACTGAGGCAGGGGGACCCCATCTCCCCCTACCTTTTTTCTTTGGCTATGGAAGCCTTGTCTGGTATCCTTCTTAATACCATTGGCTGCCATAATGATTTTCGTTACCACTGGCCCCACAAAAGCTTGAAGATCTCCCACTTATCTTTTGTTGACGATCTCCTCTTGTTTTGCAAAGGTAATGTTTCCTTTGTCCTTGTACTTAAAGAGTGCCTCTTTAGGTTCCAAGCTATCTCGGGCCTCTTGCCGAATCCTCTCAAGAGTTTGATCTTCACTTGTGGTGTCCCTAGTGACACCAAAGCCTTGATTTTGGATGCCATGGTTTTAGTGAAGGTTATCTCCCTATCAGATACCTAGGGTCCCTCTAATCTCCTCTAAACTCAGCAAGGTTGACTATAAGGACCTAGTGGACCGCATTACTGCAAGGGCAAGAGCTGGACAACCAAGTTCCTCTCATTTGCAGGTAGACTCCAACTAGTTAAATCTATTTTAGTCGCCATGCAATCCTATTGGTCTATGCTTTTCAAAATTCCAGAGGTGGAAAGTGTTTTAAGATCTTTCCTTTGGAAGGGGAGTAATTTGGGTCCTGGAGGAGCTAAAGTGTCCTTGAATAATATTTGTTGCTCCTATGAGGAGGGTGGCTTGGGAGTGACATTTGGGTGGTTGGAACAAGGCTGCTATGATTAAGCACCTATGGAACCTTTTTGTTGACAAAAGCCAATCCTTGTGGTCAAGTTGGGTGAGAGTCCACCTCCTTAAAAATAGATGTGTTTGGGCTATCAAACCTGCTGTTGACAGCTCTTGGACATGGAGGAAACTGTTGGGGTTGCGTTCTTTTGTGTGGAAGTATTTTAAACATAGGATTGGAAATGAGGAAACTACTTTCCTCTGGTTTGACAATTGGCACCCAGGAGGCCCTCTCATTCATTTGGTTAATAGGGAGCTGATCCTAGACTTTTCAGCCAAGGTCAGCAGCATCATTGTGGGTGACCATTGGAATTGGCAAGGAGGAGGTCTGGAGGAGTTTTGGGAATCTATTAATCGGGATTTTTCTTTCCAATTAAGACCCATGCCTGAGTTGAGGATTTCATTCTTTGGAACCTTGGGGCTATAAAATCTTTTTCTGTGAAAAGTGCTTACTATCTCTTCAAGGAGACTAGACCTCTTGTTGGTTGGAGGAGCTTGGTTTGGTTCAAGGGTAGAATCCCTCGACACTCTTTCATTTTGTGGCTGGCTGCTAGGAACTACTCCAAACGAAGGACAAGCTGCTCATCATGGGTATACTCCAAAATGCGAGGTGCTGCCTCTGCAATGCTGAGAATGAAAATATTGACCATCTCTTATTTTTTTGCTCTTATACGCAAAAGATTTGGTTCCTACTCTCTAACAAGTGCAATCTCCCAAGGACCCAATGTTCTTGGTCTGGTTTTTTGGAGTGGGCTGCCTTTGTGCTTAAGGGAAACCGGTTGTCTTTCTTGGTTAGGAAGCTAGTGCTTGGAGCTGATGTTTACCACATTTGGCGTGAGAGAAATGCGCGCATTCACGCAGGTAAGTCTAAGAGAGTTGTTGAGGTCTTTGAGGAGATTGTTCTTAATGTTAGAACTAAGCTTAGCACCATGGAGCTGGGTGCCCATCCTGATATGGAGTTGCTGTCCTTTTGGATTCATAGATAGTGTAGTATGCTCCCTCTTGTCTTCTGTTAATTTTGGCTATAATATGAGATATTTGATTTGTGTCTCTTTGAGGGCTTGGTTATTTGTTTTTGGGTTCTTTAATACACTTACCACTTACCTAAAAAAAAGATATATATTCAAAGACAAACGAACAGGAAGGGAGTAGCTCCCATAAGGTTCAGAGTACAGAGTCCACAGAATCCCAGCTACAGAACATCAAATTTCAACAAAACCACGTGATCTACATGCAGCTATTTCACCCCAGAGATAAAAACTGTAGAACTAACCAGGAACTACAAAGCAGTCAAAGCCCAATTCAATTAATTACATGCCTGATGATCTTGCAGCAATGTGGGAGTTAGATTGGCTGCAAGTGACGTGCCCAAGGGTACTCAGCCTACTTTTTACACGCAACACAATATTCTCAACGATATGAATAATCTTTTCCTTTCTCTGGTATAGCCAGGATTAATTTAGTATGTCCTATGTCCCCTACTTTCGTTTCTCTCAGTAACTGGGATGCTTTGGAAAGCAATCATTCTGCAGAGAAGTTTAAGGGATGACAAAAATCTGGCTTGCTCAAGCAAAGTTGGCGATTCAGGAGTAATCAAGCATCTATAATAAAGTCAATATCGTGACCACTGACCAACACAGAAAAAAAGTACCTTCTATCATGTGGGAATTCTTATCCTCCAACATGTCAATCAAAAAGAAAAAAAAAAAGAAAAAAAAAAATTCTGAAAGACCAATTATGATGTGGTAAGAAGGGCTGGGGAAAATTTTCATCCATAAGATATATACAATGTAGAATGGAGATATCAAATGACTAAATACAAAAGCAGAGAGAATAAGACATAAGATACATATGGGACCATTCACGCATCTGTTTGTTTTTTTTTTTAGAGTTCTTTGTTTTTGGATGTAACCACAGTATTCCTCACCATAACTGAGGATTATGAATAAAATTTAGAGGTATTGTCCTCCTTCGTGAAAAAAAGAAGAAGCCAAAGTTGAACTCTATACTTCCCCTTGATATTCAAAATAAGGAAGAAATTAAGCTGTTTATATTAGGGACTGCATATCACAACTCAGATTAAATCACATAAAGCGTAAAAGGGAGAGAGGGAGAGAGAACAGCTTGAATGGTTTACAATAACTCGTTATATTTCTTTACAATAGAGCAGCAAGAACAACATTAGGCCAGAAAATTTTACGGAAATTTAATAGTAAGAGAAGCTGTCTAGAGAACATGACACTGATTACTGAAGTCTTCTGATGATCGTATGCTAGTCTAACCCAAAAAAAATTTTCTGAATGCAGGGCAATAGAAGAAACAGGTATCTATCATGGTTCCCAAAATAACTGCTTTAGCAAATTCAAGATTTGGAACAGTACTTTTGGACGAGCTGAACATTCCCATTACCAAAATCGCCTGAATAAACACAGGAAAAAGAAGACAGAAACAGAGCACAGCGGAAGAAAGAAATGTCTAGTAATTAAATCTCTTACGGACTCTCTTTCCTAGATAGAAATATTAAGTACATCTTTTCGACTCTCTTGCCCAGTTAGAAATATGAGGTATAGAGTTATTTCATTCAAAGATATACATACAGAAACGTTTCTCTCAAAACACCTTACATTCAAGTCCCATTTGGCCAAATGATCCGCAAAAGCGTTCTCTTGGCATGAAACTTTAACAAAGCTCCACGATGGGTACTCAGCCGCCATATCACGAATGGCTTCAAACCAGCTATCAACTTCCTCATCGTATAACGAAGACGGGTCACCAATACCCGTAATAGCAGAAAGACAATCGCTCTCAAACCAGTGGCAGAACCAGGATTGAAATCTATGGGTGTCGAACTTTAAAGGCGAAATGATAAGAAAAAAATTTTCTTTCGTAATACAAAAAATTGTCTTAGAGTTACAATGTCAAAAATTAAGGACTAAAAGCATTAAAAATATTAGAATACACGTACCGTACTATGTATTGCAACTAAAAGGTGATAATTGAATCCTACGATTTTGCATCTTCTGAAAATGTTGCAAAATGTCTTCGTTCTCAATAGTTTTAAAAACTTCTTACTCGATGTACACTATCATACAATCATTCATCAATCATCCCCCATCCTATTACGCAAATCACTTTTGATGATCTTTATTGCAGAAAACACTCTTTCAACGGTTGCAGTCGCAACTGGTAAGACCAATGTCAACTCAATAAGTTGATAAACTAATGGAAACAGAGTATTCTTTTTTGTCTCAACCATCTTCACAGCAGATCTCCAATATCTTGAAGTCTAGAAAAACATAATTTCTTCTAACATCTCTAATATAGGTATTAAGCTGATTTTTAAGTATCAAATGATCATCTACTGTAAAATCTTCGTAACTTAGCATGATCAAATGCTGAGAATGAGTTTTTTGGATCAAGACATGCTATGCAAAGAAGTAATTCCGTACTTGCTTCTGTGAACCGATTATCCATCTCCTGATGATCAAATCAATAACTTGGCAAAACACTTCCACACGAAAATGATGGAAATAAGTAATAAATTGCCCTCCACGCCTTGAACGACTACGAATTGGTATAATGTCTTCCATATTCGGCACACTAATAGAGTTATCAACACAAAAAGTTTTGACTTCTTCCAAAAATTCATCCCATTCTATCTCTCTCAATTCTTGCAACTGTTCCTTCACAATTCCAACCAAACCCATAGCATTAACAATGTCTTGATTTTCGTTGTAAGGCTTGTGACAATTTGTTTGTAATTCCCATTATATTCCTCAACAAATGCATAGTGAATACAAACTCAAAACTTTCCATCTTATCCATCAAACCCATAGCCAGAGATCTTTGTTCTGATAGAGTACCATCATCTTTTATGTGTTCAAGCACTTCCAATATTGATGACACATAGTAAAGAGACTGATTATTGTAAGGTGGTATGAACCCCAACGAGTGTCACCTACAATATTATAGGAATTACAAAACTATAAACAAATCAAAAAAAAAACTAAATGGTCTATTAGTATAATGTAATGAAATATAATAATTACCTGGTCGTGCGAGACTGGTTTCTTGATTTTTGCCCCTTCCACTAGAAATCTCTCCCTTGTCCAACCGTTCCACTATCTTTTCATGACAACTTTGCCGAAGAGCATCTTTCCTTTTACATGAAGCTCCGACCATATTCACAATCTTGGAAGTATAATTAAAAAAATCACCAACTTGCAAGTTATTCTTTGCAATACCCACAATAACCAATTGAAGTTGGTGAGCAAAACAATGGATATACGTAGCAGAAGGATTGTCCCTCAAAATGAGTGACTTCAACCCATTGAACTCGCCTCGCATGTTTGATGCCCCATCATACCCTTGACCTCTCAATCTGGATATTGACAATCATGCTTGCAAACAATTTATCTATAGCTTTTTTCAAAGATTCAGAGCAAGTATCAGGAACATGTTCACACACCAAGAAACCTTTCAATCACCTGTCCACGTATGTTTACATATCTCAAAACCACTGCCATTTGCTCCTTCACTGAATTATCTCGAGACTCATCAACCATAAGAGAATAAAATCCATCCCCAATTTCTTTAATAATGGCAAGTGTGGTTTTAGCTGCACAAGCACTCACCATTTCCTTCTGCACTTTTGGAGAAGTCATTTGGTTGTTTCCAGGAGCATTAGTGTTAAGTGTCTTAGCAACCTTTTCATCACGTTGGCAAAACACATTCAAAAGCTCGAGAAAATTGCCCTTCCTTATTGAACTCTCGGACTCATCATGACCACGAAAAGCTAATCCTTGCCCCAAAAGATAACGAATGCATCTAAAACCGCTGTTAAACGAATGCGATAAGCATTCTCTTGATCGTGCCCATGTGCGGATAACATGTGCGACACACTTTGTCGCTGATTTTCAAGTGCTTCACATAGTCTTCTAACTTCATTGTGAGCACTATCATGTGCACCAACATGTTCAACAAAAACCTCCCTTTTTCCAGTGGCTAAAACCGTAGATGTAAACTTATCTCCCCCAGACTTCCCTCCTCTAGGTCGCCTAAACAGATAACACCACAAGCAATACGCCTCATCCTTTGATACACTATATTCCAACCAATTAAAATCTTTAAACCATCTCCCTAAAACCCTCATTTCTTGCCCGTATTCCTTCTTGGGAAAATTGTGGCCATGCAGTTGAAAAGGACCTTTATTAAGTACTCCCTACGAACTTGATCCCTAATCCCAAGATCATATTCTTCAATGGGTTTACGTAACCCTGGGTCAGCAACGATATCATCCGGACTAAATATAATGCGAGGTTTTTTTGAACTACTTCCACTTCAGAATTAGTAGCCACGTTAGGAGTATTAGACGACTCCACACTACGTGGCTTTCTTATCACAAACTTATCCATTATCTAAACAAAACAAAAATGAAAATTAATTAATAATCACTCAGCTCATTAAACAACATTAATCAATAATCTGCATTAATAAAATAAAGAAATGCAATCAATAATCATTTAGCAAATAAACATGTAGTTGCAATAAGTTGGTAGATTACTGTGTCCAATTTGAACATGGAATGTAGATTTAACAAATGGGAGAAACTGATAAATTTAACAAAGATGAGCTAGCATAGGCATTAGGCAATATGATCAAAAAAAAAAAACACCAACTCTACAACTCACGAAGAAAACTTCCTAGTGGAAAAATTCACAGCAAAACAATATATTTGCCCAAAATAATCCAATAATCCATCAACCAATAATCCAACCATCAACCAATAATCCAACCAATAACCAATAATCCAACCAATAACCCAATAAAAATGATTGAAAATCTATTTCACATAAAGCTCAAATAAAGAAATTTACCTCATTCATTCATTGCCTAAAATCCTAAACTACTAAAACAAAATAACCGAAAAAAAAGGAATGAAAACTCACCAATGAGGCAATGATCCAATCCGAGATTGAGAGACTATCTTCGACTGCAAATCAAATTGGAAAATTAGAAAAGAAATCGAAGAGAGCAGCAGCACTGCAACAGCTAGCCAAAGACATACAGAGAGAGAGAGAGAGAGAGAGAGAGAGAGAGAGAGAGAGAGGTTAATGGTTATACCTGTAGCTAGCAGTGGCTAGTGCGACGGTGCGGCGGTGGCGGGTGGCCGGTGGGGCAACGACCAACGGACGGCAAGTCGGCAACGGGCAATGACGGCTGGGGCCTGGGCAATGGCAGAGGCAGAGAGATTAGAAATGTGAGAGAGGGGAGGGAGATCGCAAAAGAGGGGGAAGAGGATTTTCAAAGCAGGGGTGAAACGCACCGTTTCACCCCTGTTTTCATTTTTTTTTTAACGCAGAGGGTGAAACGCGTCATTTCACCCTCTGCTTTAAAAAAAAAATAAAAACGGGCTGGGGGCCAGGCCTAATGGGTATCGGGGCCCAAGCCCCCAACATAAACTCTACTAGGCCTGGGCCCAATGGGTATCGGGGCCCAGGCCAAGTAATGAAAAAAAAAAATTATATGCGAAATTTTTTTTTGGGCGGGGGAATGGGTAGTGACCGCCTTGGTTCGCTACCCTCTCCTTCCGCCATTGTCTCAAACTGAGCTCAGGTGTTTTATCCTCTGTCAGGTGGAGTTTATTTATGAAGCATCTTTGTTTAGAAAAAACAAAAAAGTCTCTTTGAAGTTACCATATTTATCTTGCACTTGCCCATGTAAATGAATATTGGATTAGCCCAGAAAAGAAAAGGAATTGATTGAACTCCATCTACATAGTGAGCTACTCATGCAATTTAGGACTAAGATGGCTGCTTCCATGACTTGTGTTGATATAAATGATGCTCAAGAATGGCTGTAGAGGCGGCTCCAACTATAGGCAGCATAGGCTGTTGCCTAAGGCCCCCAAATCTAGGAGGCCTCCATTTCAAAATTTTCTTTAATGTTATATTTAAAGAGAATTTAATGATAAGGTTTTAAAAACTTAACCTTATATTGATTAAATTAGCCTATTAAATCTCATTGATTGAATGAGCATTAACCTACCAAATTTAAAAGGCCTCAATTCAAAATTTTCTCTAATGGTATATTTTAAAAAAATTAATGTGAAGGCCTCAAAAACTTAAGTTAAAAACTATATTAATTTAATAGACCTATTAAATCTCCATAATTAAAGGAGTATTAAATTTTCTCTTTTAGCGGTATTTATAAAGTCTCCATTTAACACTATAAAATCTCATTATTTAAATATATAATTGCAATTAATTCAAAGAAACTCTATAAAGTCTCGGCCAATCGATTCAATTTCTTTAATGAAAAGTTCTATAAAATCTCCTCAAGATTGGCTTTTTATATCTAGATTAACATTTTTTTTGTAGTGTACACTAATTTATTTAATTTTTTACCGTTAGATATTGCTAGCCCTTTAAGCTTTAATTAACAACTAAAAATCTATCTTTAAAAGGGCTTAACACCTTAACATGATAAATTTTATAAATTTAAGCGAGACAATATGTGTGAAGTACCAAAAAGTACATAAAAATCATCTCTCAACATTCCATTCTTTATTCTTATCATTTCTTGGTGCTTCTTAACTTTTCTCTTTGGCATCAAGATCGCTTGTGGTACTATTATTCTAAAATTTGTACTTTTATTTTATTTTATTGTATTTGTTTTAGTTATCATTATATTGTAGTCTTATTTAAATTTTTGTTTGTGTTTGTTTTAATTTGATTATTCTGTTTTATAATAATTTATTAATTAAATGGATTAGCAATATTATTAATTAAAATGATATATAACAAATTTAGAATATGTTTAAACTAAATTTTATTTTTCAAATATATTATTTATTATAAAAGGTCTCATTTTAGAGTTTTGTCTAAGGCCCCAAATACCTTAGAGCTGCCCCTGAGAAAGGGGATAGCTATAGAGCTTGCTGGAGGGGAAAGCTTATATATGTTAGCTACAACGTACATGGAGAATAAGGAGATATATGCAGTGTGTTTCTCTTCTAATAATATTGTCAAAGCTTGATATATATGGTTTGTTTCTCTTCTAAATAATGCAAATAAATCCGATATTGTGTTTTGTCGCAAACCTTACGTTGAATAATCCTATATTGTTTGTCTCCCGTTATATGTCATACATAAATCTCTTGTACGTTATTATTTTTGGTAACATAATTGGTTAGTGCATTAATGAAGAAACAAAACAAAACAAATATACAGGGGTGGGGGAGACTTCAAGTGTCAGCACGATCAGAAACTAGCCAATATTCCTATCCACCTTTTAATCAAAATTACTGTGGTGTCAAAAAAATTACCTAGTACAACAAGGTACGTAGTTGGGATTGGGTTTATTAAATGGTGGGGAAACAAAGGGATAACTTGGGCAAGAGAGTACTATCTTTTATAGCAATGGAGAATGAGTTACAAGGAAAAGCAAGGTAGGTGATATGCGAGTTTGGCAAGAAGTGGATAAGGTCGTTCACTTGCAGCGTGTGGAAGAGGATGCTGACTGTTGGGGGGTCTATTCGAGGTGGGCCTTTCTTTAGGTGCTTTTACACTTTTTAAATTTGTTTCTCTGACTAGGGCTTCGGGTTATTTTCATTCACATTTTTTGAATCCAAGGGTTTAAGCCCTAATAAAAGCTATGGGGGTGCAGTTGTTGAGGGTGCAAAGGAGATTACACAATTCTTAAGGAATTGATTACAATATCCACTGCTAGATCAAGACATTAACTATTCGAATGATCTCACCCTTCATTAGTTAATTGTATTGGAAAAGGAAAACACAATTAATAATTAGTTTCCGTTTTTTATCACTCTGTAAAAAATAGTTAACAATTTCTATATTGTACTGTAGTGATATACAAATAAATTTTAATATTCGCATTTTAATATATGGATAATGAAAAAAAATATTAAATATGTCTTTAACAGTATTAATAAACATATCGGCAAATCCACTGGAAATAAAAACAATCTACGAATCAATTGGTATTGTTTTGGGACATCATTTTCGAGCCGGATCCCAAAAGCAAATGGTCATTAAATGACCATTACACCCTTCTCTTGGATTTAACGAACCGTGACAACCACTAAAATATCTCTTACTCTTCCGTCTGTCAATTCTATCAACAACAAAAAATTTGAAATAAAAATTAATAAATAAAAGCAACAAATTATTTTTCAAAGAAGCGGAAATCATTATTATCACGCGTACCGGATCCCTTTAATTGACCGCCCAAAATAATTATTTCTTTTTTCCCGGCCCAAATAACAAAAAAAACCTAGCAACCTTAAAAAAAAATGTGAATGAAAATAACCCGAAGCCCTAGTCAGAGAAACAAATTTAAAAAGTGTAAAAGCACCTAAAGAAAGGCCCACCTCGAATAGACCCCCCAACAGTCAGCATCCTCTTCCACACGCTGCAAGTGAACGACCTTATCCACTTCTTGCCAAACTCGCATATCACCTACCTTGCTTTTCCTTGTAACTCATTCTCCATTGCTATAAAAGATATTTATTGGTCCAGGCCTTTCTGTTCTGTAATAAAGACAAAGAATTGTCAAGGCTCAACTCATTGTGTGCGGATTCATGTCGGACAGTCAGTTTGGGCTCAAGATAAACTAACGGGTTGTGTGCCTGTTATCTAGAGGCCGGACAGTCAGTTTGGGCTAACGATAAACTAACGGGTTGTGTGCCTGTTATATAGAGGCCCGACTGACTTGATTCAGTCTCATATATTGTGGGTTTGCACCTGCCCAGGCCCGCATATGGGCCGACCGTCTATTGGCGGTTTTGGGCAGCTCATGTACACCCATAAAACTTGAGGCCCTATTGAATGACGTACACAACTGGCTAATCCACTTTTTTTTCCATGTAAAACAAATAGTGGATTAGCCCAAGGATCGATCTCATACTACAACAAAGTAGTTGGGATTGGGCTTTACTAATTGGACGAGCGATGGGTCTTTCTGTTCAGAATTAAATCCCAAGACTGTATCAGCCCAGGAAAAAAGTTGATTAAACACTACCTACATACTTAGTCAAGAAAATTAGTAAGCGTACGTACGTAATATGAGTTAAGGACCAAAAAATCTTATACTTAATCCTTCATCCGAATCTCAACTGTTTGGCATACTACTTTCTTTACCAACGGGTCACATAGAGTGAATATGTTCTTATTTCCACCTTGAATCCTGTTCAAGGTGGGAAAGATTGACCTCGTCATAAGAA
>CM025849.1:20664375-20719235 GCA_003952965.2 Morella rubra | reverse complement strand
ACGGGATTCCATATCCGTCACGAGTCCAACCATGGTATATATGGGTGATCACCACCGTCGTCGTGGCCCTCATCTTTGCCTGGCCCTTCGCTTCCTGCTTCAGTTCTGACGAGAAATGCTGCCATAAGGAGTAGGACGAAAATAAGCGATGCTTTAGTGCTAGTTGTACGAGTGCTCTCCATAGTTTGCTCTATATCTGTGATCTCTATGTGTTTAATTTGCATGAATAGAATTGGCCACCTCCATTTATAGTGGGAGTCGTGAAAATGGCCGCACCGGTTTGCTACTTGGTCTGGCAACGACATTAAATGGTGTGTCTCTGTATGTGGCGCTTGGACAGCTATCGATACAAAAGTCGGCCATGGAAAACTATGGTATTCAATTCTGGATGGCCCAGAGTTTTGTTTAATGGTGTCTGGTACGTACTAGGTTGGTACGATGGCCACAAGTAGTAGGTGGTTAGCAACTTCTGACGCCTTACGCGATTGTTTTTTGCAGCGTTGCCTTCTGATATTCAGTGAAATGGTATGAAACGTTACGGTAAGTTGAGGAGGGGCAGACCGCAGATAGAAGGAATATTGCTTTTGAAGCATTAATCCATGTAAGTTGGACAAGGTCGATTGCTTGCAAGTGAAGAGCATTGACCATTTGAGGAGAACTTACACAGGTGTAGGCCCGAGTAGGAGGTAATTGGTCAGTCTTGCAAAGATAGCCAACAATGTATTTTATTTATTTATTTTTTGTTGTTGTATCTGCATGTACACGTACGTAGTTCGGGGGGCACGAGGCTCCGATCAATGGAAGAGTCCAATTAATCTCAAGAGACTGATAAATAAATTCACGGACATACTTTGAAATTGATGGCTAAGAATTTTGTAATAATCTATATATTGTCTCTAGAGGAGTTAATTTTTGTTATGCTATCGTAATTATTATTACCATATCCTTCTCTCATTTACATGCTATGCTATCCTAGGTTGAAGGCTTGAAGCATGCATGAGATCCAATTCTTCCAGCTGTATTTTTATTTATCTATTTATTTATCTATTTATTTATCATAACAACTCATTCATTAATATTCAAGGAGGTTGAAAGAGCTCGTTACATGTTATAAAAGGCTAGTCACACATTCTGTAGAGCTGAGAGAACTGAAATTGGTGACTGAAAGGCTATATAGATACCCAACTTACATATACCCATAAAGGGCAGATAACCCACAAAGGATAACAAGCTGATACAACTAGTGGAGAAGGAAAGGAGACAGTGGAGAGAGGTGGCAAAACGACAGGTGGCTGAGAGGGGTTGGCATAAGGAAAAATGGTTTTGCGCGTGAGATACACGCACCGGCCTGAAGATGTAGACACAGCCAATGGGGTAGAGTGTTGATGCCAGAACGGACCGCCAGAGCTTGATTTCAAAGAGAGAGTGACCGGGCATGTGTGAGGCATCACACGCCGGCTGATCAGCTTCGGTCTTGGACAGAAAGGGACACCCGTTAATGTAGAACTCATTTAGGTCGTTTGTGTCCAACACAAACTACTGTAGAAGTCCGGATCTAGGCTTCAAATCTGCCAAAAAAAAACACCCTAAAAAAGGGCCAAACATGGGGTTTTATTGGTCGGTTTTGGCCACTAGGGAGGAGGACAAGGGAGGGGAATTCTAGGGAGAGGGAAGCTGAAATTTGACTCTTCTAGCTGCTTAATTGCTCTCGAAGAAGCTCAAACTAAACTTTGCTCATAAAACTGAAAGAAACCTCAGTAGTGCGATTGCTGAAGTCTCTCTTTACTATCCAATAAAACTTTATCTTGGTCTGTTTGTTGCTTATGGTTCTGATCTTGATCCAAACATATCCCGAAAGTATCTCATGATATAAAATTGAGGTTTTTTCTTTAGCTTATCATCATTTATTACAGTCGTAGGAACTAGGCACACTTGCATTCAAGACTCTTTGGAGTTAGATAATTTAGCTACGCTTGAGTATATATCCGTTAAAAAGCCAAAATATAGCCTAAAGGACTGGATGCTATCGATCGGACAACAAATGATTGAATCCCAGATAGCTAGCTTTGCGATGGAAGCTATGATAGGGCATGACGTACTGCCCTTGCTTCTGAATCACTCTGGAGTATGAAGAGAGAGAGAGAGAGAGAGAGAGAGAGAGAGAGAGAGAGAGAGGATTGGGTTTGGATTTAGTCCAGACCGTACGGGTCCAGATGCATCCAGACCCACGGTCTGGATTGAATCCCACGAAATGGACGATAGAGAGGCTGCCACGTTATTTAATGAGGCTCTCTGTCGTCGGTTCGGCTTGGCTCCAGACAGGTGCGCGTGTCTTTTTGTCTCCACATCTGTACCAGTCAGACCACTATAATTTAGGTGCGACCACACCTTCGGCCGGTACAGCTGTGGCTTCAAAATCCCTTCATATTTTAAAACCCTCGACATTTCAAAATCCTTCGACAGAAACCCACCTCCTTCCCAATTCCTTACATTTTAGTTTCCCACCTATTTGAAAATTCCTCAAATCCCTCCCATTTCGAAATCCCTCAAATCTCACCCTTTTTTTAGTTTTCGTTTGAATAGCGGAAGAAATTGCACATAGTGGGTCAAGGTGTGGTCGCTGGTTCTGTCTCTGTCTCTCTCTCTCTATGGCCTCTCACTCGATTTACTAACATTTTTTATTTGATTTTATTTTCCGTTAGGTTCCAATCTTCTTGTCAAGAAAGTGAGGATTTTGAGTTGCTGTAGTGGCCACATTAACGGTAAGCCCTATATAATTTTTGTTTTCTTGCTCTAGAAATTGCTGATTGTTGGGGTCACATTTTGGCGTTGCTTTTATCTCATTTATTTGTTTCCTATTGACATTGTTGTAGCTGCATACATGGTTGGGGTTGTAATGTTCATCGTTTCTAGTGAAAACTTGTACATATTGTTTAACTTTTAGTTTGATAAGTATTATTTTTTGTTGCTCTTCTAAATGGCATGGGGTAGAGTTTCCTTTTCATCCATGCTTTTCCATCTTGTCTTACTCCAGAATCCAAATAAGCTCTGCCATTCGCATCAAGGATTATCGGGCTCAAGATAGTGGCCATGTAGAAAAGAAGTGATTTTAGGCGTTTTTGGAGTTTTTAAGTACTAACCTGACCTGTAGTTCATGGTGAACTTAAAATAGGATATATAATTGAAGAGCATAAACGTAGTTTGATCAAACTCTAGAAGCAAAGGAACTTTAGCAGAACAAGAAAGAATGAAATTTTGTGTTTTTACTTTAATTTGTGTAATCCATCAACACTAAGAAAGAAAATAACAAACACCATTCTGTACTGCGTTTGCATTTCTAACTTATTGGATCTAAACACACTTAATTTACTCAAACCATGACGACACAATTAAATACCATTACCGGGTTATTGATTTTTCTATGCAAAACAGTTCATGTGCATGATTTTATGCTTATGTCTGTTTCTCTCTGCTTGGATGGATATGAGGGAGGTTGACGCATGACCTCAATCCGATTACTTTAACTTCCAAACATTGAAGAAGATTGGTTATAGGAAGAACTCGAGGGGAGAGTGGGTTCCTAAAGCCGATAGTGGCAAGGGTAATCATGGTGATGAGGGTGATGGTGATGAGGGTGACGGTGATGGTGATGAGGGTGCGGAAGTTCCTCCTCATTCCTCGACTACTCATGAGCAGTCTTCTTCACCCAACATGGCTTGGCAAGATTCTATAGAGAGTTGCATTGAATCTTTAGAACGTGGCCAGGGGCAGATTCTCAACAGCACTAAGAAGTTGCAAGACAACTTTGACAAATATTTCCAACCCCGTACGTGATCATTGAGGTATTTTTCTACCATATCACGTCTCATTTAGTTTTGTAGTTAGTTACATGAGATTTTTCCATTTGTTTGTGATGGTATATGATCACTACAAGAATTATAGCTTTAGGTGACAAAGTTTTGGGTGTTAAACCAAATTTTGTCACCTAAAGTGACCTTTTCATGACAAAACATTAATTTCGTCACCCAAAGTCACCCCTGAATGCCAAAACCGTCCGGATTGGTTACAAACCCGTTCAGACGTATATCGTGTGTGACAACATACCACACGTCGCGCATGAGTGACGATTAAAATAGTCACAAAATACAAATACCGTCCGGACTCACGATCAACACGTTTGGACACTTTGCTGGGTGACGAATTCCAAATCGACGTAACCGAGTGACGTCCAGAATTGTCACAATTGCTTTACAATAACGTCTGGACGTAACATATACAACGTCCGAACGATATCATGTGACGAATAATAATCGTTAGCATATAGTGACAAATTGAAAATCGTCGCAAACGCTCAATCACGTTCGGACCTCCACTATAGCGTTCGCATGTGAAAAAATACATACGTCTGGACGAAACAAAAACTGTCCGCATGCGTATGAATTCTATTTCCTTGAGTCGTGTGCTTCCACGTTGCAAAACTTCCACTGGAAACCGTCCGGACCAATATATACAGTCCGGACGGTTTATTTCTACGCACCTTCTCGAACTGGTCATATTTAATAACGTTGAATTTGATTGGACCACGCATGAATCTAACCCTTGATAGGAGTTCGAACCCCAATATTACCGTTCGGACTCATTCTTGACAAATTAAACAGGCCAGATTTAGCCAAAATCACACTTTCACTCTATTCTCTCAAACTTTTCTCTCATAGTTTTCACTATCCGTTCGAGATCTCTCGAACAACTTTTAGGTAAGACCTTCTTTGTGAGTTTGGATTTCAATTTCATGCATTTCAATTGAATACTTCTGAAATTTTTGTGAGTTCTTTGTTCATCTATAGTGGTGTTTGTTTTGTGTTCGTCGAATTACCATTCGGATGCTATACATGTCGTCCAGACGTTACTAGTTAGTTTGGACGGTTAATTTTAAGAGTTCGGACGCATATAAAAATAAACGTTGCCGTTTGAAATGCGTGCGAACGGTTTGTGCTTATGTTCGGACGGTTTTTGCTAGGTTGACCATGGACCACTCTGAGAGAAGTATCACTAATGTTGGAGGACAGACTCAGTGACTAGCTTGGGCGGATGCTTTTTTAGCAGAGATGAGGGGAGTATTAGGGTGATAGTGGAGCCGACGCATTCGTTGTGCATGGAGCTCCAATGCCGCTTGATCGGTTTGGAAAATAAATTTGCTTTAATGGATAGGAACTATTCGCTGTAAGAGAACAATTGTCCCAGTTGTCCAAGTCTGTCCACACTGTTCCGATACAGCTCCAGACACTTGTCAGACGTGTAGATAATATAGAGGAGCATTTGGCGCATGTTGTGACGTCCTCGGACAAGATCTGGATGAGCCATCTTGTGATTCGGAGTAGTTTCATGTTTATGTTATATTGTTATTATTAATTTATCCTTAGAAGGATCGTCTTCGACTTGTACTAAACATTATGATTGTGTTTTTCGTTCGGTATTTAAATTATGTTTGATATTCCATATTAATTACGTTTTTTCATTAGTTTAAATTTATTAAAATTTAAATGGATGATTAGTATAATTAAAAGAGTTACTAGTACGAGTGCTATGTTAACGGAACGGATACTGTATTTACAATTAAATAGGTGATTAGTTATAATAATTCATGTAATAATAATTTTAATTTAAAAAGTCGATTCGTTATAATTATATTGTGTTAGTGAAATGATTTAAATAAATTAAATTGATTGAAAAGAGAAAAAAAAATGTGGCCATGCATCCGAACGGTAAAAATATATGTCCGGACCCACCTCTGGTAGAATAGTGACGCGTTTAAAAGGTTAGAGTTCGAATGTATAAAAATAGTGTCCGGACGCATTTGATATTACAACACTGTTCGAACGGGCATGTTAAGTGTTCGGACGAATGTTGCAGCCGTTGCATGGCTTACACGCATTTACGTTACACGACGGTTGAAAACAGCTATAACCGTTCGAACCCTATTATAATTTCCGGACGTAGTTTGACGTTTATTCAGCCATACGTGTGCTTCCACATCGCGCGAAGTCAGGTAAAAATCGTTCGGACTTTCCATACCCGTCCGGACGTAATTACTTTTTCGAACTGTTTTAAACGGTTTAAATTTTGGCATTTAATGCGGAGGACTCTCATTGGGCCACGGGTTCGACGGATTATGAAAAACGCGAACAGTTTGACATTTTCATTAAACCGAACGTTTTATCATCTAATCTCTCTCGACTCTCAGTTGATTTTTTGTCAAATCTTCGCATTCTAATCACATCTAGGTATGTGTCATTGATTTTTAACATGATTTTTGCTTTAAAATTTTTTTTTTTTACAGTTTTATATATAGAATTTCGATTCTATTTTTTGTATACAACATTGTGTTTTTTGATTGATTTTTACGTAGAAATTGATTGTGTTAAGTGTTAGGATTGTTTTAAGTGTATTTGTTTGTGATTTGATGGTGTTTTGGGTAGTGTGTGGGAGGTTTTGAGACGTTGTCAAGACGTTTAGATATACCATCCGGACGTCTAAATAACCCATTTGAAATTCTTTTAGTATAAAAAGGAAATACTTCGTTATTTAGTTTGTGTCCGGACGTTACATGAAATATGTTCGGACTGTTTTATATTAAAATTTATAAAATTTATAAAATTTTACTATTTGTGTTTAGTTCGGACAGTATCCAAAAGAGTCCGGACGCGACGAATTGTTATACAAACATGAAATGTTGTTGTTTTTCCTTGTCCGAACGCTGTGTCAAATATGTCCGGACGATAGTTTACTTGTCCGAACGCTTTTTTATATTTAATTTGCATTTTCTTTTTTTATTATACCGTTTGGACGCATTTCTATTGTTGTTCGGACGTAGTTCTAACCGTTCGAACGGTTTTTTTTTTTTTTTTTGCAGATTATAGAAAATGAACAAGCGTTTGCATACCAGCAGTCAAGCCGATGCGGAGGAGTCTTTGGAGGTTTATCGTTGGATGAGGATACAGCAGTCATCATGTCCCACTCGGTCGTTATCGAGCGGTATATCCAATTGGCTGATTTCTATGAGCTTCGGTTTGAGGATCGGACTCTTCCAGAGATAATGGAGCAAGCAGGTTGGCTTCTGTTCGTCCAAAGGACCTGGTATGCGTCAAAGAACCTGGTGCAAGAGTTCTACGCTTCTATACTTCAGGCGAGGGACGTTGAGGAGCCTAGTATGAAGGTGACCGTCTGGAAAGTGCAGATCATATTCTCTCCAGATGAGCTCGCTTTATTTTTGGGGTACGTGAGGGATGTGACAGCGTTCCCTAATGTGCCAATGACAGAGGAGGCCACCCTACTAAGGCCGAGGTTTTTCGAACGCTGCTGGGCCCGGATACGATTATCTTGGAGGGTAAGCAACATGCTTCACGGGCAGCTGCATTCGTTCTGGAGGATTATGCACCTGATTCTATGCTCCACCATCGACCTAGTGTTTATTTATGGCCAGGCCGAGTTCTTGTACATGGTAGTTGTACGGGGGCTTCATGTTGATATGGCATCATTCATCTACCAATCATCCGTGCTGAGGCCCTGAAGACCGATGCTCAGATTTCGTTGCCTTATGGAGTTCTTCTGACCCAATTCCTGCATAACTTGATGGTACCCAAGGGTGCCGACGAGCCGAGGGCGCTTCCACTTGGGTCGATTAACAAGACAACGCTCTCAAAGTCGATGGAGTAGACACGACGAGTGCTAGGTGCTGCTCGGGTAGCTAGAGCTAGATGAGAGGAGCGGCTCAGGGGACCGAGGAGCAGGATCTTGGACAGGGCTCTTCCCAGGGACTTGAGGGACAGCGGCCGAGTTGGGTGGCGTCTATGATGACCGAGTTGACTAAGCATATGCGAGCGGTCATGCAGCCCACCCATGAGATGGTGGGTAATATCAGTTCTCGGCTATCAGCTCTGGAGCTTAAGGTTGTGAGCGTGGACGCTGAGTTGGAGAAGCAAGTGTCTGAGGTTCAGATGGCCCTGAAGAGTGTCGCTACCAGTGCAGAGCTAGTTGCCTTGACTAAGCGGGTCGTGTTGCTTGAGGAGCACATGAGCGATGTTCGGGCGGTTTTGCATCTCTCTGATGATTAGGATCTTTTATTATATTTTGGTATTTTATTATATTTTGAGGACATCTATTTTTATTTTATGTTTTGAGTACGTATATTGGGATTGTAGCTTTGATGTTATTTCATTTCGTTACTCGTGCACTCTTATTTATATTAGAAAGAAAAAAAAATAAGATTGTCAAAACCGTTCGACAAGAGGATAACCGTCTGGACGTATTACAGTAAGGTCGAACGGTGTCGTACTTCGCAAGAAACCGTTCAGACGGTAGGTTAAAAAGGGTTCGGACGCTTGTTTTAGATGGTAGTGTTGAGACGCTGTTGTTTATGGGTTTCCAAACGGCGCCATGAAAGTTAAGAAAGCGTTCGGACGGTTATGGTGAGTCCGGATGTTTTTTTGAGATTAGACGCTGTCGTTTGGTGGTTGCTAAAACGATGTCGTCAGCTGTAAGTCTTTGTTCGGACGGTATGAAAATTTAGGCGGCATGTTTTTCCCTCGTAATCTTTTACACGTAGGCGTCGAACGAATATATTTTCGTCCGAACAGTTTATATTTGTTTGAAAGACTGGAAATCGCGGACAATATATCGAAAAGGATCAAAACTTAGAAATTTGAGAGATTTGCGCAAGAAGAGAATAGGGGAGCTGATTTAAGACGTTAATCTCATTGAAAAGGGTGTTAAAGGAGCAACCCATTTGGGATTTCGAATTGGATTGCATTTAAGGTTAGTGGATTTTAAATGTTTTTTTTATTTTATGATGAAAAGCATGGATTTTAGATATCAAAGTTTGTGTTTTTTGAACTTTTAGGGTCTAAAATGATCGTAATTGAGTTTGGAGTTAGTTGTGATGTGTTTATATTGAAATATTTGTCATTTGGGTTGATTTTGGCATGAATTTGGTTGAAAATGTCATCTGTTCGTCGAAGAACTGTGTTGTTCGACAATCGCAGTCCGGACAGTTTATATACCGTCTTGACTTAATTTATCCGTCCGGACGCTTTTCAAAAAGGTCCGAACGCTTATATTTTATGTTCGAATGGTTAATAGCATTCGAACGGTTTTGCTGTCATGTTCATGTATTCATTAATTAGTAGCCTTAGCCCCTGTTTAAGAATTACACCGAATGTTCGGATAACGAACTCGGTGTAATTCTTGAATTGTCCACGTTATGGACAGTTTGAGTTTACAATATGCGTAATGTGCGTAATTGTATCTGCTATTGTGACAGATGTGTTTAGAAATTTCGATGCAAATCTCCTTTTGTCTTTCGGATACACATTCAGCATTGAGCTTGTACACTTGCCTTCAATGGTGGGTGTTTATGCTCAATGTTGTAGGCGTGTATTTGGAGACTGAGGGGAAATGCTGTCGAAATTTCTAAAGCATCAGTCACGGGTCAATTACATGCAGTACGTGATATTGTAAACTTGAATGGGATAGGACCTATCACCCGAAGAAATGGAGTTGAGTGTGAATGTCATCATTGTTTACATTATTGTTTGTATTATTGTTTGCATTATTGTTTGTATTTTCGTCTTTGAAGGAACAATATGGATAAAAGCTGGATTTATGAGGCTGATAGACTCAAAAGTGTAAAGTATAGTGATGGTGTTCGGATTTTATGAGCGTTGCCCGTAGTTATGCAGATAGTCGTGGAATGATAAGATGTCCATGTAAGAGATGTAAGAATGTGTTGTTCAAACATGTAGACGAGATGGAGGATCATTTATACATAATTGGGTTTGACCAGAGTTACACTCATTGGGTATTTCACGGAGAGTCGATATCAGAAGTTCCTAACCGGGTAGTGACTTTAGAACCTGAACCTAGAAGCGAGGACTCTGAGGGAAACATAAATGATGATATGAGAGACATGTTAGAAGATTTTGAGGCGGGAGCAGAGGTTGATGAGAACGCTGGTGAAAATATTTCGGGTCCTGAAACAGTCGAGTCTGGGTCTGGAGATGGGTTTTCCGCGTATACTAAGTTATGGGCGGATACTGAGCGAGAGTTGTGCTCCCCCGTCTCGAAGTTGTCTTTCGTTGTTAGGTTACTTCATGTGAAGTCAGAGAATAATTTGACTGTAAAGGCGTTTGAAGATGTGTTGGGTTTGATAAAAGATGCGCTGCCGGAGGGGGAGACACTTCCTAAATCTTATTATGAGGCGAAAAAGTTAAGAAAAGAATTTAGGATTTAGCTACGATAACATACATGCGTGCTTAAATGACTGTGTACTATTTTGGAAGGAGCACAGCGAGTTAGAAGAGTGTCCGGTGTGTGGGGAATCGAGGTGGAAGTACAGTCAGAATAGCAAATCAAAGGTTCCTCAAAAAGTGCTGTGACATTTTCCCTTGAAACCGAGGTTGCAGAGAGTGTTTCTATCAAGGCAAACGGCAACGGATATGCGGTGGCACCAAGAGAAGCGTGTGGTTGAAGATGGGGTGATGAGGCATCCTGCAGACTCTCGAGTATGGAAGGACCTCGATAAGAAGTATGAATGGTTTGGTCGGGAATCTCGTAACGTCCGGTTGGGTTTGGCATCTGATGGGTTCAATCCGTTTGGCAACATGAGCTTATCATATAGTATATGGCCAGTGGTACTAATTCCATACAATTTGCCGCCATGGAAATGTATGAAGGATTCAAGTTTTATGTTGTCGTTGCTTATTCCTAGTCCAAGAAGTCCTGGGAATGATATCGACGTCTACTTGCAGCCATTGGTAGATGAGTTGAAGGACTTGTGGGAAAATGGAATGCAAACGTACGACGCGGCTGTGTCAAGTTCATTTAAATTACATGCTGCTTTGCTTTGGACTATAAATGACTTCCCGCTTATGGTAATCTCTTGGGTTGGAGTACGAAAGGACGGTTAGCATGCCCTAATTGCAATGCAAACACAACGTCATTTTGGTTGAAACATGGGGGGAAACATTGTTTTTTGGGACATCGCGGTATTTGCCCGCGACGCATGCGTGGAGGCATGATGTCGACATATTTGACGGGAAGAAAGAGTTTAGAGCAGCGCCTGAAGAAGTCACTGGAGAGGAGATACTTCAACAACTTGAATCGGTACCGTTATGTTCGTTTGGGAAGACTCAGAAGAAGAGAAAACGGGCTGACATTGAGTTAAGTTGGACGAAGCGCAGCATATTCTTTGAGTTGCCGTACTGGTCAGATTTGAAACTTCGACATAATTTGGACGTCATGCACGTAGAGAAGAATATTTGTGACAATGTGTTAGGAACTTTGATGAACGTCGATGGTAAGACGAAGGACAATTCTAGTGCTCGGCGGGACTTGGCATTATTGGGCATTAAAAAGGACTTGCATTTGCAAGTTCGGGGTCAGCAGGAGGTGATGCCTCAAGCATTATTTACTTTAACGAAGGATGAATGTAAGAAGTGTTGTGAATGGCTGAAGGGTGTCAAGTTTCCAGATGGATATGCCTCTAACATATCCCGATGCGTGAATATAAATGAAGGGAAAATAATGGGTATGAAGAGTCACGACTCACACGTCTTGTTGCAGCGACTGTTACCGGCAATGATACACGGGTTATTAGGAAACGAAGTATGTACAGCGTTGACTGAGTTGAGTTTATTCTTCAGAGACTTGTGCTCAAGAACAATACATTTAGAAATTGTGGATCAGTTAGAGAAGGACATCAGAATGATTCTTTGCAAGTTGGAACATATATTCCCTCCATCTTTTTTACTATTATGGTTCATTTAGCTGTTCATTTACCTTGGAGGTGAAACTGGGGGTCCAGTTCAATTTCGGTGGATGTATCCAATGGAGGTATATGGGGAAGATGAAGCGTTTCGTTAAGAACAGGGCGCGGTGTGAGGGCTCCATTGCAGAAAATTATCTGTTAAATGAATGTTTAACTTTTTGCTCAATGTATCTTAGTACGGTTGAGACAAGATTTAATAGAAAAGACCGGAATTATGCCGACATGGATGATCGAAGTTGTCGTTTTTCTGTGTTTACTCAAACTGTTCGACCGCTGGGAGCTGGTAGGGGTGAAGATTTAAATATAAAGAATTTTTAAAAGCATAGTGGTATGTACTCAACAACTGTTCAGAAATCAGCCAACATATAGAGTAAGCACAAATAAGAATATTTGCTCACTTAAACACTTATCAGTTCATTATATTTTAATTTATTATAAAATATCTTATTTATTTATAGCGAGCACTTGGAAGAGATGAGAAGGAATCACCAATAAATGTTGATAGGAGGCACGAAGAAGAATTTCCGTTATGGTTTAGAAATCGGGTATTTATTTAATTTTTTCCTATTATATGTTTAATTTTAAGTGATTATTTTTTTTAGAGTCAAAGTTAACACATGTTTACTATTTTAGGTTCAAACTATGCGCATTGAAAATCCGGGTTCGGTGTCGGATGATTTGTATGCATTAGCATCCGGTCCGGATCAATGGGCACTTTCTTACTTTGGGTGTATAGTGAATGGAGTTAGGTTTCACACGGTCTTTCGTGAACAGTTTCGTCATTGTGACCATGATCGGTCCGTTTGATTTAGTTTATTTAAAAATGAGGTTTGAGACTTATCTTGATGGTCCGGTACACAAGATAAGATATCGTCGACTCAAACAAAACATACCACATATTGTAGAAGATAGAAGGAAAACCAATGGAGAATGAGTCTATTGAGAATCGACATGATCAATGAAGATTGTAGTGATTCTGAAGTTCAATATGACTCCGAGGACTAAAGTAACTTTATCGTTTCAATTTACTTTGCGTGTCTATTTTAAATTCATTTTGAGTAACATGTGTCATTGTGTTAATTGTTTCTCTAATATTGATTTATTTGGTTACAGGACGACGTCATGCCAGCGGGAGGGAAACGTCTTCGGTGCGATTCATCAGTTCGAGCTGAGAGTAGTCCCGGTACACTACTAGTGTCGGGTCCTTCACTTAGGGATAGAAACGAATTATCGTCCCCTGACACAGCCAGTCCAGTAGGCACCCAAAGTAGTTGTGCATGTAAGTATCTTACCCCATCAATCGAAATTAAATATTATGACTTTTAAATTTCTATGCTTAACTGAATTTTAAATTTTTTGTTCTTCATTTGTAGCGACGTCCGGAATCAGACACGTTCGAGGTAGTATGCGTGGGATTGCCTTACTCAAGGCTCGCACCGGAGGAAAGCTGACTGTCCATATCCCTGATGGACGTACGAGCAGTGATGACAAGGCGTCCTTAATGCTCTCGAGTCATATTGGTGCGCTCGTTCGACAACATGTCCCATTTGATACGAGTAAGTGGAAGGAGGTCCCTGAAGGAGTTAAATCGTATGTGATGAACCAAGTGTTGGTAAGTATAATTTTTTAAATTTTAATTGTTTAAACTTTTTTGCGTTTCTAACTGTTATATATGTTAAGGATGACTTCCAACCAGATTACGACCGAGCTGAGGATTGTTTTACTGTGACGTCTACGATGAACACAGCGTACAGGACGCACTTGCTCTTGCACAAGTGCCTCTCCCTTGTCTTTGTCAATTGTAAACTTATCAACCCCTTTGTTAAGATCTACAATATCTTCATCATCTTTTCTCATAAGATTGTTAGATTCATCAAAAACAACATGAACTGATTCTTCAACAACTAAGGTGCGTTTATTAAAAACACGATAAGCTTTGCTAGAAGTTGAATAACCAAGAAATATACTTCATCCGCTTTTGCATCGAACTTACCCAAATTATCCTTGTTGTTGTTGAGCACAAAACATTTAAAACCGAAAACATGAAAATAACCAATGTTGGGTTTTCTATCATTCCATAGCTCATAAGGGGTTTTCTTGAGAATAGGCCTAATCATGCAACGGTTCATAACATAACAACTTGTGCTAACTGCTTCAGCCCAGAAATAATCATGCAAGTTGTTTTCACATAGCAAGGTTCTAGCCATTTTTTCAAGAGTCCTATTTTTCCTTTCTACAACACCATTTTGTTGAGGAGTTCTAGGAGCCGAGAAGTTATGGTTAATACCATTTTCTCCACAAAACATTTCAAAGGAGGAATTTTCAAATTCTTTACCATGGTCACTCCTTATGCTAGAAATAGCAAAACCTTTTTCATTTTGGATTCTCTTGCTAAATTTTTCAAAAGCATGAAAAGCTTCATCTTTATGAGCTAGGAATAGAACCCATATGAATCTACTGAAATCATCAACAACAACAAAGCCATAACGTTTGCCACCCAAACTCAATGTTCGGGTTGGACCAAATAAGTCCATGTGTAGCTAGAAGTGGACACAATGGGCCCTTTTGGCATGCTGCACAAATTTTATCCTTTTCAAAAGAAAGATTAGGCAAACTTTCCGAAGAAATCAGTCCATGCTTGGTTTCCCAACCAACTGTTGAGCTGCACAACAATGTAACAATTTCTTGAATGGCTTGATGAGAGACTTGACTGACTTTTAAAACCTTTGACAAGAAGAACATTTTCAATTGTGGGATTAGGATACGTACCAATGCTTCCAACACCAAGTATCTTTCCTTTTCCATTGTCACCAAATGTAACTGAGCCCTTATCCTTAAGACAAAAGGAGTTGTACCAACTTTTGTCTCCGGTCATGTGCTTGGAGCATCCAATATCAAGTGCCCAATGTTCCTTGATGTCTTTAGACTCCAAGTATTCCTGCAAAAAGGATCAGCTCTTGATCTTTGGTACCCAAACCTTTTTGGGTCCATTGGTATTAGATACAAATTCCTTTATCTTATCTTTTTGAATCCATACAAATTTGATCCCGTGAGTAGATCCTTTTCTAGTTGGACATGTGTGTGAGATGTGTCCATGCTTTCCACAAAAATTACACATAAAGAAAGGTGTTGATGATTTAATAATTACATAAGAATATAACTTTTGATATCCACTTGAATCATAGCCAATTCCGCTTTTGTTGAAACAACATTTTTGTGAACCAAGGAGAATATCAAGGTTTCTTTTACCTTGAGTAAATCTTGCAAGATCTTGGGTAAGAGAGTCAATTTTTCTTTTTAACTCTATATTTTCTGATTTCAAAACATGTGACTCATCTTGTATTATTTTTTCATTTTCTTTTGTGACACTTGCAAGATTCTCTTCAAGAGAAACAACTTGGCATTTCAACGCATCATTTTGTTGCACAAGTACATCAAGATTCTTTTTAATACAACAATACTTTGAAAATATCCTCTTCAACTCAACATGTTGTTCATCAAAAGCATCTTGTAATTCCTCAAAAGTAAAAGAATAAATTGAAGATCTTTGTACCTCATCTTCGTTATCCTTTGCCATGAAGCAAAGGTTTGCAACTTCTTCATCGCTCTCACTATTACTTTCATCGGATTCTCCCCATGCAGCTAAGAATGCTTTCTTTTTGTCTTTGAAATCCTTGGACTTCTTGTGTGTCTCAACATTGGGGCATTCCGACTTTATGTGGCCCGGCTTCTTGCATCCGAAGCAGATAATTTCATTCTTTTTGCTGCTATCACCTTTGTAATTTGTTTTTCTTGAAAATCTTTTATCCCCTTGTTTCTTACGGAAGAATTTCTTGAATCTTTTCGTGAATAGAGCCATTTCCTCATCATCCTCAGAGGATTCATCCTCACTAGAGTATGTGGCCTTTAGGGCTACACCCCTTTTTCCTTTTCCTTCGTCTTCATCTCCCTTAACTTGATTCATCTCATGGGTCATGAGAGATCCCATGAGCTCGTCCAAGGAGAGCTTCGTCAAGTCCTTAGCTTCTTGAATTGCAGTGACCTTGGGTTCCCAAGCTTTAGGAAGACACCTGAGAATCTTTCTTACCATTTCATCGTTAGTGTACTCTTTACCCAGAGATTTAAGCCCATTTATGATATCAGTAAAACGAGTAAACATAGAAGAGATAGATTCATCAGATCTCATCTTAAAGAGCTCGTAGCTATGAACAAGAATGCTAATCTTGCTTTCTTTTACCTGATTCATATCTTCATGGGATACTTGAAGTTTATCCTAAATTTGTTTTGCAGTATCGCATCCAGAGATACGATTGAACTCATTTGAATCGAGAGAACAATATAGCCTAGAATTTAGGGACATGAGCTTAAGATCATTCTCATCAAAATCTTTCTCTTCCTCGAGCTTTCCATCGACTCCTTGGGGAAATCGAGGACCTTTGAAATGATTCTCCATAGATCATAATCAACGGCTTGGATGTAGATTCTCATCCTTGCCTTCCAATAGTTATAGGAGGTTCCATTAAACAAGGGAGGTCGATTTGTCGACTGCCCTTCAGCTAAGGAGGTGCTAACTAGGGTTGTCATTTAAAAAAGCGTCTAACCTCAGCTCTGATACCAATTGAGAGGGCAAAAACAACCCAAAGGGGGGGGGGTGAATTGGGTTTTATAAAAACTTTTATCCTTTTTCTTATAAAAACATTCATCATTTTCTCGTGACAAACAACTACATTACTCGTCTAGATTTCACCATCTCTCAACGCCTGAAAGGTCTTCCCCTTCAAAAAGCCACCTAAATTGACTGTGGCTTCTTACCGTGCATACATTGACTGTGGCTTTTTATCGTGCATATATATGTAAAAATTGACTGTGGCTCAAGGCATTTTTCGTCAAGTTCAAATCGGCTTCTTTTCTATATCTTTGTTTACAACAAACAAACCCTCTACTGCTCATATTACCTTCACCATCTTTTCCTTTCCATTGTCGACGAATGCTAAATCCAATCCCTCTTGCATAAGTATTGTACCAATTATATGCATGTTCCTCATAATTGAATTCTAATTCCCACACATTCATTTTTTGTCCCATGTCACTCCAAACTATTTGATCTGTAAATATACAAAAATATATACACATATTAAAAAAATGGCTACTTTGGGCGAAGAAAGATATTTAATAGACATACCCATTATTATTGCTTGGATGACACTCGCTGGAGTTTGCACAAGGGAGCCAGAAAATATTTCTGAATGGCAGTGCCCTGGCAACCTCTAACACCCTAAATATGCAATTTGAATATTGATTAGAATAATAGACAAGTGACTAGATGCATTTTTGTTCACTAGCAAAATCAGCAAGCATTCATAATCAGGAAGAATAAATTAAATATCAAAACAATAATATAACCAAAAAAAATCTCATAACATTAGAATTCACATGATAAAGAAAACGAGCCACTGAGTATAAAACATCCAACTGAAAAGACAACGAAATTAAACAGAACAAATTTTGTAAGCTATATCAGGAATTGAACTCAAACTGCAAAGTGATAATAAGCTAAATTCCACCGGGAAAGAATGAATTAAAAGTTCCTCGGTGCATTGTGTGCACACCCGGACCACTGACAAGACTAAGCAACCCAATAAAATAAAAAAACTAATTTAAAAGCAACCTAACAAACAATTCAGACCATGGCTTCATCGGTCAAGGACCAGCACAAACAATTCAGGCCTCAGAGTGCTACAATACAAAATCTATAAATATATTTCAATATGAAAAAACTAATGGAAAAAGACAAAACATATGAATGCACCTGCGGGAAAGAGATAAAGAGAGACCCTTAAAATTCCAAGAGACTATCTAGCAGATAAGAAGCGTGTGGAAAAGAGAAAGGTTGAGAAGTGCCCTCGATGTCATGGCCCAGAACGATATTCACCCGGACCTCACTTCCTACTCCCTCCTTCTTAAGTCCTGCATCAGGTTCGGGAGTTTCGAACTCAGCAAACTCGTCCACGCTCGGTTGAATCACTCCCAACTAGAGCTCAACTTGATCATTCTCCTCAACGTTTGAAAAAGAGAAAGGTTGAGAGTGATGTTCTCTCTCTCTCGCTCACTTTGTCTCTCTTTCTCTCCCTCTCTCGTCGAAGTAGCTTGGAGAAGAAGCAAAATAAAAAACTGAGCGGGAAGAAATCTTCAGCTTCGTATTCAGAGGGAGATAGAGAGCAAGGAGAAATATTTAGTCAAATGGTGAGTTTTGCTCACCGTTATGTTTTAACGCCCCATCCAACATTTTTGTTTTTCATTTTGGATTTTTTAAGGCATTTTAATACAGGCCATTGGATGGATTCATTAATGTGCTGTCATCCATCCAATGGCCTGTTAGGACCCACTAGTTAATTCCCTCTTAGGAGGGAATCTGAGTCCCTTCTCGACTTCCCCCACCCCCTTCTTGTCTGGTGGTTTGTTCTTTCTTTTCGTTTTCCTTTGTGTGGGCTTAGCGTGGGCTTTTCTACCAATGTGGTGCCCGTATTGCTGTTGGGCTTTGTGATATCTTCATGGGCTTCTACTCCAAGTGAATTTTTCTGCGAACGTTGTATCCCTTCCTTGCTAGATTCTATAGATTATTTGATTTGTTTGCTATAGAATATATATATTTATCTTAGGAAAGGATGTTGGTACGTCCGAATTTTATTAAAAAAAACCTCACATGTGGTGGAGGATATCAAGGTAACTCTAAAATGGGTCGGCTACAATCAAACACCAAAAATCAAGCTAAAATCCACAAAGACCTAACCAATTCAACAATATAAAACCAAATATAAAATATACTGATGATGCCAAAAATCACTAAATAATAGAACAATTAGCGAGCCCGAATTTGTATATTATTCTATCATATACCAAAACAGAGAACCATTAAAAGTAAAGGCAAAAACAAAAAGTAGAATGAAACTAATAAATTCTCAAATAAAGCAAACTGAGCTTATCAGTTCGGAGTAAGTCACATAATTTCGTTGGGACATCTGTGTTGGATAAAGATGGTTCCTATTTTTAGGATATCCAAGTGGTTGAGTTCTAATAGGATATCGAATAGGATCTCTAAGTAGTTGAGTTTTATTAGGATATCCAAGTATTTGAGTTCAAATTGGTTATCCAAGTATTTGAGTTCTAATAGGTTTAGTCTGGGGTTTCTTATAAATAGTCAGTCTATGATGTAACCCATGTATCACATTCCAGATAGTAAAATCTTTGGCCACTCTCTCCTGTGGACGTAGGCATATTGCCGAACCACGTTAAATCTTTGTCTCAATTCTCTCTCTCTGTCTCTAATTTTCCATCATATAACATGGTATCATGTGCACGGTAACAACAAGTGGTATCAGAGCGTTAGGTTCAGTAATGGCGGTAAATACTTCGATTGCCAAATTCAATGTGATGAAGTTCGACGGAACTAAGAATTTCGGATTGTGGCAGCGAAAGGTAAAAGGTTTGTTGGTGCAACAAGGGATGGTAAAGGCGCTACACGGGAAGAAGGCAGATGACATGAAGGAGACAGAGTGGAAGGAGCTTGAGGCCAAAGCGGTGGCTACTATCCGGCTTTCTTTGGCGGATGATGTGATGTATTACATCATGGACAAATAATCTCCAGCGGCAGTTTGGTTGAAACTGGAAAGCCATTACATGTCGAAGTCGTTGACGAACAAACTCTATCTTAAGCAACGGTTGTTTGGTCTTAAGATGGTGGAGGGCTCAGATCTGAGCCAACACATTAACATGTTTAATCAGATTGTTAGCGATCTGAAAAGGATTGATGTGAAGTTTGAAGACAAGGCGTTGATGTTGTTGAATTCTCTGCCAGCTTCTACTACCTATGAGAATTTGGTTATGACTCTGACATTGGGGAAGGATTCCCTGGAGTTGGAGGATGTCATTGGAGCCCTATTGGCATTTCATCAAGGAAGAAAGCCAGTGATGAGAGTTCTCAGGGGGAAGGGCTAATTGTGAAGGGGAACCAGGAGCGTGGAAGAAGCAAAACAAAGGGTGGTTCAAATAGCAAGAATTCTCGGTCGAAGTCTAGGAGTCGAAAAGATGTCAATTGTTTCAAGTGAGGTAAGAAAGGGCACATAAAATGGGATTGTCCAGATAAAAAAAAGATTCAGGACGACGAGAATGAAGGTTCCTCTAGATTTGCGAATATAGTGGAGGAAGACTTAGAAGGCATGGATGGTGACATGCTTTCTATTTCATTTGTTCTAGAGCACCCCATTGATTCTTGGATTCTGGACTCAGCATGTTCGTTTCATGTAACGGAGGTTGACACCTACAGGTCTGTTAATTTTGGTATTGTGACAATGGGTAATGGTGCAAATTGTAAAATCAAAATGATTTCATATGTAGACAAGATGGTAGAAAAGTCTAAGGAAGGTGAAAAGAAAGTGACTAAGGGTCAAGTGAAGGTAAAAAGTTCGTGTAGATGGAAGCGAAGACATGCAAGCTTGATTTTTGCAAGTTTTGTGTTCTGGAGAAAAATCGGGTGCAATTCAAGACATCTACAAGACATTTGACATTCATTCATTCAGATCTTTGGGGACCATGCAGGTAGCATCACGAGGACATGTGTATTTTGTCACATTCATTGATGATTTTTCCAGGAAGCTCTGGGTGTACTTCATGCGGCACAAGTCAGAGACGCTTGCCAAGTTCAAGTTGTGGAAAGCTGAAGTGAAAAATTAGACCGACAGGAAGATCAAGGGTTTAAGGACAGATAATGGTATTGAGTATAAAGATGCAAAGTTTATGGAGTTTTGTGAGCTACATGGGATAAAGAGACACTTTATAGTATGCAAGACACCACAATAAAATGGTGTGGCATAAAGGATGAACAGGTTTATTGCAGAGAGAGCACGGTGTCTCAGGTTGAATGCTTGACTTGCAAAGAACTTCTAGGTGGATGCAGTGAGTATGGCATGTTTCTTGATTAACAGGTCACCGAGGGCAGCACTAGGTTGTAAGGTTGCAAGGAGGTGTGGACAGGTAATGAGGTAGATTACTCTGGTTTGAGAGTTTTTGGTTGTCCAGCCTATGTGCACATTCCTAGTGAAGAAAGATCAAAGCTTGACCCAAAGTCTAGACAATATATTTTTCTCGAGTATGAGAAAAAAAGTTAAGGGTTACAAGCTTTGGGATCCAAAGGCAACCAAGGTGGTGATCAGTAGGGATGTGGTTTTTGATGAAAATTCTATGTTGAAAAGTACTCGGGGTGAAGAGAAACAGGTGCCAGAAAACAGTAGCAGTGATAAGCAGGTAGTGCAGGTGAAGTTAGAGACTTTTGTGCAGAAAAACATTGTTTAGGGAACATAGGCTACTAGGGGTGTACACCCGACCCGGCGGGTTGGAAAAATGGGTTTTCGGAAGCCGATCTGTGTAAAAACGGAAGAGAATATACACTTCCGAGCCGAGCTGTGTGAAGGGTGAATTCCGGGAGGAAAACGGGTTGAAAAACAGGTTGAAAATCAGAATGGGCCGCAAAGCCCAAAATCATTTTTTAAGCTTATTTACAGGCTTATTTCATTCAGCCCAATAACTTTTAGCCCATGTTACCAAATTCTTATGTGGTATGCCAATTACCAACCCAATTTAAGGGCTATTTCACTCGGCCCAATTTATATTTAGCTCATTTTACCATATTTTTGTGTGGTATACCGTATGCCAAATTGCCAATTGCCAGCCCAAATTTAATTTGTTCTTCAATTACTCAGTAAGTTGAAGCCTGAAACTACATCTTTTTTTCTTTGTTAAAATCACACTTGATACAATGTAACACAATGATATATATTTAAAAACAACAAACCAACGAAACAATAAAGAAATCAATAAAGAAAAACAACAATGATATATACAATGTAACAATGATATATACAATGTAACAATGATATATATTGAAAAACAACAAACCAACGAAACAAGGAAGATATAAACAACAAACTGAAACAATAAGAATACAAACAACAAACAATACAGACATCAAAAAACCATAAATGCGTAGAGTTAAGTAAACTGAAACTGCATTCAACAACAACAAATAAGAAATAAGAAATAAGAAAATTTTCAAAATCCTAGAACAAAAATTCAACAACAACATAGAAATAAGAAATCAATAAGAAGAAGTCAACAACAACAACATGGACTAAATTCAATACAACTAAAAATTCGAATATATAACAACATATAGTAAGATCTCCTCACTCCATCACCAATAACTACATACACAAAAGAAAGAAGTGAGATACTTATAAATTTATAATTGTGCAACTTCATAAATAAAACAACAAATAATAGAGAAAACTACAACAACTTCATGCATGTCAAAATCTTCAAGAACTCACAAAGTCACAATGTACCCACGCTTCAAATTCACCTCTACAACAACAAAAATGATAAAAAGTTAGAATAGAAAAAAATTAAACATGATAGGATTCATTATAAATAAAATAAAATTAAATTAGAGAATGATACCATTTTCTAGTTGATAGCTTTCCACATCATCCACTACATCTTGGGAGTCATAAGGAGTAGATGAAGACTTCAACCAATTTTGAGTACATATAAGGGCCTCGACTGTTTTCGGAGCTAATGAGCTCCGAAAAGGATCTAAAATGCGACCTTAGTACTGAAAGCAGACTCAGAAGCAATGGTTTAGATAGGAATGGCTAGCACGTCTCGTGCTATCTCACCAAGGATTGGGTATCTTGTTGAATTCACCTCCACCAAATGAGTATATCAAAAGTATCTCCTCCTAACTCAACTTCCTCCGCCAAGTATCGATCCACTTCTGATTTACACTCTACACTTGTACCCTTTGCTGCTCGAAACTTGCGAAATCTAAGCATAATATCATTATCATCAACCAAAGTTGTACCACTCACATTTGACTCCTCACTACTTGACTGAACCCCACTTCTAAAGGAACCTCCACCAAATTTGGAATAATAAGTATACAAGCGATCAATGACATTCCTCAACTTTTGAATAAGTTCAGTTGCTCCCTCAGTACCAATAATTTCATCAAACCAAAACTCCAAAAACTCCAACTTATATTGTGGGTCAAGCACACCCGCAACAAAAAGCATCATATTGACCTTCTCAAAATCTCCCCAATATTTGTCATATTTTTTTCATCATCTTCTCAGCCATAATACTCAACATATAATCATCACTCCTACGAAATTGTTGTAAATGTTGTAGATCAAAGAAATTTCTTGAAAATATAAATTGGCAGTTGTATAAAAGAACCAGAAATGCGTAAAGTTAATCATGAAAAATTTTCAAGAACTTCACAAAGATTCTAACATATCCATCATTCGTGGGGATCAAATGTCCACAGTCCATCTCATCCATTTCCAGCTTGAGTCAAACACTCTTAATACTCACAATTATCATTCACTTCTTTCAAGGCACTTTGATATTTTTGTAAGAATATCCAAAAGTCATCGTGTATGCATCAAATAATGCATTATCCAAAATGTGACCCACACACTTTATCTCTTCTTTCTTCTCCATCTCCATTCTTGACATTAGCCTATGTGGCTTGTGGCAAATCTATCCCTCGCACTCCACACATTGACTCTAATCTCTCCCACTTCCGAGCCGAGCTGTGTGAACAGGAAAACGGGTTGATTGAAAATCAGAATGGGCCGCAAAGGCTTATTTACAGGCTTATTTCATTCAGCCCAATAACTTTTAGCCCATGTTACCAAATTCTTATGTGGTATGCCAATTACCAACCCAATTTAAGGGCTATTTCACTCGGCCCAATATATTTAGCTCATTTTACCATATTTTTGTGTGGTATACCGTATGCCAAATTGCCAATCCAGCCCACTTCAATTGTAAGTTGAAGCCTGAAACTACATCTTTTTTTCTTTGTTAAAATCACACTTGATACAATGTAACACAATGATATATATTTAAGAAACAATAAAGAAATCAACAACAATGATATATACAATGTAACAATGATATATACAATGTAACAATGATATATATCAACAAACCAACGTAGTCAAACAACAAACACTGACTGAAACTGCATTCAACTTAAGAAATTGAACAAAAATTCAACAAGAAATAAGAAATCAACAACAACATGGACTAAATTCAATACAACTAAAAATTCCAACATATAGTAAGATCTCCTCACTCCATTAACTACATGCACAAAAGAAAAAGTGAGATACTTATAAATTTATAATTGTGCAACTTCATACAACAAATAATAGAGAAAACTACAACAACTATGCATGTCAAAATCTTCAAGAACTCACAAAGTCACAATGTACCCACGCTTCAAATTCACCTCTACAACAATGATAAAAAGTTAGAATAGAAAAAATTAAACATGATGATTCATTATAAATAAAATAAAATTAAATTGGAGAATGATACCATTTTCTAGTTGATAGCTTTCCACATCATCCACTACATCTTGGGAGTCATAAGGAGTAGGTGAAGACTTCAACCAATTTTGAGTACATATAAGGGCCTCGACCGTTTTCGGAGCTAATGAGCTCCGAAAAGGATCTAAAATGCGACCTTAGTACTGAAAGCAGACTCAGAAGCAATCTAGCACGTCTCGTGCTATCTCGCCAAGGATTGGGTATCTTGTTGAATTCACCTCCACCAAATGAGTATATCAAAAGTATCTCCTCCTAACTCAAGAAGTATCGATCCACTTCTGATTTACACTCTACACTGTACCCTTTGCTGCTCGAAACTTGCGAAATCTAACATAATATCATTATCATCAACCAAAGTTGTACCACTCACATTTGACTCTCACCACTTGACTGAACCCCACTTCTAGAGGAACCTCCACCAAATTTGTAATAGTTACAAGCGATTGACATTCCTCAACTTTTGAATAAGTTTAGTTGCTCCAGTACCAATAATTTCATCAAACCAAAACTCCAAAAACTCCAACTTATATTGTGGGTCAAGCACACCCGCAACAAAAAGCATCATATTGACCTTCTCAAAATCTCCCCAATATTTGTCATATTTTTTCATCATCTTCTCAGCCATAATACTCAACATATAATCATCACTCTTACAAAATTGTTGCAAATGGTTGTAGATCAAAGAAATTTCTTGAAAATCCAGAAATGCGTAGGTTACATCATGAAAAATTTTCAAGAACTTCACAAAGATTCTAAGTCATCATTAGGTGGCCCCAAGTCTCTTCTCCCTTGCCTAACCTCAGTCAGAATTGACTATCATCCTCTTGCATAAGATCAAATGCACTTTGATATTTTTGTGCCACATCCAACATCAAGTAGGTGGAGTTCCATCTAGTTGGAACATCCAAACAAAGAAGACCTCCGCTTGGAATTTTCACACATAGCTTGAACTTGTCAAGCCATGAAGGGAGAAGCCTTTACATGCTTAACTGCATTCCTCACTTCACAATTGAGTCATTCACTTCTTTCAAACCATCACTAACAACAAGATTAAGTATATGGGCACAACATCGCATATGCATAAACTCATTATCCAAAATAGTGCCAACTCTATCTCTTGTCCTCCTTTTCATATAATCAACTACAACATTATTGGCTGAAGTATTATCTACTGTGATTGTGAAAATGCTATCTATCCCCCACTCCAACAAACATGACTCAATCGTCCTCCCAATTGTGATTACTTGATGATTAGGAACTTTAATAAAATTTATGATTATTTTATGTAAGTTCCAACCATTATCAACAAAATGGGCAGTGATAACCATGTAATTAAGATTTTGAATAGAAGTCCATATATCAGTAGTCAAACAAACACGTTGACCAGTATTGATAAACATGTTCCTTAACTTTTCTTTCTCTTGGATAAATAAGTCCAAACAATCCCTCATTATAGTGATGCGAGAAGGAATTGGGAATCTAGGTTTAAGAGCCCTCACAAAATCCTTAAACCCCTACCCCTCCACAAACCTAAAAGGCAACTCATCTATGATTATCATCCTTACAAGTGCAGCCCTTATCTTTTTCTCATTGTATTTAACAAGGCCCATCTCTCTACTTTCTCCTTCCTTCTTGAAAATCTCAGCCAACTTCACTTGCTTGTCATCTAATAGACGTTCCTTAGAAAGGTAAGGTCAACATTTTTTCAAGTGATAAAGTAAGGAAGAGGTACCTTGCTTCTTTGAGTCACAAAAAAGCTCACTTTTACAATGGCTACATTTAGTTTAGGTGGATTACTATCTTTAATCTTCTCAAAGTGGTCCCATGCTTTGGATTTAAGCTCGGTTCTTCTCTGATAACGTGGAGGCTGACCTCCAGAAGTTCCTTGAGGCTGAGTATTGTTCGTGGAGAATGTTGGATTCGTTTGGGATCTTGGGGTGTCAAGACTTGGACTTGGTCCCAAATTTGAATTAGCCCCTGAGGTAGGCGTGCTAACATCTCTACTAACACCAATGTCGTCATTATACTCATTACAATCCATAGGCTCCATCTGTGTCAATTGCAAAAATAATATTTAACCACTAACCAAAAACAGCCCCTGAATTATTCACCCTTCATACTACATTGTAATAAAGTACAATTATAGAAACAGAATAAAATTAACTGTGTTGCCTATGTCAATTATAATCTTTAAAGATTAAAAATTATATTTATCCATAAAGAAACATTAACGAAAACCAAAAATGAGGTAATTAGAGTTAAAAAAACAGGAATTCCGGAAGAAACATTCTTAGGATTCCTTTCAGACTTCCCATCTTATCACAAATTGAAACTCAATAATATTTCCTAATCCCCTCCCTGGCTCCCTTGGCCTTCCGAAACTTTAAAAGAAATATTGCAAGTTTTTTTGTAATACTAATAGGATGTAAAGTGAGAGGAAGGTTGAAGAAAAACTGTACAGTGATATTTCCAAGCAAAACAATCCATAGTTTTCTCCCACCGAATGACCCCCTTTGATTACATATGCACTAATAATCTTCTTTAAGTGTGCTAATCAAACACAGCAAATGGGCCATAATTGTTCTTTGTCCTCCTTAGTCCACTACGTGTGCTACCCACTGCCAGAAGAATTAATCCCTTCAGCTATAATATCTAATTAAGAAAACATTGTCCTACTTACGAGTTATAAAATTTTCACCAGAAAAAGACAAACTCATACCGAAGAAAGTTTAGAACCAAATCTGGGCAGCAATATATCCAAAATTTAAAATCGATAGATGAGGAGTTCTAGGAATTCGTACCTGATTAATGAAGATTGAAGAGTTGAAGACGTGCCACGTTTAGCGTACTGGTGTTTTCCCGTGAAGACTGAAGTCTGGAGCGTGCGGCCGGTGACTTAGAGAGAGAGAAGCTCACTAGAGAGGGGGCGGAGGAGAAGATTTTGAGAGAGGCCGAGAGATTAGAGAGGGGTGGAGGTGCTCGGGTAAAAATGAGTGAAGGGATCCTTTTCGAAGTGTAGTGCATAACGTTAGTTAATATGAGCATCAAAACGATGTAGTTTTGATACTCATATATATATATACCGGGTCGGGTCGAAAATCTCATTTCTATGCATATTCCGACACCTGACCCGATACTTACAAAAGAGAAAAATTCCTTCCGTAAGCCGTACCGACCCTACATCTTGGAAGGCCGACCTGAATTTTCTCGATTTAGTTCGGAACACTGGGTCGAGTCGGCTTTGACTATTCTGTGAACACCCCTATAGGCTACTACTTCAGAACTTGAGGAGCATTACACTGTAGCCACAGACAGACCCAAACGCACTATCAAGCCACCAATCAAGTATGGTTATGAAAATGTGATTTCATATGCTCTTGTTATTAGCAATGAAGATCCTACAACTTTTCAGGAGGCAATCAATAGCCAAGAAAAAAAGTAGATGGATGGGTGCTATGGTCGAGGAGATGGAGTCATTGCATAAGAATTAGATGTGGGACTTGGTAGATCTTCCTGAAGGGAAGAAGGCAATAGGGTGTAAATGAGTGTTTAAGAAAAAAGAAGCAGTATTAGAAAAAGAGGGAAAAGTTCAAGGCTCGCTGGGTAGCAAAGGATTACTCACAAGGAAAGGGTTGATTATGATGAAATTTTCTCCTTGGTTGTTAGGCACACTTCTATTAGGGCAGTGTTGGCATTGGTAGCTCACTATGACATGGCTTTGGAGCAAATGGATGTGAAGACAGCTTTTCTACATGGTGATTTAGAAGAGCAAATTTACATGGAACAGCCAGAAGGGTTTTGTCAACCTGGACATGAGAACTTGGTCTGTAAATTGAAGAAGTTACTTTATGGACTGAAGCAATCTCCGTGGCAGTGGTATAAGCGATTTGATTACTACATGATCAGAATTGGCTACCAGAGATGTGAGTATGATTGTTGTGTATATATTAAGAGCCTTGATGACAGTTCATTAATTTTTCTGTTACTGTATGTGGATGATATGCTTATTGCGGCTAAGAATATAAAGGAAGTCAACAAGCTGAAGTCCTTGTTGAGTAAAGAATTTGACATGAAGGATTTGAGCCTAGCCAAGAAGATTCTTGGGATGGAGATTCGCAGGGACAGGGATGCCAGGAGATTATGGTTATCTCAGGTGTTGGAAAGGTTTAGCATTGGGAATGCAAAACCGGTTAGTACACCTTTGGCGAATCATTTCTGTTTGTCTACCTCACAGTGCCCGAAGACAGTTGAAGAAACTGAAGACATGTCAAAGGTCTCATATGCCAAATGCAGTGGGGTGTCTGATGTATGCCATGGTATGTACTAGTCCAGATTTGGCTCATGCAGTCAGCATGGTGAGCAAGTATATGGCAAATCCAGGAAGACAACACTGGGATGCAGTCAAGTGGATTTTCAGATATTTGAGGGGTACTACATATTATGACATTATGTTTGAAAGACAACAAAGTGATCTGTTAGTTGTGGGATATGTAGATGCAGATTGTGTTAATGCCGTGGATGGTAGGAGATTGAACACAGGTTATGTGTTTACTTTTGCAGGAGGACCCATTTGTTGGAAGTCCATGATTCAATTCATTTTTGCATTGTCCACAACTGAGGCAGAATACATGGCAGTTGCTGAGGCTGCTAAGGAAGCTTTGTGGCTTACAGGGCTAGTCAAGGATCTGAACGTTCAGCAAGGTGGAGTTCAGTTGCATTGTGATAGTCAAAGTGCCATTTATTTGGCGAAGAACCAGGTGTATCATGCAAGAACCAAGCATATTGATGTGAGGTTTCACAAGATCAGAGAGTTGATTACTTCGGGTGAATTATTGCTGGAGAAAGTTCACACCTCTGAGAATGCAGCAGACATGTTGACTAAGCCAGTTATCACAGAGAAGTTCAAGCATTGGTTGGACTTGATAAATATCTCCAGGTGCTAGAGAGAGGAGGTGTTCCCAAACTATTAGTTCTAGGTGGAGGTGAAGTCTTGTTTGATTTTCTTCTAAGGGGCAATATTCGCCAAGGTGGAGATTGTTGGATAAAGATGGCTCCTATTTTCAGGATATCCAAGTGGTTGAGTTCTAATAGGATATCTAAGTATTGAGTTCTATTAGGATATCCAAGTATTTGAGTTCAAATTGGTTATCCAAGTATTTGAGTTCTAATAGGTTTAGTTTGGGGTTTCTTATAAATAGTCAGTCTATGATGTAACCCATGTATCACATTCCAGATAGTAAAATCTTTGGCCGCTCTCTCCTGTGGACGTAGACATATTGCCGAACCATGTTAAATCTCTGTCTCAATTTTCTCTCTCTCTCTCTCTCTCTCTCTTCAATTTTCGTATATTGTTCATCATTGGTATGCACGGTAACAACAATCTGCAATGTGAGTTCAAATTGTCGAAGTTTTTAGAGCACTAAGTTTTACCATATATGTGTGTGTTCACTGCAATTTTAGATTTAATCCACGGTCCAACATATTGTTCCTAGCAACCTCGTTGAATGAAATTGACTTCTAGCTCTCTTTGGAACTAGTGGAAATTAGAAGGGCTATATTAATAATTATATGGTGTATGGTTGAAAAAAGGAAATTTATATACGTAAGCATAAGCACAAAAATTAAAATATACAATAAAGCCAATATTAGGGCAAGTGAGTAGTTATATATGATGGCGAATAAGGAAGTCTATTCGTGGTTGGCGGCCCCCTCTGTCAAAGTTAAACGGATGATATAACAGTATGGACAAACAAACAGCAGGTAGGAAGAGCCCATTGCCTTACTTCTTAACGCAAGGTTTAAATAAAATTAGATCCTTTAGTAAATAATTAAAGTCGTTGTCAAACAAAAAATTGAGGCCTTCGTCAATGGTTTTTGCCAATCATATGAATAGGATAAGATCAATTATTAAGCAAGTTGCTCTATTAATTAGTCTAATCTTTGATAATTGTCAATTAATAATTACCTGCTAGCTGTTGTACACTAATGAGCACGTGTTTTTTTTTCCCAGTCAAATTGAAAGAAATTAGAAAAAGGAAAAAAAAAACAGTTATTTATCTGTGCTTGAAAAAGGGAAGTTTCTCGTGATTAGTCAAACCAGCGTGTTGATCTAAGAGATTGGTTGGGTGATTAGACCTAGAACCTAGTCAGAAGTTTCAAGTTCAAATCTTTACAATTACAAATAATTCGTTAAGACCACCCAACAGTAAAGTCTGTAAGTGTTCTTGAAACAAATATTTGTTTGCCGAAATTTCGGCATCCTAAAATTTCAGGTCTGATTAAAAAAATTTACAAAATAATATCTCTTTTCCTATCAAATAATTCTTTTTCATTCAAATTTTCTCTCTTTTCACTTTTTCACTAACTTTCATAAATTATCTTTACTTTTTCACCAACTCCAATACCTCAAAATTTTCACAAACATACACCAACATGTTGTAAGAGCCGCCCTAATTGTAACAGCTTAATGCAAGGTTTAGATAAATCAGATCACCTGCCCGTAACTGATTAATACTAAAGTCTTGGTCAAAAAAATAATTGAAGTCTTCGTCAACGTACGTAGCTATGTACGAGGTTTTTCAAATAATCTGTAACCCAGTAAATACCAATGTGTAGTATATATAGAATAAGGTTGATCTTAATCTAATCTTTAATAATTGTGCAACCTGCTGTACTCACTACAAAAAAATATTACTTTTAGTGACAAAAAATAATTTTTTGTCACTAAAAGTAAAAATTTCATCATTAAATCTTTTAGTGACCAAATTTTTTCTTCATGAGGTTTGTCAGCGAAAGAGCCTCACGAAATATATTTCATGACGAAATTTGGGTTTCATCACGAAAAGTTTTTGGTGGCTGAAAAATTTTGTCACTAAATGAAATGATCGATCTGTTCAACTACTGATGGATTGGAACATTACAATCAATCAGGGTCCAATCAATCTCGGTCGATCGTTAATGGTAACGATCGGACTGTAAAACTGAAGGGATCGATTGAGTGGATCCATGATCGATCAGACCTTGATTTGAAATGATCGATCGGGAAACAAGCTCGATCGATCACTCATTTGAGAAGATCGAACGGTAAAGAATGATGATAGATCAATTCCATATTGATGATTGATTGGTACATTTAACCGATCGAATGCTATGAAAAACACGATTGATCGTTTAAGTTTTACCAATCGGATGTGTTTGTCTAACCGATTGATCACTTTGTTTGGACGATCGAATGTTGTATTAAGAACCGATCGGTCAGTTATGTTAGCGATGGGATGATTATTTTTGAAGTGATCGATCGGTGGCACATGAAGTTCGATCGTTTGAGTTAGATGATCAACTAGCTTTTTCTCTATTGATCGGTCGCTTATAATACCGATGGATCACTTTTTGCTTATTGGTCGATCGCTTGCACGGGGCGATTGATCGGTGATGTTACTAATCTATCGTTAAATTAGACGTTTTAATATTGATGATCATATAGTGGTATTCAAGATCGATCATGTTCACAATGACCGTTCGATCACTAAAATTGCCGATTGAACAGTATTAATAGAATCAGTATTTTAAAAAAAATAATAAGAATTGAAAATATTATATAACACGTACTATTACAATAACAATATAATACTCAAATTCATAAACATCAATAATAATATATATTGGTCCGTAATTAAACTGAAAATAATATCGTACTAGTACATAATGCACAAAAGCAGAAATATTACAACATATCACATCTACTTGTGTCGGCTCCCAAATTGGTTGAATAGCCGCTTTGACATGTCTTGCATGGTCTCCATCTCAGCTTGCTTCTTTGTAAAATCTTGTAAGTCTTTTTCTCTAGCAGCTCTAATTGCTTCGGTTAATACTTTTAAAGTCTCGATAAAAAAAGGAAAAAAAAAATTGAAGCCTTCGATTTTAGATACCCAATACTTACAAAGTAAGACTGAGAAGCAAGAAATTGGTCCTCGTCTAATCTTTGATAATTGTCCTACCTGCTGCATGTCGTACATTAATATATATATATATTATACGATCTTGTCATAGGAAGCATCCCTACCGGCTCCGCACTTGTTGCCTCTTCCTTACCTCCCTTTCCTACTAGGAAACACTCTCCTGTATCCCATCCTTCTAGAATGATTAATAAATACTCGTCACATCTCGCCTAGGAAAAAAAAAATGAAAAAAAAACTTCGTTGCTCTTAACCTAGCTGGTAATATGCACCTTCCAATGGCAAAGCAACTCTCGGGCATATCAGAACAAAAAAACCAATAAAAAAGGAAGTAAATATTTCTTTTATCTCAGTTGAAAAAGGAGGCTTCTTGGTAGTTGGTAGTCGATCGCTTCCCGTGCAAAACACAACCTGATTGGTGCCTCTCTTTCTTCTTTGCGCGATTTGCCTTTCTTTGGGATTAGAGGGAAAGAGACAGCCAGAGAGTGACAGGTGGGACAGAGAACACTGGTATATATACCAATAGAAGAGAGATTGAACATATAGTGCTGTCGACAGCAAAGGGGGAGAGTAAGAGTCGTCCGTAGAGGACGAACTCCGGCGCCCAAGAAATAGAAGCATTTTTTGCAGGTTCTTTATCTTCTCGTACAAATCCCTTAGTAAAATGTCTCTCTTGCAAAATGGAGCTATAAATTACAGCTATTGAAATTGCGCTATATAGAAATTGTAAGTGGATATGATATCTGCTGTTCCCTTTCTTTTTGTTTTGGCTGTTGATTCTATTTTCTTCTGGTACCATATAGTCTTTCTACAGATGGCCAGCCCCGGAGCTAATGATTCCGCTGCAATTGAACTACATGATCAATGGGCCATTGACATAATTCCTTCTAAGCACTGCTGCATCTACAGAGTGCCCACGAAACTTCGTAAGGCAAATAAAGACGCCTACACTCCTCTGGTAGTTTCAATAGGTCCATTTCATCGCCAACGAGAAGAGTACGAGAAGATGGAAATCCCAAAAAAGAGATATAAGAAGTTCTTCTGTGAGAGGACTGGAACGAAGCAAGAGGATCTTACAACCTTCATCAAAAGCAGGCAACAGAAAATCCGCCACTCCTATTCAGAGGAGTTTGGAACGATCGAAGATGAAGAGTTCGTGGAAATGGTTAAATTGGATGCAATCTTTATCATCGAGCTCTTCTGGAGGTCTCATAAATGGACACGGAAGCTCTCAAATGAAGGATACCTAAATCCTGAAATACTCTTATCACCTATCAGTTAATCCATGTCGAAAGAATATTATGAAGGAGGACTTGCTAGTACTTGAGAACCAGCTTCCGTATTTTATTCTCGAGGGTTTATACTCTGACTTCGTTTACAAGGTTCCAGAAGAGTATTAGAATTATTAGAGTCCCATATTTCTAAAACAATATAGGCTATTATAATCAAATGCTTACTGTAATCATCTACACATCAGTGAGTACACCAATCTGCCCAGTTGGGTCTTTTCCACAGTAGATGTAGGTCTATAGACTAAACCACTTAAATCTCGTATCTCACTATTTCTCTCTCTCTCTTAGTCTAAATTATTATTTTTCTCTCTTTTATTTTATTCTTAACATGGTATCAGAGCCATTTTGATCCTATGGCCAAGTTCTTGTTGGGCTTTTCGGTGCCCCGTCCGACATCAATCCGGTGAACTTCCGCATCTTTTCTTGGGCCTTACGGTGCCTGTCCGACATCATTCTGGTAAACTTCCGGTATCTTCTCTCGGGCCTTCTGGCGCCCTATCCGGCATCACTCCAGCGACCTTCTGGCATCTTCTTTTGGGCTTTCTAGCGCCCCGTCCGACATCCCTCCGGCAATATCCTCATTTCGGCAACCCTCTCCGGCCACATTCAAGCTATTGTCTGCCCCTCTCCAACCATATTCCGGCCATCTCTGGTGACTATCCACCCATCTTTGGCCATCCTCCAACGCCATTTTTTTCTTATGGGGAATTTCTTTTTGTAAGTCCAAACTCAACGTGTGTCCACCTTGAGTTTGCGGGGGAGTATTAGAATTATTAGAGTCCCACATTGTTAAAGCAATGTGGCAATTGTAATCAAAAGCTTACAAATAAGTCTCTCTATAATCATCTATACATTACTGAGTACACCAATCTGCCCAGTTGGGCCTTCCTATATCGAACTTCTTAAATCTCGTATCTCACTTATCTCTCTTCTCTCTCTTAGTCTAAATTATTTTTCTCTTTTATTTTTATTCTTAACAAAGAGCGCGGATATGAGGTTCCTAACCTTCTTCAGCTTACCTGTGAGTTTTTTTTTTGAGGATCCGAAAATACCTGATGCTGTGAAGCAACGAGGAAAGGGGATAGCGCTTTCACAGATTTGCTGAGAACATGCTACTGTGATAAAATGCCACTAATCGACAGCACTGAGCGAGGCAGGGTTGAAATTCAACCGGTCTAAACACGAAAAACCATACGTACAGTTCCATCACCCCGAGATCTTGGGTAGGCTTCCGTGCTTAAATTTCTCAGCAATATCAGCTTGCTGACCCTGCTTCAAATGTGTTCCTTACTTGGAGCTTATGCAACCTCGCTTGGAGCTCTCACACTTTTTGGTGGAAATAGGAACTGAAGTTACTTACAGAAACCTAATGGCTCTGGACCAGTGTCATTATCCTTTCAAAACTCGCATCTGCAACTATATACGGCTATTGGATAATCTTATCATCAGGGGAAAGGATGTGGATCTGCTGGTTGACAGAAAGGTGATTGCAAACGGCCTTGGTGGCAGTGAAGCAGCGTCGGAACTCATCAATACACTTTGTGATCGGATTGTGCCATATGACCATACTGATAAAGACTCTGGCGATGGTCTTAGTAAAAAGCTGAACGATTACTATGAGAACCCCTGGAATCGTACCATGGCCACCATGACAAGTACCTATTTCAGCAATTTTTGGAGAGGAACGGCGACTGTTGTTGGAATTATAATCCTCTGTTTTGCTTTCTGGAATTTCCTTAGGCCTTTCGTCTTGTAGTTTGAATTAAGCTAGCATCTGTGCTTTATTGCTAGTTGGACTGCTTTTCCAAGTTTTTACAAGTTTGTGAGGGTGTTTTACCATCTTAAGTTGGAGTGGGTGTTTCAATTCTCTGTTATTACTTTCAGTTGTGTAAATCATGAAAGACAGAGGCTTCTCTCTTCCTCTGCTCTCTCAAACTCTGTTAACTTAGACGTGATCGAGGAGTACTTTTTCTTTGAGTAAGGCCGTGCCTGCTGCTTTTGTATCTTTTGCTGTCCTCTTGATCCTGTGCTGGGGACGAAGCCAGGGTTTATATAAATCGAGCCAAATACAAGTTTCTAAGTAAGTGAATTGCAAGGCTTTACTGAAAGCAAATTTTTTATAATCATGTTGATCTCATGTATTAATATTACATAATTAATATCGGCACAATTGCAAAATTGTTTTTTTTTTTTAGGAAAGCAGACCGTGCCTCTAACAACTTTCACTTATGCCAGAGGTATACCACAGTTCCATCCATACCAAGCAAGGTTTTGCAAATACAAAGAGAAATACTCAAAGAACACAAAAACTAACTTGAGAAACATAAAAAAAAAAAAGCAACCAAAACTAAAATCTAATACTAGCAAAGCTAAACTTGTCAAGACAAAGATTACCTCCCATAGGGTAAGGTAAAAAGTCTAAACAAACATTCTGAATATGATGACCACTTACTCTCTGCGTAACTTCAAATCCTTCATTGCTAAAATTCACATTTCTCCCTGAATCTCCTTCTTTAGTAAATAAATTAACTGTCATATTACTATATCTCAATGTATGAGATTACCGAAAATTAAACTGAGGAAACAACTCCGGAATATGACAGAAGGAAGATGAAGGTTTACGAGACTATGTGTCCCGTTTCAACTAAGAGAAGCCTGAACGTGGAAGATCCAAAGACGAGGAGGTAGTCTTCACTCACCCGCTATGGTTGCAATACTTCCTTTCTCACTAGATATGTTGAAGAATTCATTGGAAAAGGTGCAGGAAGTACTACTGAACTGGCAGAGGATGATGGTAATATCCTTTGCAGGGACAGCAGCCGACTTAGAGGACAGACAGCCAAAAAAGATAAGAAACGACCTTGGTCAGACGCTCAAAAAAAAGGGCCTGGGGGCAAAAGGAAAAACCAATAGAAATAAATGACCTTGATTAGACCTCAAGCTGCAAAAAAAGATAGAAGAGGAGCCACGGGTTGAGCGACCAAAACTACAATTCACACTTCTCAACGCCCCCTAGGGAAAGAATCCTTATGGAGATTCGGAATGATCCCGAGATACAATGGCCTCTCAATATGAGATCAGACCCAGACAAGAGAGATAACTAGGAATTCTGCCACTTCCATGATGATCACGACCACAACACGAACGAATGTATCCACCTGAAAAAGTAGATAGAAGTCCTCATTCAACAAGGGCATCTTCGACAATTCACCACCACCAGAGTTGAAGAACCGTTCAGAAGAGAAACACGGGAACCTGAAAACTCACGCTTCAGACCTTACCAAAGGAATCAGCACAGGCCCCAGGAAAATCGGAGAGACGATGAAGGCCAAAGGTAGAGAGTAGGACCAAGGGAGAGACGTTCCCCACAAAGGACAGTCGGAGAGATCAGGGTTATCTCCGAAGGTTTAGCTGCAGGAGGATCCTCATAATCCTCGAGAATAGCATACATGAGACAACTGCTTGTAGCAAAAATAAGTAGCGGACCTCGACATACGACGTCTGACGAGGAGAAACCCATTACATTCACAACAAAAGACAGCTGGGATCAGTTACCCACATGACGATTCGATAGTAATTGCTGCCATGATAGGAACTACAACATCTGAAGAATACTCATTGACATCGGGAGCTCTACCGACATCTTATATGCAATAACGTACAACTAGATGAAGCTGGCAGAAGAAAAAATAACAGACATAAACACCCGATTAAGAGGATTCAATGGCCATCGGGTATATGCTCTAGGAACCACGGAGCTACCATTCACATTAGGAGAATATCCATGCGAGGCATCAATTTTCGTAATATTCCTAGTCCTCGAAGGAAAGTCCTCCTATAATGCAATCTTTGGGCAGATGACGCTGAACAAGTTTTAAGTCGTAGTATCCACCCATCATTTGAAGATGCAGTTTCCAACCAAAGATGGGATTGGAGAAGTAGAAGGGGATCAAGAGCAGGCTAGGAGGTGTTACTTATTAGATACCTAGATGTTTGCAGAAACGATGGCCATAGAGCATCGGGAGGAGATTCGAGCAGAACCAGCGGAACCCTCAAAAGAAATACTGCTTTGGAAGGATTCGAAGGAACGAATGGTTAGAATTGGGACCAACCTACCAGAAGAATTCAAGAAAACTCTTATGGAGTTTTTGCTAGCAAATTATGAGATTTTTGCCTGTTTTACACAAAACATGTTGGGCATTCTATCCAAAAGTTATTGCACAATTAAATATATAGCTCCAAGGTCAAACCAGTCATACAACGCAAGAGATAGCATTGCTCCGGGAAAGCCTTAGTAATCTAAAGAAGAAGGTTGGAATTAGCTGATCTGGTTAGGATTTATACAGGGGAAGTCAACTACCTAGTTGTATGGCAAATGTGGTCGTGGTAAATAAGCAAACAAGGAAGTGGGCGAATGTGCGTGGGGCTTAGCATCACGCCTGTCCAAGACTTGTACCACTCCCAAAGAATCGGATTCGTTGTAATCAAAAGCTTACAAATAAGTCTCTCTATAATCATCTATACATTACTGAGTACACCAATCTGCCCAGTTGGGCCTTCCTATATCGAACTTCTTAAATCTCGTATCTCACTTATCTCTCTTCTCTCTCTTAATCTAAATTATTTTTCTCTTTATTTTTATTCTTAACAAAGAGCGCGGATATGAGGTTCCTAACCTTCTTCAGCTTACCTGTGAGTTTTTTTTTTGAGGATCCGAAAATACCTGATGCTGTGAAGCAACGAGGAAAGGGGATAGCGCTTTCACAGATTTGCTGAGAACATGCTACTGTGATAAAATGCCACTAATCGACAGCACTGAGCGAGGCAGGGTTGAAATTCAACCGGTCTAAACACGAAAAACCATACGTACAGTTCCATCACCCCGAGATCTTGGGTAGGCTTCCGTGCTTAAATTTCTCAGCAATATCAGCTTGCTGACCCTGCTTCAAATGTGTTCCTTACTTGGAGCTTATGCAACCTCGCTTGGAGCTCTCACACTTTTTGGTGGAAATAGGAACTGAAGTTACTTACAGAAACCTAATGGCTCTGGACCAGTGTCATTATCCTTTCAAAACTCGCATCTGCAACTATATACGGCTATTGGATAATCTTATCATCAGGGGAAAGGATGTGGATCTGCTGGTTGACAGAAAGGTGATTGCAAACGGCCTTGGTGGCAGTGAAGCAGCGTCGGAACTCATCAATACACTTTGTGATCGGATTGTGCCATATGACCATACTGATAAAGACTCTGGCGATGGTCTTAGTAAAAAGCTGAACGATTACTATGAGAACCCCTGGAATCGTACCATGGCCACCATGACAAGTACCTATTTCAGCAATTTTTGGAGAGGAACGGCACTATTGTTGGAATTATAATCCTCTGTTTTGCTTTCTGGAATTTCCTTAGGCCTTTCGTCTTGTAGTTTGAATTAAGCTAGCATCTGTGCTTTATTGCTAGTTGGACTGCTTTTCCAAGTTTTTACAAGTTTGTGAGGGTGTTTTACCATCTTAAGTTGGAGTGGGTGTTTCAATTCTCTGTTATTACTTTCAGTTGTGTAAATCATGAAAGACAGAGGCTTCTCTCTTCCTCTGCTCTCTCAAACTCTGTTAACTTAGACGTGATCGAGGAGTACTTTTTCTTTGAGTAAGGCCGTGCCTGCTGCTTTTGTATCTTTTGCTGTCCTCTTGATCCTGTGCTGGGGACGAAGCCAGGGTTTATATAAATCGAGCCAAATACAAGTTTCTAAGTAAGTGAATTGCAAGGCTTTACTGAAAGCAAATTTTTTATAATCATGTTGATCTCATGTATTAATATTACATAATTAATATCGGCACAATTGCAAAATTGTTTTTTTTTTTTAGGAAAGCAGACCGTGCCTCTAACAACTTTCACTTATGCCAGAGGTATACCACAGTTCCATCCATACCAAGCAAGGTTTGCAAATACAAAGAGAAATACTCAAAGAACACAAAAACTAACTTGAAAACATAAAAAAAAAAAAGCAACCAAAACTAAAATCTAATACTAGCAAAGCTAAACTTGTCAAGACAAAGATTACCTCCCATAGGGTAAGGTAAAAAGTCTAAACAAACATTCTGAATATGATGACCACTTACTCTCTGCGTAACTTCAAATCCTTCATTGCTAAAATTCACATTTCTCCCTGAATCTCCTTCTTTAGTAAATAAATTAACTGTCATATTACTATATCTCAATGTATGAGATTACTGAAAATTAAACTGAGGAAACAACTCCGGAATATGACAGAAGGAAGATGAAGGTTTACGAGACTATGTGTCCCGTTTCAACTAAGAGAAGCTGAACGTGGAAGATCCAGAAGACGAGGAGGTAGTTCTCACCGCTATGGTAGCAGAACTAACGAACGGGAGGTCTTCCTTCTCACTAGGAAAAAAGCCTCCCGAAATGTTTGAAGAATTCATGGAAAAGGTGCAGAAGTACATGAACGCAGAGGATATGGAAATCCCTTGCAGGGGACAAGCAGCCGACTTAGGAGGAACAACAGCCAAAAGAAGAAAGAAACGACCTTGTCAGACCTCAAGAAAAAAAGATAGAAGGGGAGCCACGGGTTGAGCGACCAAAACTGCAATTCACACTTCTCAACGCCCCCTAGGGAAAGAATCCTTATGGAGATTCGGAATGATCCCGAGATACAATGGCCTCTCAATATGAGATCAGACCCAGACAAGAGAGATAACTAGGAATTCTGCCACTTCCATGATGATCATGACCACAACACGAACGAATGTATCCACCTGAAAAAGTAGATAGAAGTCCTCATTCAACAAGGGCATCTTCGACAATTCACCACCACCAGAGTTGAAGAACCGTTCAGAAGAGAAACACGGGAACCTGAAAACTCACGCTTCAGACCTTACCAAAGGAATCAGCACAGGCCCCAGGAAAATCGGAGAGACGATGAAGGCCAAAGGTAGAGAGTAGGACCAAGGGAGAGACGTTCCCCACAAAGGACAGTCGGAGAGATCAGGGTTATCTCCGAAGGTTTAGCTGCAGGAGGATCCTCATAATCCTCGAGAATAGCATACATGAGACAACTGCTTGTAGCAAAAATAAGTAGCGGACCTCGACATACGACGTCTGACGAGGAGAAACCCATTACATTCACAACAAAAGACAGCTGGGATCAGTTACCCACATGACGATTCGATAGTAATTGCTGCCATGATAGGAACTACAACATCTGAAGAATACTCATTGACATCGGGAGCTCTACCGACATCTTATATGCAATAACGTACAACTAGATGAAGCTGGCAGAAGAAAAAATAACAGACATAAACACCCGATTAAGAGGATTCAATGGCCATCGGGTATATGCTCTAGGAACCACGGAGCTACCATTCACATTAGGAGAATATCCATGCGAGGCATCAATTTTCGTAATATTCCTAGTCCTCGAAGGAAAGTCCTCCTATAATGCAATCTTTGGGCAGATGACGCTGAACAAGTTTTAAGTCGTAGTATCCACCCATCATTTGAAGATGCAGTTTCCAACCAAAGATGGGATTGGAGAAGTAGAAGGGGATCAAGAGCAGGCTAGGAGGTGTTACTTATTAGATACCTAGATGTTTGCAGAAACGATGGCCATAGAGCATCGGGAGGAGATTCGAGCAGAACCAGCGGAACCCTCAAAAGAAATACTGCTTTGGAAGGATTCGAAGGAACGAATGGTTAGAATTGGGACCAACCTACCAGAAGAATTCAAGAAAACTCTTATGGAGTTTTTGCTAGCAAATAATGAGATTTTTGCCTGTTTTACACGAAAACATGTTGGGCATCTATCCAAAAGTTATTGACCACAAGTTAAATATAAGCTCCAAGGTCAAACCAGTCATACAACGCAAGAGAAGCATTGCTCCGGGAAGCCTAGTAATCAAAGAAGAGGTTGGAAAGCTGATCTGGTTAGGATTTATCAGGGAAGTCAACTATCCTAGTTGTCTGGCAAATGTGGTCGTGGTAAAGAAGTCAAACAAGAAGTGGCGAATGTGCGTGGGCTACATCGACCTAAATAAAGCCTGTCCAAAAGACTGTTACCCACTCCCAAGAATCGATTCGTTGGTAGATTCAATGGTAGGGCATCAACTCTTAAGTTTCATGGATTTCTTTTTAGAGTACAACCATGTAAATGTATTTAGTTGGCATAAACTTCATGTTTGTATTTGTGTCATATTCTTGAAGATTCAAGAGTGAAAGCACTGCATGGTTCAAGCGTCTCAATAAGCAAATGAGTGTGTCTGGAGAATGTGTAGCATGTAGGGAGTCTTTCTACTAGTTTGATAACATGAAGCTGGACCGCAGTATGTTTTATGTTGGCACAGTTTATCAGGAGTTTGCCTGAAGTATACCAAAATTGTGGAAGCTAAACCTAAACGCCTCTAACTAATTTAGAAGCCCCTTAAACTTAATTGATTTCATGATTCTCAGCTCAGTAGCGCAAGGTATAAAAAGCCTTCTCTCCCATTTGGCCAAAGAAGTTTTTTACACACCCAAGAATAACGTTTTCTTTTAGAGAGAGTATAAGCCTCCATTGTTATCTTCTCCAAGAACTCTTTGTTGTTTCTTAGTTACTCTGTAAGGACTAAAGTGTACTAGAAAGACTGTACATGTTCTTTAATTCCATCAAGGTTTGTTGATCACACACAAGATTACCCACTGAGGTCTTAGGGTTTACCAGAGTTCTGGTTCCTGTGATGGTTTGGGTGGCACTGATCTGATGGCAATGAAGTGAGGTTCACTGGGAGGACTGCGTTCAAGATCAGAAGGTGAAGGTACTAGATATGAAGAATGGATGAGACTGGGTCTCTTTCCCAGCAATGTTCGCATAAGCAAATTTAAGATTTGGGTAAGGAATTCAGTGAGTTAGGGTAGCGAGGGTTTTGTGTACTGCTAACGGATCACGGATCACTTTGTAATTCCAAGTTTTCATTCTAGTGAAAACCTTTCTTGGCCACAAGGCCTGTAGAGTTTTTCTTCTTGAATTGTGTCTCCAAGAGGTTTCTCGTCATAACCAATCTGTGTGTCAAGTGTGATGTGATTGTTGTTGATTTATATTGTTAAAGTGTTGATTCTTAATTGAATATCAAATTGTCTATTATTGTTTGAAGTTAAAAGATAGTTTTCTTCAACATCTTGATGCCTTGATAAAAAGTTTATTAGTTTCAAGTATTTACTTTATTCCGCATATACATATTAATCTTGATAAATATTATAGGTTCTTGAACATGCTAATATCTGTGTGAAGTGTGTAGCAAAGTGAAAGATAAAAAAAGAACCTATTCACCCCCTCTAGGTTCGGGTGTACTGTATTTAGTCTAAAACCATCTAGTTTAAACCATATCAAGATGCACAAGCCAGATCAAGAGTGCACCATTTTCACAATAGACCGTGAGACTTACTGCTACCAAGTAATGCCCTTCAGCCTAAAGAATGCAGGAGCAACATATCAAAGGTTGGTGAGCCTAATGTTTCAAAAACAAATAGGGTGCAACATGGAAGTTTATGTGGACAACCTGTTAGTCAAAACACGAGAATCAACAAATCATGTGACAGATATTTCTAAAGCCTTCGATGTACTTTTGGCATACAAGATGCACTTGAATCTAGCAAAATACACTTTCGGTGTATCTTTGAGAAATTTTTTCGGATTCTCGATATCCCATAGAGCAATCAGAGCCAATCCAAAAAAGATCAAGGCTATCTTAGGCACGCAAGCACAAAAAAATACTAAAGAGCTACAACGACTTACGGGCCGAGTAGTAGCACTTAATAGGTTTGTTGCTCGTGTCACGGATAAATGCTTACCATTCTTCATAACACTTCGGAAAGCCTTCAAGTGGATAGAAGAATGTCAAGCAGCCTTTGAAGAACTGAAGAAATATCTGGCAAACCCTCCAGTCCTAAGCTACTCAGTGCTGGGAGAAACTCTCTATCTGAACCTTGCTATTTCGGATGCAGCCGTAAGCGCAACACTTATATGAGATGACAACGGTTTTCAGTGTCCGGTATACTACGTGAGTAGAGCATTCCAAGGAGCTGAACTGTCATGCCCCAAACGCTAGCCCGACGAGGCTAATGACAGCCGCGAGCATTCCCAACAATGAACGCTCCAGCGCACTTACTAAAATCTTGAAGCGGAATTTTTTTTAAAACTAACCTGCCTATTACTAATTTGAAAAATATGAATTTATTTAGTTCATGCAAATACTATTCAGAAGTTTATTTTCTTATCCACGGCTGACATGCAGACCCTCAACGCTCTACTGAAGTATAAGAATATGTAAATAAGTGTAGGCCGAATAAAAACATATAACTATATCAAATAACACACATAGAGAGACATTTAGAATCAAATCCTGAGGCAATAACTTAAAGCAATAAATTATAATTACATCATGGTCCCAAAATATAAGTTGCTTAAGAGTCTTAAGTCTCATAGGCTGAACAGACCATGACCACAACATAATGGAGGTTCATATCAGCTCTTTCAAAAATAACTTAGGATCTACAGGAATTGCAAATTAGGGGAGGACACCCTCGTCAGCCCCTCCTCTCAGGTTCTAGATCTTCCTCGTGAGTTCCCTCACCTGGAACATCATCTGGAATTATACAATTGAAATACTATGAGTCGAATGACTCAGTAAGGGATATGCATGACATGATCATGAATGACAGGTATATATATGCCAAAATAAATGCATGTTTATGTATGCAACTCTTGTACATGCAAATTTGCTTAAAAGTTCCTTCGTCCTTATTTGGGCTACTACTCTCGCTCCATTTACCCTTGAAGTCAGGGTTGTGCATTCCCTTCGGAACTGTTCCCCTTTCCCTTGGAACATGTCATTTGGTTGAGCTAGCCCTTGGTGTGGCCCCAGGCCTATGGCTAGACACACCCTTGAGGTCCACACCTTCTTGCATTTGTCCTTCAGTGTGGTTGCACATACCTCGAGGACAACCCATCCTTCTCTCATTCGTCCTTCGGAGTGGGTGCCCTTAGGAATCATCCATCCTTCTCGCATTCGTCCTTCGGAGTGGATGCACCTATCTTACTTAGGTACGGTACCGACCATCTTATTTAGCCCCATAACATAGCATAAAATCTCACTTTCATTTGCATAAAATTTCCTTTTCTTCCTTTTGAGAAAATAATGCAAATGCTCATGACGTGCTTGATGACAAATATTCATGCTGTGTATCATTCCAGTTTTCGAAAAACATAATTTTTCCACTTACCTTTATCCACTTGAGCTTATGGTGGCACCTTGCCTACAAATGAGTTATACTAATGTCATTTAATTTAAATATTTTGATACAGAAATAATCATTCAATCAAAATTCAGCACATCATACAAATCACACATTTTCTTTACTTCCAAGTGATCCTACAATGTAAAACTTTATCTTAAGTTTGCTGAAGCCATTAAAATTGGATGCCAAACTGATCCGTACACAATTTTAACATATTAAAATTCCAGGTAATTTGGAGCTCGTTTGCCACTTGAAAGATTTACTCGAAAATGCAAGTTGCTGAGGACGTCCAAGCGGGCAGCCCGACGTCTCCAGCTTAAAAAATTCATAACTTCAAAAACACCGCTCCAAATTACATGAAATTTCTTTTAAAATTCTTTCTTTCATAGTTCAAGCTTGAAGGATAAAAATCATAAACATCGAAATTTATGCATTTTCGAAAACACTTCATAGCAGAGAAAATTCCTAGAGCAACACTGCTGCTGCCTCCAGCTCGGCCTTCCACTTTCAAAACATCACAACTTATTCAATTACACCTCTAAATCACACGAAATTTACCTTAAAATGTTCTTCTTTCATAAACTTAAAATTCAAGACAAGACCCATAAAAATTTGGACTTAAACTGATCACTTAGAATTTACATGGAATGAGCAAGAAATCTGGACGTGCAAGGCTGCTGACAGCTTGACGTCTGGACTTTTAAAAATCCATATCTACTCAATATTAATCGGAATCACCTGAAGTATGGCTTAAAATATTTTAATTTCATAGGCCTATAACATAAAAGTCTCTCACAGAACAAAAGATAAAAGAAATCATAGTAATAGGAAATGCAAGATAGCTATTCTGCAGAAACCTAGAAAATTCCACAACTTAATAATCTGCACTTTACTTGCCAGCAACCAAGCCTATTGATCTCACTATTTTATTCCACTGAACATGAATGGAAACCATAGAACAGAATGTATAATTTCACTAAAAACCAACCAAGGTCAAATAAAATATCACACCAACTTCTCATTACATTTCCAGCACCATGTCCACAAATCTATCCTACTAATCTCTTTATTTTCAATCACAGCAACGTTTCTCATAACTCATAGAATGCAAAACACTATATCTGTAGAACTAGGAAATCTTCACATTAACATTCTGCTCTAAATTCCCAGCAAGCATGTCCTTTAACTCTATTATTATTATTATCTTTTTTTTACAGCAACAATTCACTCAAGAATGCTTTGGACTTTTTCTGCGGCTTGATACAAAAACAAACTATACCTGCTCTACTAGTTTCATTGACAGCAAGATCACTAATAGCAGCAACCCAGCAATTGCCCAGCAACTTAGAAGTCATAAGGCACCCTCAAAATTAAAGTTTAACACACGTTAACACCACCTCCCTCAAGTCTGGAAATTTTTCAGGCAACTATACCTCAAGGAATTCATCAAATCTTCAAAGGTTTTATTCACTACATCACCCAAACTTCTTCATGTCATAATTAACCTATTTAAACCCCTAAGGAGATGCTGAAAATAACAGGGACATCCATGAAAGCAGAGGAGCAAATCTGCCCTCCTCTCTCCAGCTCATTTGCACTTCAACCCATTTAAATATCAAAAGGCAACACCCAAGGTCACAACAAGTGCATATCCGGCCATGCATGTGCACATCAGTTTTAGATTCTGCCAACACCTCATAACAGAAGCTGTTCTCGTAAAAATCTTCTACTTTAACTATTTCAAATAAAAAACTTACAGCAATACAACAATCCTATCTTCACCTAGCCAATGCCAATGCATTATCTTTTCTTTTAGGCTTTCCATCAAACACATATGGTACATCAATGTTGCCCTTGAATCCTTAACTCAAGATCTAACCGTGCATGCCATCCTAGACTCCAAAATTTTATTTTTTATCTATTCCAACATGCATAGCGTAGAAGAGGTAACAGCAGAACCCAAACAAAGACTCCATGACATCCACGGTTTCTCATGGAAATTTCACAAAAGAGCAACACCCTTACCTTGGCTTCTCTGCACTACACCTTCCCCCAGCTCTATTCTCCTCCTCCTCCTCCTCCTACTATTGGCTAAGCTTGGACGACAACTTGCCTTTCCCCCCTTCTCTTTGTCACGTGATTCTCCCACTTTTCTTTCACTTTTATTTCAAGCAAACATACACTTTCAAAAATCGAAGCCCCTAACTCAAATTCTTCTAAATGTTGCAATTTAGGTGGATATACTAGGACAAACAAAAATGACTAGCATAATTGACCCCAATAATGAAATTTAACATTATTAAAATTCGCAAACAATATTGCATTTAAATTATAACTAAAGATGCATGAAAAAGTACTAAAGGAAAATTTCACCTTAGATATAATTTTAAATCAAGTCAACCATACATTTCTTTTCCCAATAATTTAGAATAGTGTAGACCTTAAAGAGTCAAGAAGTAAGATGTTAAATGTCTAAATTGGCATCGAAGGAAACTTAAACTAATTGGTGCTACTAGTCTCTTAAGTCGAGGTCTCACATGAACCTCAGTATCCTAATGTAGATGAACTCGCACTAGCTGTCATCATCTCGACGAGGAAATTGAGGCCATACTTCCAAGCTCATCATGATGGACCATTCATTACGATAAATCTTGGGAAAACCAGATACGTTAGGAAGGTTGGTTAAATGGTCAGTGGAGCTTGGAGAGTTCGACATTGAATATCGACCTCGGACAGCGATTAAGGGACAAGCAGTAGGTGACTTTGTTATAGAATTCATGGCTTCACTATCACAAGAAGAAGCTCCCAAGCTAGAACCGTGGAAAATTTATGTGGATGGATTATCCAATCATAAAGTAGGAGGAGTGGGGGTAGTCAAAGAAATACCCATGGAGGAACGAATTGAGTTTGGAATCAAGCTGGAGTACTCGCCTACGAACAATGAGGCCAAGTATGAAGTGAAAGTCTAAATAACAACCCAAGAGGGGGGTGAATTGGGTTATAATAAAAAATAAATATTTTTCAAGATAATTTAAGCAATATAACTGAAGGGCATAAAACACCTCAAAGAAAGATATGAACAAGCAACAAGGAGAGATAGAGTTAAAGAGATGACACCGTATTTTTAGATGGTTCGGCCAACTCTTGCCTACGTCCACCCCTAAGGCTATTGACTACCTTGGGCTTCCTTCACTATTCTTCAAATAGTAAATACACCTTAGCTTTCGGGGTGCTAAAGAACCTTTACAAAGTATTTTTTGAGCTCACACTTTAACTCTTTCACAAATCCCAAAATCCAAGGGATTTCTTCTACATACACAAGTAGGACCCAGTGTTTACCCAACACTCAAGTGGTTTATAAAGGATGGGTACAAAGGAAGATCAATGAATGGCTCTTAAAGCCGAATATACAAGTGTAAAGCACAATGGAGTGCAATAAGACAAAGATCTCAGTAGAAAGCTGAAGTTTGGCAAGGGAATCACAAGCTTTCTTGGTAGGTGCGGTCTTCTCTCTTCTTCAAAGCACTTTCTCTCTCTAGAAGTTAGGTCGTAGAATAATTGCAAAGTCTATTCGTATGATTGTTCTCTTCTCTTTAACTTCTTGTATTTAAATCTTCTTTGACTTCAACGGTCATCAAAGCTAGCAAAAGGACAAAGGGGGAGCTGGAGTTGAACTCTCGGAAGTCAGTGCAATGGTTAGCATGTGTTGACACATGGTTAGCATGTGTTGACACATCAAAAATTAAACTAGAGTTGAGCTCTCGGGAGTCAGTGCAATGTGTTGACACTAGTCTTCAATGTGTCGACACTTCAAAAATTGTATTGGAGTTGAGCTCTCGGGAGATAGTGTAGTGTGTCGACACCATAAAGCCAATGTGTCGACACTTGTCTTGGTCTGGAAATGATGTCTCGGGTGTAAGTGCAATGTGTCGACACTTATAAGTGCTGGAGAGAAAATCAGCAACTTTAAAGCGTCCAAACCATTCCAAAACCTTTTTAAACACCTACAAAGGGAAAAATTGATCTTATCAACTTGTGTAATGGTGTTCAAGTCCTCTTATAAATATTTTAGAGAGAGAAAACCTAATCCTTTGAAATATATCATTTAGAAAAGTCGATTGACAAGGAAAAAATTACAAGACTTCAAAGTACTTAGAAACTACTATTATCATCAAAATCAAATATGGATTGTTTTACAAAACAACCTTGGGCTAACAATCTCCCCCTTTTTGATGATGACAAAACCATTTTAAAAACGACAATTTGCTAACAAATGAAAAAGCTCCCCCTGAGAACAAGCAGGAGTTTTTCATGACATTTTTAGCAAAAAGGACTTTGAGATTTTACAAAAATTTTGCAAGAGTTTCCTTTGTAAATGGAGGTTTCCCAAAATTTTAAAAACATGAAAGAGCACTTCTAAATCCTTTCTCCAAACTCCCCAAACTTCCAATATACCAACAGAACACAAGACTTCATATTTTGAGGATTGAGAGTTAGGAATTATTACCTGTAAAGCAAGTCTCAATTTCACAATGAAGTGCAAAGAGATAAGCACTTCTCAAATTTCTTATAGATACCAATGAGATAATCAACAGATATGAGCAAAATCAAATAATCCATTGAAGGCAATAAATACTAGATATTCATTAGAAATGGCAAGTCAAATGTTCAGCCAAAACAATAATTACAAAGCATATAGAGGACAAACTAAGATAAGTACAAAATGGAATGTCCTCTATAAGAGCTAGGAAGTCAGCAATACACTAAATTTCTCCCCCTTTGGCATCATCAAAAAAATAGCAAGGGCGTAAGGCCTCTTGTTTGGATTTCTTGATAGGAGGAGGAGGATACTCGATCTCAAATTTCTTCAGCCATTCCATCCAAGTCGTGGAGAACCAATACGTCCACTTCAGTACATGAGGACGAAGGTTACGATCAGAATCCATCTATACTTCTGTGGCCTAAACAACATCCTCAGCTGATTTTTGCACAAATGTCTGAAGCTCAGCAGAGGTGGCTTTGAATTCATTAACAGTATCTTGAATCACATTGCTGGCCACATGGATACTATTGTTGACTTGGTGCTTGAGAGCTCGCATATCCTTATCCAGAGTACCAAACGCTCAGTATGAGCGTGAGCAGCTTTTTAATATCGTCAAACCCATCTTCATACTGGTGACCATATCTTTAGAGTCTGACCCAATCTCTTCTGTTCTTCCTTTATCTCATCCATGGAAGCTTCAAGGGAATTCAACCGAGGCACATGAGAACTGGTGGCAGGCATCGGGAGGAGGAACCAAGATGAGGAAGGAAACGAGATAGAATGTGCTCTCCCATAGGAGTCCTAGTTGTTGGGAGTTCTTGCAGTTTTTCCTTCCTCATCTTCATCTCTTCTTGAATCTGAACCCCCTTCTCTCCTTTTTGAGGTGTCACAACACCTTTCTTAACCCATTCTCCATCCTCATTTTGCATAAAACCCATCAACCTAAGAGTTTTCTTGTTATACTCCTTAGATTCTTTGGGTTTTTCTCTAACTTCCCCAGTCATATCAACCTCAAGGGCATGAAACATGTGAGTAAAAACATCCCATAGGGGAGCCCTTGTTTCTTCTTTTCAGTGGCAGCTTTCATATGATTGAGCATTAAGTGACCAAGGTTCATATGGGTACGGGTGACAGTACATAACAAATAATTCTAGGAAAGTATGTACTCAAATTTTCCAGTCCTTGGCAAAATAATATTGCAAACCATATGATGTAAGATCCTTCTATGAATGACAATCACTGGCAGTGGGTCTAATCACCTCATTTAGGGTTGGATTATCCAACACAACCCTAAGAATATCAATGGGCTCAACTTCAGACATACCCATCCAACCATAGCATCAAAGAACTTCTTTCCACCATTAGGGCAGAGACCAAAGCGTTTAATGAAGCAATGACAGGTCTAATTGCTTCCCATTCACATAACTATTGGCATCCTCAGATTTTGAATATTGAAAGTTTGCATAAACCAACTTCACCAAATAAACATAACAATCCACTTTCAAATTCACAAAACACCCCATCCCTGATATTCAAACATCTCCTTAAAATCAAAACCACTTTCACTAAACCATTTAAAATCAGCCCAACGACCAGCAATGACTTTCCTATTCTAAAATCTTGACAAAACAATTTTTACATAGCCCTGACCTGTAAATGTAGGCCTCTGGAGTAGGAGCGGGTTCCTCAGTGCTTCGCCCTTTCTTCGTTCTTGAACTGACAGAGGAGGGTGTCTGATGAGCGGGACGCTTGGAGTGGCTTGAAGACATCACGGCAATGGAGGGTGAGGAGGTTGAAGGCTATCGGTGGTGAATTTTTCAAGGGGGCAGTGGGTAAATGAAATTTGTGAGGAAGAGAGAGTTTGCGCCGTTGGGAGAGAGAGAGTTCTGTGAGATGGGGGGAAGTAAAGTGCCGACCCCTACCCTAAAGAGTATAAATAAGACACGCGTGCCCATTTTTAAAAACAGTGAACTCGAAAGATGTGTCGACACATTGCCAATGTGTCGACACATTGCACATGTTCCCGAATGCATTTTTAAAGGAGCTCTCGGGAGGGAAGCTTATGTGTGGACACATTGATTTATGGTGTCGACACATACTTCCTTAGTGCAAACTGCCATGAAAACCAGAAGTGTTGACACTTGTTTTACCAAGTGTTGACACATGCCATGCAAAAAGAATACATACAATAATTTCACAAGGAATAAGCATGATTATAATAGAAACGAATAGAGAGCAACTTAAACACAAATCAAAACATGTCCAATGCAATCAATAACATAATTAATATGACAAATCAAGCACAAATCACCAATTTAATCCGAAGGAAATCTCATTCCAATTTCTTGAATAAAGCAAAATCTATCCTCATTAAGGGGTTTTGTGAAAATATCCGCCAATTGAAGGTCGGTATTTACGAACTCAAGAACAATATCCCCTTTTTGAGCATGATCTCGAATAAAATGATGCTTAATCTCAATATGTTTTGTCCTAGAGTGCTGAATTGGATTTTTTGTAAGATTAATCGCACTGGTGTTGTCACATTTTATTGGGATGAGAGAATAATGAAGATTAAAATCTTCCAATTGTTGTTTCATCCACAATACTTGTGCACAACAATTGCCCACGGCAATATACTCGGCTTCCGTGGTTGATAGAGCCACGGAAGTTTTGTTTCTTACAACACCAAGAGACTAGTGAGGTCCAAGAAATTGGCATGCACCACTAGTACTCTTTCTATCAATTTTACACCCTGCATAATCCGCATCCGAGTATCCTTGTAAATTAAATTCAGCACTCTTGGGATAAAACAAACCAAGATTTTGAGTGCCAACAAGATATCTAAAAATCCTTTTAACACAAGGAGATGAGATTCCTTAGGACAAGATTGAATCTAGCACACATACATACACTAAACATTATATCGGTCTACTAGCGGTAAGATAGAGTAAGGAGCCAATCATACCTCGGTATTTCGTTTGGTCCACATCCTTACCTTTCTCATCCTTTTCCATTTTTGTAGATGGACTCATAGGTGTGCTCATAGGTTTTGAATTGTCCATGAGATCTACCCTGATACCTCATACATTGTTTGATTTGGAGCCAAGAAAGTAGTTCAATTCTCCCATAAGGCTCATCTCAAATTCACCTTGCATAACTTGAGAAAACTCTTGACACAAAGATTCATTAGTAGATCCAAAAATAATGTCATCAACATAAATTTGAACCGTTAACAATTCATTTCTTTTTCTTTGGTGAAAAGAGTAGTATCAATTTTACCTCGTGAAAAACCATTTTCAATAAGAAAAGAACTTAGACGTTCATACCATGCTCGAGGTGCTTGTTTCAATCCATAAAGCGCTTTGTGAGCTTGTACACATGATTTGAAAGCTTCTCATCTTCAAAGCCCGGTGGTTGCTCAACATATACTTCCTCCGAAGGAATCCATTTAGAAATGCTTTTTCACATCCATTTGAAAGAGTTTAAAATCTTTATAACAAGCGAAAGCGAGTAACATGCGAATAGATTCTAAACGAGCAACGGGAGCAAAGGTTTCATCAAAATCAATTCCCTCTTCTTGATTGTAACCTTGGGCTACTAATCTTGCTTTGTTCCTCACTACAACCCCGGATTCATCCATTTTGTTTCTAAAAACCCATTTTGTACCAATAATTGGATAATCCTTGGTCTAGGAACTAGATGCCATACTTGGTTTTTCTCAAATTGTTTTAACTCTTCTTCCATAGCATGGATCCAACTTTCATCATCTTTAGCCTCAAGAAAATTTTTAGGCTCAAGTTGAGAAAGTAAAGCAAAATTATTAGCTTGGTTTAAAGAAGAGCGAGTGCTTACCCTTTTCTCAACATTACCAATAATTTGCTGAAGAGGATGACTCTTGATGTATCTCCAAGACTTCGGTAGATCATTGTTGACTTGTTGACCTTCTTCTTGTGATTCTTGAGATGCTTGATCTTGTACATGTGTTTCTTCCTTATCTTCATTTATAGCAAGTTTCTCAACCTCTTTGTCAAGATCTATAACATCTTCATCATTTCTTTTCACAAGATTGTTAGATTCATCAAAAACAACATGGACTGATTCTTCAACAACCAAAGTACGTTTATTGAAAACACGATAAGCTTTACTAGAAGTTGAATAACCAAGAAATATACCTTCATCCGCTTTTGCATCAAACTTACCCAAATTGTCCTTGTTGTTGTTGAGCACAAAACATTTGCATCCAAAAACATGAAAATAACCAATGTTGGGTTTTCTATCATTCCATAGCTCATATGGGGTTTTCTTAAGAATAGGTCTAATCATGCAACGGTTCATAACATAGCAACTTGTGCTAACTGCTTCAGCCCAGAAGTAGTCAGGCAAGTTGTTTTCACATAGCAAGGTTCTAGCCATTTCTTCAAGAGTCCTATTCTTCCTCTCTACAACACCATTTTGTTGAGGAGTTCTAGGAGCCGAGAAGTTATGGTTAATACCGTTTTCACCACAAAACTTTTCAAAGGAGGAATTTTCAAATTCTTTTCCATGATCACTCCTTATGCTAGAAATAGCAAAACCCTTTTCATTTTGAATTCTCTTGCTAAGTTTTTCAAAAGCATGAAAAGCCTCATCTTTATGAGCTAGGAATATAACCCATGTGAATCTACTGAAATCATCAACAACAACAAAGCCATAACGTTTGCCACCCAAACTCAATGTTCGGGTTGGACCAAATAAGTCCATGTGTAGAAGTTGAAGTGGTCTAGAAGTGGACACCACATTTTTGGGCTTAAAAGAGTTTTGGTTTGTTTGCCTTTTTGACAAGCTGCACAAATTTTGTCTTTTCAAAAGAAGGTTAGGCAAACCCGAAACAAGATTCTTTTTGGCTAATTTTGAAATCAAGTCCATGCTTGCATGAGCAAGCCTTCTATGCCACAACCAACTATCCTTGTCATTTAGAGCTGAAAGACATTTAATGTTTTCTGAGGAGATGCTCTCTAAATGAACAATGTACACATTTTCAAATCTATGTCCAACAAACAAGACTTTCTTGCTTTCAATATTCTCAACAAGACATATTGATGATTCAAAAATGACTCGGTTTCCCTTGTCACATAATTGACTAATACTCAAGAGATTATGCTTTAAACCATCAACAAGAAGTACATTTTCAATAATGGGATTAGGAGACATACCAATGCTTCCAACACCAAGTATTTTACCTTTGCCATTGTCTCCAAAGGTAACTGAACCCTTTCCTTGAAACAAAGAGAGCTGAACCAACTCTTGTCTCCGGTCATGTGCTTGGAGCATCCACTGTCAAGGACCCAATGTTCCTTGGTTTCATTGGACTTCAAGCATTCCTGCAAAAAGGATCAATTCTTGACTTTTGGTACCCAAATCCTTTTGGGTCCATTGGTGTTAGAAATAAATTCCTTCACCTTATCTTTTTGGATCCACACAAACTTGATCCCATGAGTGGATTTCTTTTTAGTTGGACAAGTGTGTAA
>CM025849.1:20636520-20649856 GCA_003952965.2 Morella rubra | reverse complement strand
ACCGTTGACAGGGATTCAGTTGGTGGCTAAAAGGTATACTCAAATCTATGGTATTGATTATGAGGAAAATTTTTCTCCGATTGCCAAGATTTCCTCTATTCGTATTGTTATTTCTCTAGCTGTTAACCTTGATTGACCTTTGTTTCAATTGGATGTTAAGAATGTCTTTTTACACAACGATTTACTTGAGGAGGTATATATGGAGCAACCACCTGGGTTTGTTGCTTAAGGGGAGTATCAGGACACTGTGTGCAAGTTGAAGAAGGCATGGTATGGTCTTAAGCAGTCACCGAGAGCATGGTTTTGCAAGTTTTTTGATGCTATGGTAGAATTTGGCCTTAAGCGTTGCCACACTAATCATTCTATCTTTTACTTACATACTATTGTTGGATGTATTGTTCTGGTTGTATGTGTTGATGACATTGTGATTACAAGAAATGATTCTCATGGTATTGCTAAGTTGAAACATTCTTATGCAGCAATTTCACACCAAAGACTTGGGCAAACTACGATCCTTTCTTGGCATTGAGGTTGTTATATCTAAGAAAGGTATTGCCTTGTCTTAGAGGAAATATGTGCTTGATTTGTTGGAGGAAACAAGCTTAGAGGTGGTCAACCAGTTGATGTGCCCATGGATCCTAATCTAAAGCTTCTGAAGGATGATGGTGAAGTAATTGATGAACCTGGCAAGTCATCGACAGTTGGTGGGTAGGCTCAATTATTTGAGATAACAAGGAACTGGATATTTCATATGTTAATGAGTGTGGTTAGTCAGTTTGTCATACCCTGATCTTTTAGCATAGCATGCATGTTGTTTGTCTTTGTTTAGCAGTGCATTAGGGGTACTTAGTGACTAAGTGAAATTATTAGTACTTGATGAATAAGTTCAAAACCTTAATTAGGACATGATTTAGTGAGATTTGGAGTTCGCTTGTAACTAGGTTGCTGTTCAGGATATTGAGGAGCTCGTATTGGATCAATTTAATTTTTTAAGCTAGTAGGTTTTTGTCTCAAAAACGAACCCCATGATTTTTATTCTTTTAATATGTTGGGAGATTATCCACGAGTTTATGGTTCAAATTTGGAGACTTTTTATTTTTCGGAGGCAAGTCTTAGGTTGATTTGCGATTATCGGAAGATTAGTGAAATGATTAGCAAAACATAGCCATTAAGAAAGGGAAAATTCGGCTGCCCTAGAGAGTGACACTGTGAGGGCTAGAGCTGAAGCACGAAGAATCGATTTTGGACCTAGGTAGCTCGAGGTGTTGACCACCAGTGCACCTAGGCGGCGACTCATCAAACCTATGAAAGCAGAGTTTCGGCCAAGAGTAGCTGCCTTATGGATACAAGTTAGATGGGGCTATAGAGAGTGACTTGGGGATAGATAGCGTAGAAGCATGACGAATCAAGCTAGAAAGCACGACCAAAAAGGCTAAACCTAGAAAGCTCGAAGTGTCGACGAACCTAGGATGACTCACTGCGAGCCATAGCATGCCAGCTGCTGTGGTTGCTAGTGTCGACACGGTGAATTAGCCTTTTGAGTCACCACTAGTTAGACACATGTCGCGATGTGACGAACCAAGCTTGCCTATAAATAGGGGGTCCGGCCATTTACACTTACACCAGCTCTTTATAATTGTGAGTTAAACTTGAGATTAGTAGTGAAGTGAAGTAGAAGCAAGAAGGAAGAAATCACTTAGAGAAGTTTAGCAAAGATCAAGCTGCTTAGAGGTAAAGTTTAGTTGGTTATCTTTGATTTCAATTCAAAAGTTTTCAAGATGATTTATGTGAATCTCTTGTATTTCTTATTCTTAGCATCTCTTGATGTTATTCGTTTTTCATATTCCTGTGTTCTTCATGTTCTTGACAAAGAACAAGCTGTCATTTCGAAAAAGTATCATTTTCAAAGTTCGATTTGTTTTCAAGTTGTTTTTCAACTTTGATTCGTTTCTTTTCAAAAATTTCTTCTAAAAGTTGTTTTCAAAGCTTGAACATATTTCTTTCCTTCTGATTTCAATACTTTTTTTTGTAAAAATTAGATTTTCTACGCGATGATTAAGCCGGTTTTTAACCGAGAAATCAAAATGTTAGTGAGAGTAGTGGTGATTGAGAATGGAAAAGATCATTTTTAAGAAAACTGATTCTTTTCATTTACTTTCTTATTTTGTTGAGATTTTATTGTTGAAGGGTTTCTTCAATACCTTTTATTGTATTTGCTATTCTATTGTACTAACCACTGGCTTTACTGAGAGTCATTTGGACTCATCGTTGTTTGTTAAATATTTTCTTTAGCAGATGTCTGAGGTTTATTCAGGTGTGTTCACCAAGGCCATTCAGCATGACTTTATCACTTTGCAGCTGACTTTTCGTGTGTATGTCACACGTGACTTAGATGTTCCTGATAGAGGGACGTGGACATAGGTGGATTACTCTGCACTCAGATAACTATGTCAATATCTCAGACTTGGATGACACTGATGATGAAGATTAGAGATCTTCGTTTTATAGCAGTTTACTTTTTAGTTTGTACATTATAGAAAGTGGGTCCTCTTTTACCTTGGTATTAATAAAAGGTCCATCGTGTGTTTTGCTTAATATCTTGTTACTTTGTCGATCTTCCCACAAGTCGTAAACTTCATTTTATTAGTTGTGTCCATTACTATAAGATAATGCTTGAGGTCTTCATGGTCCGGGCTGTTACACAATTTTTTGATGCTCCTCGAATGCCTCAATGGGATGCTGTGACGTGCATTATCCATTATTTGAAACGGGCTCCTAGACTTGGTTTATTGTATAGACCAAATAGGCATCTTATTGTGGAGGGCTTTACTAATGTAGATTGGGTAGGTTCTCCTTCCGATCACAGGTCTACTACTGGGTATTGTAGTTTTCTTGGATGTAATTTGGTAACATGGAAAAGCAAGAAGCAGACAGTAGTTGCAAGATCTAGTGCAGAAGTAGAATAGAGGACCACGGCTCACACCTCCAGTGAGCTAACTTGGATGAAATAGTTTCTTCAGGAGATTGGTTTTCCATCTTCAACTCCAATTCCATTGCATTGTGATAATCAAGCTACTCTTCATATTACATCTAATCTAGTTTTCCATAAAGGACAAGCATATTGAAGTTGACCATTTTGTTTGTGACAAAATAATGGCTGGAGATATATCCACCAAATATGTGAAATCTGTCCAATTGGCAAATATATTCACTAAGTCTATTTGTCGTACGCGGTTATAGTAATATATGACATAGATGCTCCAACTTGAGGGGAGTGTTAAGACAATTAGGGTTTACATAGTTATGGAAAGGATTTGGGGGGTTTATTGTGGGTAATATTTTCCTTATTTACTCTACTGAGTATTACTCTATTTATATGGAATGTGTGAGGGGGAAAAGATTACGACTTTCTCTTCTCTTTCTTGAGGTATCCTAGTTTCTATAACAGAAATAAACACTGAAGTTATTTTTAGAAACTCATGGGTTTGGAGCAGTGTCATTATCCGCTTGAGACTTGGGTCTGCAAGTATATGCTGCTGGTATTAGATAATCTTATCGTCACTGCAGTCGTAACTTCAATTTTATTAGTTGTGTCCATTGCTATAAGACAACGCTTGAGGTCTTCATGGTCCGGGCTGTTACACAATTTTTTGATGCTCCTCGAATGCCTCAATGGGATGCTGTGACGTGCATTATCCATTATTTGAAACGGGCTCCTAGACTTGGTTTATTGTATAGACCAAATAGGCATCTTATTGTGGAGGGCTTTACTAATGTAGATTGGGTAGGTTCTCCTTCCGATCACAGGTCTACTACTGGGTATTGTACTTTTCTTGGATGTAATTTGGTAACATGGAAAAGCAAGAAGCAGACAGTAGTTGCGAGATCTAGTGCAGAAGCAGAATACAGGGCCATGGCTCACACCTCCAGTGAGATAACTTGGATGAAACAGTTTCTTCAGGAGATTGGTTTTCCACCTTACAACTCCAATCCTATTGCCTTGTGATAATCAAGCTGCTCTACATATTACATCTAAGCTGATTTTCCATGAAAGGACAAAGCATATTGAAGTTGATTGCCATTTTGTTTGTGACAAAATAATGGCTGGAGATAGATCCACCCAATATGTGAAATCTAGAGATCAATTGGCAAATATATTCACTAAGTCGCTTTGTCGTACTCGAATAGAGTATATGCTCCAACTTAAGGGGGAGTGTTAAGGAAAGTAAGATTAGGGTTTGTGTTATTATGGAAAGGATTTGGGGGGTTTATTGTGGGTAATATTTTCCTTATTTACTCTACTGAGTATTACTCTATTTATATGGAATGTGTGAGGGGGAAAAGATTACGACTTTCTCTTCTCTTTCTTGAGGTATCCTAGTTTCTATAACAGAAATAAACACTGAAGTTATTTTTAGAAACTCATGGGTTTGGAGCAGTGTCATTATCCGCTTGAGACTTGGGTCTGCAAGTATATGCTGCTGGTATTAGATAATCTTATCGTCACTGCAAAAGATGTGGATTTGCTGGTTGAGACGGAAGTGATTGCTAATGGCCTCGGTGGCAGTGATGCAGCATCAAAACTCATCAATTCACTTTGCAATCAAATTGTGGCAGTTGACCAATATGACATAGACTGTAAACACAATCTTAGGAAAAAGCTAATGATTGTTATAAGAGGCCCTGAAATCGTAGCATGGTCACCTTGACAAGTATGTATTTCACCGATTTTTGGAGAGGCTCAGCAACTATTGCTGGACTAATTCTCCTGGGTTTCACTTTCTGGAATTTCTTTAGGCCTTCTTGACAGAGTGCAAAATGCAACAGAAAGGATCTTTGAATCAAAAGCAACCCAAACATTTTGCATCCTTCAGATCCATGCACACAGTTTTTTCGAGAGAGAGTTTTCCACAGAGAGAGAGAGAGTATAAAAAAAATGAATTCCATACTCTCAAATGAATTTTTGTGATTTTTTTTTATAATGGCTTCCCAAATCTCAACTATGCTTTTGCATGGAATCTTTAGGACCTCAAATCTCGGCCGTAGGATCTCATGCACATACATTAACATATCACAATTGACCCCCGAGATAATGAGATTGTTTTTGCAAAATCCCTTTTGCCAACAATTATATGTTTATTTATCCTTCCACCATACTATATTCCACATGAGCTAATAGGATCGGAATAATATCACCGATAAAGTCCCTGCTCATATAATTCTTAATTCTCAGTTTGTATCTAGTTGGACTCCCAAAAAGTTTCCAAAAAATAATTTTTGCAAATAATTACTTAATATATTATATAAGTAAAAACTATGAAAACACTTTTCACAAATCTCGCTGCGCAGCGTTTTTATTTGAGTCCAAACAATATACATACATAATGAATATACTGTCTCATCAAGAGACTAGTGGATTCATATTGAAGCAATTATACAAATTCACTTACTATGCACAAGGCTCAACATAATCTGGAATATTTGATCCGTGAAGACCATCACCAAATGACTTAGTCAAAGCACAAGCACATAACAAGCAAACCTGCATAACTCTCTCAAGTCTAAGGACAACATAAGCTAATTGTGCTGAATACCATTCTCTACATCAGTGATCGTTTCCAAAAGGTATTCATATTTGATCTGTTCAGTGCATGTACTCTTACATTGCACCCACTCGTCTGCTTAAGGTCACACCTCAATGACGGAGTCCATCATTCTATCTTATAGAGGCACAATGAGTGTAGACCTATTTGTACATTTTCATGTATCTTGGTCTAGAACAAAGTGAGTCAACAAGGATCTGAAAAGTCATACTCCCCGTCTCCGATTCATTAATCATTGGCTGACTTTTCTACAATGTTGCTCAACAATATGACATCTATGTCATTGTAAATATGACATCTTATGTCATTGCATGAACCAAAATAATATACAAGTGATCAATCAATAACAACATGTTCTGAACTGTAGCCCAAAGGGAAAAAGTTCAAAAAGAACAAAGGGTCCAAATCCAGGAGAGAGGACACAAGTGGCAAAGAGAAGAAAGATAAAGGAAATTATTTTCATTATGGCAAACAAGGACATTGAAAGAGAAATTGCCGAGTTTATCTTGCTTCTCTGAAGAAAAAGAATCCTACCGAAGGGTTCAAGGTAACCTAGAGGCAAAGAGAAGAGGTAGCTGTTTTAAAGAATGAGTGAAGTGTAAGAGTTGCAGTGACTTCCATTGGAGCTTATTCATATGAGTCCTAGAGATATTATTTTAATTTTTTGAAAGACTGTCTTTAATTTCAGAATGTTTTTGGAAATTTGTTTTAAACTTCATAAACTTGTTTATTTGGATATTCAGTGTGTTTTGTTTTGACATTATGGATTTATGGATTATTTTTTTTGAATTATCAATGATCTGTGTTTTTAAATGTGATTATGGACTCTATGATAGTGTTATAAAACAAGTAACTGAATTTTATTTGAGGATTATGACTCAAAAATGGTTTGTTGGGTATTATTTTGATAAACCCAAATGAACAAGAGGTAATTAACAGAAGGAATAATATATTTTTGAGTGGGAGTACAGTCTAAGTAAAAAAGCGAAAGCATGATAGTTCTTGATGAAATAGTCAGCTGAGCAATTTGCTAAGGTAGAAGAGATCAATGTAATAGAAATGTTATTAAATCTACTGATGAGTTTGAATAGTTCAAAACTCAGGAGTGTATGCTGATAATTCATTTTAATGAGATGATAGTTTGATTTCTCATTAAACATGGATATGCCTTGTATTGACAAGGAGTCAATGGGAGTTTAGTAATATCTCTAGTTTACTCAAATACTTGAGAAGTATCAAACGCTATTTGATAGTGCTTGGAGTTGAGAATTTGCGAACTGTCCAAGGATATACAAATTCAAGTTAATTGATAGTTGATCAATTTTGATTTGTGTATGTATATTGGGTAAAGGTACATGGGTTGGAAAAGTTGTAAATTGGTTCCAACAAATAACTCTACCATTAAAAGGCAAATTACATAGAAAGCGGATACATGGGTAAGGGATATCTATATGAATGTTTTTTAGTGCAAGTGGAGATTGTAAGAAATATGCCCAAAAATCATTATTCTAAATAATTGTTATTTAGATGTCCACATGTTTATATTTATTATATTGAGTAATATGTTGTGACATAAGATGTTACACGATATTATTGAGTGACATTGTAGAAAAGTCATGCAATGATTAATGAATCAAAGGCGGGGAGTATGATTTTTCGGTTCCTTGTACACTTGATGTTTTGTTCTAGACCAAGGTACATATTTATGTACAATAGGTCTACACTTGTTGTGCCTCTATTAAATAGGATGATGTACTCAGTCATCGAGGTGGTGACCTTAAGTAAACGAGTGGGTGTAATGTAAGAGTACATGCACTGAACGGGATCAAATATGGATACCTTCTAGGAAGTGATCATTGATGTTGAGAAGGTATTCAGAAAAATTTGTTTATGTTATCCTTAGACCTAAGAGGTTTATGCAGATTTGTTTATTGTGTACTTGTACTCTTGAACAGAGTCATTTGGTGATGATCTTTCTAGGTCAAATATTCCAGAGCAACGGGTCTTGTGTAATAATGAGTTTGTATAAATGCTCAATAAGGAATCCACCAGTCTCTTTGTGAGATAATATATTCAAGTATATCTGTATAGGGTTGGACTCGAGAAAAAAAAATCTCTGACCAGAGGAATTTTATGAAAATATTTTTCAAAATTAATATATAATATATATATTTATTTGTGAAATTGTTTTGGAAACAATTCGAGAGTCCAACGAGTTACAGATTATAAAATTAAGAATTATATGAGCTAGAGACTTTATCAATGATAATATTCCGGTCCTATTAGCTCATATGGAATATAGTGTGGTGGAAGGATAAATAAACGCATAATTGTTAGCAAAAAGGATTTCATAAATCAATCTCAAATTCTCGGGGGTGAATTGTAATATGTTGATGGCCATGATTAGTAGAAGCTTAAAATTCGCAATAAAAGAATATAAAGGAGTTAATGGAAAAAGAGTTTTTCATGTGATCATACGGTTGAGATCTTGAGATTCCTAACGATTCCACGCACTATCATAGCTAGGGTTTTCTTATATAAGGATAGCTATGAGATAGTTTGCCCTAATTGACTAATTGTTAGTTTGAGAGTTGGCCATTAGGACTCAGAAAACCCTACATTTGTGAGCGTGGAGAGGAAAGAACAGAATTTCTCAAGATTGTAGGACAAGGGCTGCTAAATTCTCAAGATTGTGAGATTGACAAGAACCTGAAGATTATTGAAGAATTCTATGGATCAACAGAGAGAATTGGTAAGTTAATTTTCCGCAATCGTAACTTTCAAATATAAATGCATAACGCCTGAAAGAGGGGGAGGGGAGAATAGATGACCATCTCGGAACAATATCTATTAGGCTTATTCAAGTTCAACTTGTTCTCTCAAGGTAATAGATCAACATGATGTAGAAATATCGCATGATTCCAGCGATACAACTTATCAACTCTCATAGGTAAAGTTTAAATGTTTCAAATGATTGTGTTGAGGAGGATTATCCTTATCACTCAGTTCAAATATCACCTTATCGCTCGTACATATGATCTGATATATATATATATATATATATATAATAGCTTGGGACAAATATACATATATATAGCAAGCTTTAAGGCCATGTCTTATGGCTAGTAGCAAGGTTTAGATCAATTGGATCATGCTTCACGTATGTACGGGTTTTTGAAATTATCGGTAACTGATTACGAAGACGTATAGAATAAGATCGATTGATATGCAAGTTGCGCTAGCTTAGAAAATTTACAACTTCCAATTCAGTTACTTTAAAAATTCTCCTTTTCTATATTTCGAAACTCCCATATGCAACTATATACGGCTATTGGATAATCATATTGTTAGTGGAAAAGATGTGGATCTTCTGGCTGACAGAAAGGTGGTTGCGAACGGCCTTGCTCGCAGTGATGCAGCGTCAAAACTCATCAATGCACTTTGTGATCAGATTGTGGCATATGACCAATATGATAAAGACTCTGGCGATGGTCTTAGTAAAAAGCTGAACATTTACTATGAGAACCCCTGGAATCGTACCATGGCCACCATGACAAGTACGTATCTCAGCAATTTTTGGAGAGGCACGGCAACTATTGTTGGAATTATAATCCTCACTTTTGCTTTCTGGAATTTCCTTATGGCGAAGGAATACCACAGTTCCATCCATACCAAGCAAGGTTTTGCAAATACAAAGAGAAATACTCAAAGAACACACAAAAACTAACTTGCGAAACAAGAAAAAAAAATAGCCACCAAAACTAAAATCTAATACTAGCAAAGCTAAACTTGTCAAGACAAAGATTACCTTCCATGGGGTATAGTAAAAAGTCTAAACATACATTCTGAATATGATGACCACTTACCCTCTGTGTAACTTCTAATCCTTCGCTGATAAAATTCACATTTCTCCCTGAATCTCCTTCTTTAGTAAAATAAACCAATCGTCATATTACTCTCTCTCAATGTATGAGATTACCGAAAATTAAACTGAGGAAACAACTCCGGAATATCATCCCAATAATCTCACAAATACCACAACGTGCAATAGCCATATCTGACCTAACTAATCACAAAACTTGAATCACATTCGCCTGCAATATTCACTATTCCAACCACTTTGCACAACATTAAGCCATCAACAACAGCTCGAAGTTCGGCACATTTATTAGTATCCATTCCAAAGTGATGATGAGAGTACCCAAAAATGATATCACTTTTAAGAGTTTGAGAACAATTTCTCACGCAGCCAAGGCCTCGCCTGTTCTGATCACTGAGTCTATGAAGTACTCCGAGAATTTTTCGAGGAACGTTATATCCCTTAATCCTTGGTAAATTCTGTAGATTATTTGATTTGTTTGCTTATATATATATATAATTGAAATTAGAACTGGGCTATATTAACAATTATATCTATAATTGAAAAAAGACAAATAATATAGTGTTTGGAGACAAATAAATTACTGTGTGAATACTATATACGGAAGCTTAAGCACAAAAATTAAAATACACAATAAAGCCAATTAGATTAGGTACTAAATGATTAGTTATTGAACAAAAAATTTTAGACTCGAAACAATACCAAATGAACCTTGGGGGGGGGAAGCGGTGAATAGGTTCTTTAAAAAATTTGTAAAACTCTTTTAAAGAAAATGTGAAACCTGAATGATATTCACACGCACTATGTAATCTGATCTAGATGTTAATGATTCTAATCGGAAAATATAATACCTCAAAAGATAATTTACGTTCTAAATGATCTTAATCAACTATATGATTATTAAGCACAGATCAATACAATTAATTATTTTGACACAACAGTAATAGAGTATTTTTTTTTTAAATAGACTATAGTCTATCTATGACAGATAACAGAGCAAATATTGTTCTATATTGTTCACAACCTAATCTATCAAAATAGAAATCGGATTAGTATATAGTAAGTCTAATCTGTATCCTACTTACCTTCACAATTTTTTCTTTCTTTCTTCAAATCTTTCAAATCTTCTAGAATTTCTCTGCGTTGGCTTCTGTGCTTAAATTCCTCAGGACTAACAACTTGCTTATGATAGGCACCAAGGTGGATAGAGTCTCAGAGATCCATTGCAAGTTCCAGAAGAGCCAATCACAAGATCAAGAGCAAAGAAGATTAAGGAAGCTATGCAAGGATTGGTGCAATCTACTTGGACCAAGTATGCCAATTTACTGTGTAAGACTCCTCCGTTCAAGATGGGATCACAAGAAGAAGAACAATCCTACTTCATGTGTTACAAGCTAGAAAGGGAGGCATAACCTAATGTTTTGGACCTAATGTTTAGGTTTCATATTTGTGGGCTTGTTGGGCTTATTTAATTGTTGGGTTATTGCTTTTAAATTATGGAGATAGTTTTAGTTTAAGGGTTTTGAGTTATTGTTCACACGGGTTACTGTTCACTTAGGGGCTAGTCAATGTTGTCCTACATTGTTGGAAATAAGGGACTTGTTTGAAACCTCCTCCTATATTTTGGAGCTTCTATGTATTATTTTGAGACATAAAAAAGTTAAGTATAATTTTCTCTAAGAAAGAGTTTCTCTTCTTAGTTCTTGAGTGAACTAAAGAACTTATCAAGGATACTTCCTTGTGGCGTTCTAACTTCAATCTTGGTTCTTGAAGCAAGATTTTAACGGGTCAAGATTATAACTATAATCATAGTTCTAGGAACAATATTTCAACGGGTCAAGTTTTGTTCCTTGGCTTGATTTGTGGTGTTCTTGGGTTTTATTCAAATTGTTCGTGGGTTCAAGGGGTTTCAATCCTGTGGGTTCACATCATTTGGTATCAGAGCCAGGTTTCAAATCAGGTTCCAAATCAGATCATTCATTCTTGTTTTAATTCTGGTTGTTGAGTTTTGTTGTTTCTTTATCTATCAAAACAAAAAGTTGCAGCTAGGATTTCATTGGATTTGTGCCGCATACAAAAAAAAAAAAGAATGAGTATTAAAAAAAAAATGCAGCACTAGCTGTTGAGGTATCTTTTGATTGGGATGTATTGATCTTGTTTTTTAAAGTGGTAGAGTATATATCATCTTGGTAATTTGTTTCCTAATCGCTTTTCCTCTCACAAAGTTTGTAAATTCTGTGTCACTTTTATTCCCTATTGTTTCTTGGATCTATTGCTAGTTGGGATAATACAAGGTGTTCCTTGGTTGAGTTCAACTAGTTCTTAAAGAACTTATAAGGGAAACAAGAGAGGTAAATGGCAAGAGTGGGTGAGAATATTATCAGGAAAAAGCCAAAAGAGTGCAAACACGAGTAAGGGAGTGTAAGGGAGTGTGAGAAATTATTTCTAACATTCTTTTGTTTCTATAGTTTCAAAAAAAAAAAGTCTTCCAGAGCTAAAGCATCAAACAACGAAGGAGGGCCGCTCACATTAGAGGCTATACAACAACAATTGAGCGCACGAACGTGATATTTAATGAATTCGGGATCGGATGGATAGGCAAGACGCTGTTATTACTACTTGGCGTGAAGGTCATAAACAAATAAGGCAAGACAAGCATGTGCGCGTGGGTTCTTCTGATGACGACCGGGAGGTTGAGTTCAGAGATGAAGAGGATCAAGGTTCTTTGAACGGTGATGGCAGGACGTGCCAAGAGGAGGAAGGCGTGGTATAGGTTTCCAACGAGATCCGAGATGGCGAGATGGAGTTGACATAAATCTAGGAAGCATCAAGATGAAGATTCCATCGTTCCAAGGGAAGAATGATCTGAAGCATACTTGGAATGGGAGAAGAAGGTTGAATTGATTTTTGATGCCATAACTACTCTGAGGAGAAAAAAGTAAAACTCGCTGTCATTGAATTTATTGATTATGCTATTATATGGTGGGATCAACTTGTGACGAGCAGAAGAGAAACCATGAGAGGCCTATTGAGACATGGGAGGAGATGAAGGCCATCATGAGGAGGCGATTTGTTCCAAGTCACTACTACAGGGACTTGTATCAGAAATTACAAAGCCTTACTCAAGGTTATAGGAGCGTGGATGATTACTACAAAGAGATGGAGATAGCCATGATTCGGGCTAACGTTGAAGAAGAAAGAGAAGCTACCATTGCAAGGTTTTTGAATGGGCTGAACCATTGCCAACGTGGTAGAGTTGCAACACTACGCCAATGAGGTGCATTAACATATGAACAGAGTTGGTGGACATGATATGGCAATAAAGCAGCTTAAAAGAAAAGGAACTCATTCACTTCAAAGTCTGGGCTCCTCTACGTCATGGAGGTCCAATTGGAAGAAAGACAAAGGAGCAGTGTCAAGTCCAAAATCGAACCACCCAAAAGGAGAGATGAAGTTTCCAATGCCACCAAAGGTAAAACTGAACCTCAAACTCGTAATCATGATATTAAATGTTTCGTTGTTTGGGAGTAGGTCACATAGCTTCACAATGTCCAAATAAGAGGACCATGATTGTATGTGTTGATGGAGAGGTGGAAACTAAAAGTGAAAGTGAGGATGAACAAATGCCACCACCTTAGGCCGCTTGTGATGATGATGTGGAGTATCAGGTAGAGGGTGAGTCACTTGTGGCTAGATGCCTTAAGTGCCCAAGTCAAAGAGGATGACATGGAACAACAAAGGGAGAACATTTTTCATACTAGATGCCACATCAATAACAAGGTATGTAGTATGATTATTGATGGGGGAAGTTGTACTAATGTGGCTAGCACTACTTTAGTTGAAAAGTTGGATT